>JAZAYU010000027.1:5430400-5854166 GCA_038501625.1 Corbicula japonica
GAGCAAGAGATCACATGTGTCGTTGAAGAAGACTCAGCACAGGAAGTGTACGTGCGATCTGATATAAGGCAAAAAAGTCCATCACCGAGAAAGATCTGGAACATCAAAATATGCAGTCTGTGTTTTCTGAAATAAATGTGATCTGTTACTTCTTTGGCATGCCAATACTGGTTGTGATTTAACTTCTCACATATTAAGAATAGGAAAGTCATCTGCAATGAAGGAGTTGATTGTTAATAAAGACGCAAGAAGCTGAGAAACAGTTCATGATGAGTCAATCAGACAAAGATGTAGGAAAACTAGGTTATATAAAACAACATTATCTCCAACATTAGACTCAGCATTTTTTACTATAAACACGTCTATATTCAGAGCCAGATCTGGGTTGGAAATACAATGCTTAAACCTGAAGACTAGGGGTGGGATTTGACTGGTAACAAGTATTTGTTCTCTGCCTCCTCCACATGACAATATTTTCAGTAACTGACAATTGTGTGACCTTTGGTTTTGCCCCTACCTTTATTAAATTTCATTTGTGTAGGAAAGCACCAGGTCACTTTAAAGGCGATTTCATGTATATAAAAAAGTAAAAATAATTTATTTAAATAATCATATTTCATGTTTATAATTGTTTATCCAATCCAATTCTATGCAGAGTAATTTAAATTATATTATTGGTGTATTTAGAACATTAAGTGTATTTTGTTAGGATGGGAACTACATTTTACATTCATGAGAATAATGCCTTCTATGCATGTACAGTTTTCGTTTTCTTAATTATATTGATATACAATTATTATATATAATAAACTTAGGTGTATCATATTTATGCATTTAACATCGTATTTAAAAAATTGAAAAACAATATTTTTTTTTATATTTTATCAAAATATTAATTTTAACTTTAGTGGGTGGGGTAAAATAACCTCTAAAAATGTTCTGATTTTGCAAGATTGCAAACCAAAATGAAACTATGGCAAGTTTTGAACATTTACTACTTCAATAACGACATTCTCCA
The DNA here is from genome assembly GCA_038501625.1 of Corbicula japonica. NCBI lineage: Eukaryota > Metazoa > Mollusca > Bivalvia > Venerida > Cyrenidae > Corbicula > Corbicula japonica. The sequence goes on from JAZAYU010000027.1 coordinate 5,431,419, forward strand.
GTATTCTTTGACAAAAGTTTTATTAAAACTATGATCAATGCTTTAATTTTATCCAAAAATGGATATGTTATAAATTTGCAGCTTCTATCAGTCAGTCAGTTCAATGTGTTTTGTTTTGTTTCAAATTTCCCATCAGTTTTCAAATTGCAACTTTTTGTCCTTTAAAGAAGACACGTGTTTCTTACAAAAAACATAAAAATCAATTCTTTTGCATTTTCTTAACAATTTGATGATTTTTTTTTTTTACTTAAGTGGGTGGGGTAAAATGACCTCTAAAATTGTTCTGATTTCGCAAGATTGCAAACCAAAATGAAACTATGGGAAGTTTTAAACATTAACTAGCACAATAACGACATTCTTCGGCATTCTATGACAATAGTTTTATTAAAACTATGATCAATGCTTTAATTTTATCCAAAATCGGTATGTTGAAAATATGCATATTTTTATCGGTCAGTCAGTTCAAATGCGTTTTTTCCCAATTTTCCATCAGTTTTCAAATTGCAACTTTTTACCCTTTAAAGTAGACATGTTCTTCTAACAAAAAACATACAAATAAATTCTTTTGCATTTTCCTGACAAGTTCATGCTATTTTGATAATTTTTACTTAAGTGGGTGGGGTAAAATAACCTCTAAAAATTTTCTGATTTCGCAAGATTGCAAACCAAAACGAAACTATGGCAAGTTTTAAACATTTACTAGTTCAATAACGTCATTCTCCGGCATTCTATGGCAATAGTTTTATTAAAACTATGATCAATGCTTTAATTTTATCAAAAAAATGGATATGTTTAAAATTTGCAGATTTTTCCCGGCCAGTCAGTTCAAATGCGTTTTTTCCCAATTTCCCATCAGTTTCCAAATTGCAACTTTTTACCCTTTAAAGTAGACATGTTCTTCTAACAAAAAACATACAAATCAATTCTTTTGCAATTTCTTCACACTTCGATGCTATTCTGGGGTACGCTGACTAGCCTATTCATATATAACGATTGAAAACAAAACGGAAATATTTTTACGACGCGCGCTTCAATTCCGAGGGCTGATATCATGTTATCAGCCCTCGCGTGAGGGCCGATTATATCATAATGCCCCGGTCTGGACAATAATGGCCGAAATAACTATATAAATTTGTTACTATAAATAGTAAGGTATGTATTATGAAAATATAACAAACAGCCGTGTACGCAAACTAGGCACGGCCTATTTGCATTCAAAGCCTGCTACGAATGGCAGGCTCGATAGAACCACACATGCTCAGACGTCATCCTCACCAACACAATGCAATATTGAAACTGATTAAAAACAACCGCGAAACACCCAGCTTATGAAGATTGTTCAATACCATCAATACCAAAGACGCTATAAGTTATAAAGTAGTTGCTTAATGTACAGACGTTTTCCTTGGATAGTTCAAGTAAGCGACTCAATCATTATCAATTTTATAACTTTTTACTTAAATCAATAATAAAGAATTCATAATACAAAAGGATCTACTAAACAATTACATGTACTCAATAACTCAAAAATAAAATAAATAAGCATAATTCTTTTCGTATTAGGTCGCCATCGAAGTTAAAGCTAAGCAACATCTGCCACTGCCATGAGCACGCCCTGCCAATGTCATTTAAAACATTTCAATTGTAGCAGTTAATTCTATTTATTTTACACAAAATTTTCTAAAGTATGGTTTAAATTTGCTTTACCTTCTTTTAAACACCGGTCCAAAAAACGGTTTGCCCGAGAGTCAAGTAGTCCTCCGTGAAGTAAACTGTACACCAACTAAATAAGTGAGGCTGTCAAATATAACACCCCGAGTGATATTTTAATACACGAGCAGCCTTTATATAGGCAACACGAGAAAAACGAGAGGCGGGAAACTATGATCATATCAGGATAAACCGGACCAGATATCTATGCGCACTATAGACTATCCACACAGCAATCGTAACATGTAAAACGTGAATAATTTTATATTGTTATGCAAGCTGCCTTTTGTTTAGGTGTTAAATACAACAAACAGCGCTAATAATAGCTTCACTGTTTCCTGTATCAGAATAAATTACTCAAAATTAAACATAGTTTAAGGGAATAATCGTTTATATTTTTTGCCAAATTTATTTAAATAATCATATCAAATTAATAAATGATGGTTGCCCAAAAGGAATTATATGTGGCGCTTGAAGTGATTAACAGTTCTATTTTAAGTTGCTGCTTTTCGGATAATTATTATCGGGTATATCAAAACTCATCATATATTCGCGATATTTAATAAATCGCGAGGCAAGCGATTCGCGAAAATTAGCGAAAATAAAACCAAAGCGAATAAATCCAGTTCTACAGTAGGGGAGACCGGGGATAGTTGTTACACGGGGCAAGTTGTTACACTTAATTTTGCGACAACATTGCATCACTGATGAAGTCGGTACGGATACTAAAATAACCCTCAAAGTTTCCTCTAAGTTTAATATAAGTTTCATTAAAATTGTCCGGGATATAGTCAGATTAGCTAGGAAAAACTGATTTTACTATGTAAAAGTAATTTTTTTTCGAATTTGGAAAACATTTCGATATTTCCGCATTATTGCATATACAAGTCTTAAACACAAATTAAAATTAACATAAATATTTGTATGTTCTTTGAAAATAGTAATAAAAATAAATCAGGCTATATGTTATATATTAGCGACCTTTAAGTGCGACAAGGGGTGGGTGGGGTAAGTTGTTACGTCGGTGGTGGGGCATGTTGTTACAGGGTAATATTTCGTCCCTCGACTAAACATAGATTTTCGACCAGCATGGTACACCTTTATATTATTCGTTTCACAACTTTCGACAATATTATCGATATTTTTTTCGGAAAAATGCTCGTGTAAACGCAAAAATAACCCGAAATATTGATTTCTTTATCTTATTGCGTTAAACCTGGCGGAAAACTATTGGCACTGACCGCTCGGAGAAGGTAACCCTTCTGGTTCTCTTTTTTGTGGTGTCTTTTTTAATTGATCAAATAATAAACTGATACACTCTCAGAATTTCATGCAGATCTACGGTTTGTTTGTGTTTGTAAGCTTTTGTATTTTGTAACTGTGGTTTTGGCTGTTCTTGAATGTATATTTGACTAACAATTTTACAGGTATCATACTAAACTTTCGCAAAGTTCTTTCGCAAAAGTTATAAATTAACATTGTTTTCGTTCGAGCAATATAAGTCAACCACAAATGTATATATACAATCTATCCGAATTCACAATAGATTTTTAAAAAATGAATGCCTTATTGAAACGTTTGCGATTTTTCAACTGAACATCCACAGTGACTATATTAATGAAACAACATGCATGTTTTTGTCAAAAATCATATTCTGAACAATTTTCAGGTCTTTGAATGGAACTGTTATCAAAAAAGCCACTGTTATGTATCAGAATATGTTAAAATTGTACCCAGAGCTATTGTAACATTTTACCCCGAGACCTGTAACAACATGCCCCACGACCGGGGTAAGTTGTTACACTTTGGTCTACTTACGAAAAATTATTTTGTTATGAATTCAGTTTATATACGATAATCGGTCTAATGTTATATTAAACTTAGCTTCCTATGGTTTTAATTGCCAATATTTACAGTACTTTCGCACAACTGAAACAGTCACAATTCTGAAAAATGCTAAAAGTGTAACAACTATCCCCGGTCTCCCCTAATACATCGTGACCGAATATCAGCTCACAGGTTTTAATGTCGTATAAGTTTACTTAAGGGATTGCCACACTCCTCCCAATTCTATTTATCAATACTGTTCATTATAACACAAATATTTAATCCCAACGTTTCAGGGGGATAAACCCCCCTTCCTCAAGGGGAAGGGGAGACCGGGGATAGTTGTTACACGGGGCAAGTTGTTACACTTAATTTTGCGACAACATTGCATCACTGATGAAGTCGGTACGGATACTAAAATAACCCTCAAAGTTTCCTCTAAATTAAGATGGAATTACAAAAAGCTTGAGTTTCTTGATATGAATGTATATCTCAACAATGGGAGACTTGAAACAGATCTACACTGCAAGAAAACAGACAAGCACATTTATGTCCACAACGATTCTGACCATCCTACCCATGTTAAGCGAGCAATTCCATATGGATTGGGCTTAAGGCTAAGAAGAATTTGTAGTGATGAAGATAGATACAAGCATCAAAGGACAATACTCACAAGACAACTTTCAAAAAGAGGATATAAAAAGAAATGGATCAACAAAGAGCTTCAGAAAGCTGAACAAACATCACGAGAAGATGCATTAAAAAGAAAAACCAAAGAAACTTCAAATGAAAGGGTACCACTTGTTATCACCTACTCAAGTTATCTTCCCAACACACAAGATTGTCAACCGAAATATGAACATATTAAGAAAATCCAAAAGAATGACCGAAATAATTAAATTACCACCAATTGTTGCATACAGAAGAGGCAGGAATTTAAGTGACATTTTAATTCATGGAAAATTAAATAAACAGAACAAGATAGGAAAGATTGGATATACAAGTGGCCCATGTGAAAAAGACAAGTGTACAACTTGTAGAGTAATGATACCAACGAGTCAGTTTGAATCCAACAATAAACAGGTCTTTGACATACTTCGTGGTGGGAACTGTGACACATATAATGTAGTATATTTAATAACATGCAATAAATGTGGCAAACCAGTATATGTAGGCGAAACTGGACGGGCTGTTCGGGATAGGATCAAAGAGCACCTCTGGGATATAAGAGCACTTCGCGATAAACCGGTAGCAAGTCATTTTAATTCTGAGGGTCACTCAACCTACGACATACAGTTCAACATTATAGAAGCAGTGCGTGAACAAAATACTATCTTCAGACGCATAAGAGAAGAGTTCTGGATCAATAAGTTACAGACATATACTCCCTTCGGTTTGAATATTAAAACGAAGTAAGCTACAATGAACTCATAAATTTCGATGATGCCTATGTGATGACTTCCAGAAAAAAGACTCAATTGATAATTTAAATGACTGTACTAATACTTATATTTATAAACAAAGTTTATTTATGTGATTCTACAAATATGAGGATTTCTAATGATATACAACTATTTATAAGCCCGCACTCAAGTAACTTAACATGCACTCACTCACTCACTCACTCACTCACTCACTCACTCACTCACTCACTCACTCACTCACTCACTCACTCACTCACTCACTCACTCACTCAACCACTCACTCAACCACTCAACCACTCACTCACTTACTCGTGCTCTCACTCATTTATCCGAGATTTGTTTACCATATCAAAATTAACATTATTTTATTATTATTATTGTTATTATTATTATTATTATAATTATTGTTATTATTATCATTACTGTTATAATTGTTAATATATATACACTTATATATTATTATTATTAGTATAATAATTAATATGATGATGATGGTGATGATAATAATAATAATTATTATTATTATTGTTATCTTATTGTTATTATTATTATTATTATTTATTATTGTTATTATTATTATATTTATTATTATTATTATTATTATTATTATTATTATTATTATTATTATTATTATTATTATTATTATTATTATATATAGAGATGTAATGTGTATGACTAATAGCCCTCACTTATATAATATTACATGTGTTTAATTTTGACGCCAAAATGTATTACGTCAGTGACGTCATTAATGTGTATCGTTGCTGAAGTTGCATTTAGAAAGTGATAATATGTAAACATTTAGTGTTTCTATGTAAAAGCCCCTTGAGGAAGGGGGGTTTATCCCCCTGAAACGTTGGGATTAAATATTTGTGTTATAATGAACAGTTTTTATATTGTGTTTCTGGAGAACTTTTTTGAATTATGGATGCACAATTAGGATTTTACAAAGGAGAACGACGAGAAATCTTTAAAGAAACAGAGAGACTCTCGCGTTATGAAGCACATTACGCTTTCATCAGTAAATGTTTACAACAACAAGTTGTACCAGACGGCTTCAAAATTAAATGGAAACCATGTATCGAAGTGGATGAGATTACATTACAAAAATGTGAAGCGGTGAAGAAAAATGCAGAGTTCCAACTTATGTAAATCACACGTGAGGCTATTGGACACAAAGTATGTGAGTTAAATTTTGATATTCAACAGGGCCTGAACAATATAGATATCACACAAAGAGAAGCAACGAGGTCTGAAGTAAGTGTAAAATACAACAACTATAATATAAAGTACAAATCAATAAAGGAGAAAAAACTCCAGAGATCCAATATCAAAACAAAAAGGTCTATGCCACAACACAATACCCCAATGTATAAAGAAAAAGACTGCACGGTAGAAGAATTCATAAAATCCATGAATAACCATGACAAACTAGAAATAAGAGATATTTTTGACTTGAACCATGTTGAATATAAACAAGAAAATTTAAAAATTATACAGGAAGAAGGTAATACTATTGTGAAAGTAATAGGTGATGGGAATTGTTTTTACAGATGTATCAGTGTCTTTGCCACAGGAACAGAAATTTATCATGAACAAATAAGAAAAACTCGTGTAGCTTACATGAGGAAAAACAGGGATGAGTATTTCCCATTTATAGATGGAAATATTGAACAACACCTTCATGAACAAGGTCAGGCGGATGGGTCATTGAGTTCGTGGGCTACAGAAGCACAAATTGTTGCAACAGCTACTATCCTTTGCAAAAACATTGAGGTAATGAGTAGTGATGGTGACCAATTATTTACACCCTTAGGTAATCCTGTTATAGATAAAGGAAATGTAATGGTTCTACAAAACAAAAACAATCATTTTAATCTCGTTTTGGAAAAAACGAATAAAACTTTGAATCGGCATGAGGTAGCGCGCAATATTGAAGGGCCATCATGGTTTGACAAAAATGCCCCAATGGAAATTTCTGCAACCAAAAAAGACAGAAAAGAAGACTATAGAACTAGTGTTAGTTATAAACACAATCTAACATCAATATGAAGTACATTCAAGACACTGTAACAAAACAAGTAAGTAAAGTAAATAAAACAAGCAACAGAAATATAAATGAAGATAGTGATATTGTTTTGAATTTATCTAAAAAACAGTTATCGAGAGAACAGATACAACTCTTATCTAAAGGAGAAAAATTTATTCCAAATAACAAAAAACCAAACTTGTCAAATATTTTATGCGACATTAAATAGTGGGAGAGAAGAATGAGACTCCAAGAATATTTCTATGATGCTGATAGAAAAGATGCAGATAATGACTATGAAAAGCAGTGGGATGTGAAGAAGAAAAATAGCAATTTTACACCACCAAGTGGAAGAGATAAATGGTTAGATGCTTACATTGAAAATGTTAAAGAAGATATTATCAAAGGATTAAAATCAAAAGTTAACTACAATATTTCAAAACAGGAAGAGAATGCAATAAAGGACCTTCTTAATGATGACACAATTGTAATTAGACCTGCTGATAAAGGATATATTTTGAATATAGGTGAATATAATGAAAACATTGAAAAAGAACTAAAAGACAAAAATACATATCTGGAGGTAAGTGAAGATCCAACTCAATCAATCTTGGCTAAAACTAAAAAACGTGTAAATAATATGACAAAAAATGGAATAACTCCTTAGGAACTTAAACAGTACTTAATACCAGAACATGCATTCCCTGGAAAAGTTAAGGGCAACCCCAAGATACAAAAGGAAGGTTACCCATTAAGAATTATTATCAGTGGAAGAGAAACAGCAACTGAGCAAGTGGCAGAGATTGCTGAAAAAGAACTTAATCAATTTGTTGTCGAGACTCCTAGCTACATAAAAGATACAACCCACTTCCTTAATGAGATTAAACATGTACAAAACCTTCCTGAACATGCCATTCTTTTCTGTTTCGATGTGGAAAAACTCTACCCCTCTATACCAAAACAGGAAGGGCTTGAGGCATGTCGGGAGGCACTTAGAAGCCGGAGATCAAAGAAGATACCAGATGAAAATGTTATACAAATGATTCAGTTGGTTCTTGAAAATAATAACTTCGAATTTAATGGGAAACATTACATCCAAATTGATGGTACAGCAATAGGCTCCAAATTAGGAAGAAACTACGCATGTACTTATATGAGAGTCTGGGACAGAAACTTATTGCAACACCACCTGCAGCCTTATTTGTACAAGAGATATATAGATGATGGGTTTGGCATTTGGTTACATGGGGTTGAAGCTTTAGAAGAATTCGTCAAATATGCTAACAGTATCCACCCAAAAATCCAGGTAAAATTAAGATGGAATTACAAAAAGCTTGAGTTTCTTGATATGAATGTATATCTCAACAATGGGAGACTTGAAACAGATCTATACTGCAAGAAAACAGACAAGCACATTTATGTCCACAACGATTCTGACCATCCTACCCATGTTAAGCGAGCAATTCCATATGGATTGGGCTTAAGGCTAAGAAGAATTTGTAGTGATGAAGATAGATACAAGCATCAAAGGACAATACTCACAAGACAACTTTCAAAAAGAGGATATAAAAAGAAATGGATCAACAAAGAGCTTCAGAAAGCTGACCAAACATCACGAGAAGATGCATTAAAAAGAAAAACCAAAGAAACTTCAAATGAAAGGGTACCACTTGTTATCACCTACTCAAGTTATCTTCCCAACATACACAAGATTGTCAACCGAAATATGAACATATTAAGAAAATCCAAAAGAATGACCGAAATAATTAAATTACCACCAATTGTTGCATACAGAAGAGGCAGGAATTTAAGTGACATTTTAATTCATGGAAAATTAAATAAACAGAACAAGATAGGAAAGATTGGATATACAAGTGGCCCATGTGAAAAAGACAAGTGTACAACTTGTAGAGTAATGATACCAACGAGTCAGTTTGAATCCAACAATAAACAGGTCTTTGACATACTTCGTGGTGGGAACTGTGACACATATAATGTAGTATATTTAATAACATGCAATAAATGTGGCAAACCAGTATATGTAGGCGAAACTGGACGGGCTGTTCGGGATAGGATCAAAGAGCACCTCTGGGATATAAGAGCACTTCGCGATAAACCGGTAGCAAGTCATTTTAATTCTGAGGGTCACTCAACCTACGACATACAGTTCAACATTATAGAAGCAGTGCGTGAACAAAATACTATCTTCAGACGCATAAGAGAAGAGTTCTGGATCAATAAGTTACAGACATATACTCCCTTCGGTTTGAATATTAAAACGAAGTAAGCTACAATGAACTCATAAATTTCGATGATGCCTATGTGATGACTTCCAGAAAAAGACTCAATTGATAATTTAAATGACTGTACTAATACTTATATTTATAAACAAAGTTTATTTATGTGATTCTACAAATATGAGGATTTCTAATGATATACAACTATTTATAAGCCCGCACTCAAGTAACTTAACATGCACTCACTCACTCACTCACTCACTCACTCACTCACTCACTCACTCACTCACTCACTCACTCACTCACTCACTCACTCACTCACTCACTCACTCACTCACTCACTCAACCACTCACTCAACCACTCACTCAACCACTCACTCAACCACTCAACCACTCACTCACTTACTCGTGCTCTCACTCATTTATCCGAGATTTGTTTACCATATCAAAATTAACATTATTTTATTATTATTATTGTTATTATTATTATTATTATAATTATTGTTATTATTATCATTACTGTTATAATTGTTAATATATATACACCTATATATTATTATTATTAGTATAATAATTAATATGATGATGATGGTGATGATAATAATAATAATAATTATTATTATTGTTATCTTATTGTTATTATTATTATTATTTATTATTGTTATTATTATTATTATTATTATTATTATTATTATTATTATTATTATTATTATTATTATTATTATTATTATAATTATTATATAGAGATGTAATGTGTATGACTAATAGCCCTCACTTATATAATATTACATGTGTTTAATTTTGACGCCAAAATGTATTACGTCAGTGACGTCATTAATGTGTAACGTTGCTGAAGTTGCATTTAGAAAGTGATATTATGTAAACATTTAGTGTTTCTATGTAAAAGCCCCTTGAGGAAGGGGGGTTTATCCCCCTGAAACGTTGGGATTAAATATTTGTGTTATAATGAACAGTTTTTATATTGTGTTTCTTGAGAACTTTTTTTTATTTATCAATAAAAAGAAACTTATCAAAATCTCAATAACGGTAAAATGCCATTCAATGAAACTGCTCAAATGAATGTTATAAATGTATCTTTATTTTGCATATGGTAAGACACGTTAGAACAGTAAAGAAAAATATTGAGATCTAAAAATTCCCTCAACTTCTATTTACATAAATTCACAAAAACTAAAGAACACAAAACATAATTTTATATGCCCACATGAGTTATATGATACTGACAACAATTTATTGTGTCCTCGTGACTTACATATGTAAACTTTATGAGATATTAGTAAAAGTGCATTTGACCTTCAATTTCCTGGTCGTGTAAACGGATGACAATCACTGATTTCTCGTTTAGTGGTTGAACGTTTTTTACAAAGTACACAACATTTTCTTGTCAGAATCATTGCGCTCACATGTGAATAAAAATTATGTTTTGTATCGCTTTGTTTTTATGAATTTATGTAAAAAGAATTTCAAGGAATTTTAGGTCTAGCTTTGTTTCTTTACTTTTCTAACACGTCTTACTGTATGCAAAATAAAGATACTTTTGTAACATTCATTGTGCAAAGTTTTATCGAATGCCATTTTGCCGTTATTGAGATTTTGATAATTTTCTTTTTTATTGATGAATAGAATTAGGAGAAGTGTGGCAATCCCTTAACGGTCACTGTAAATTGAAACACTTTACCTATTTAGGATTATAACAGTGGAGTTGTCCAAAAGGTCACAGCTCACGGGTCAAAATCGAACTTATAGTATGTCCACTCTTCCTCTTCCTCGATCCTTCAAGGTTGTGATTGGCACCAATTGTACTTTTTTGCAGCTTGTTGAACATGCACCCGGAATCGATCACTGTCAGGTAAGCATCTGTAAGACTCTGTGAGTCAAAGGATGTGTTAGGCCCAAGGGGGATTGCATTTATCTGAAATGAATAAAGAAATATTTAGAAAATTTTACTATGCAATATAAAGTCAAATAACAATTGCAACCTTTTTTTTAAAAAATCGAGTTACATTTTGGGGCACGTTTTCTTTGGTGAGAAGTATACTTTAAATAAAACGTGACGTTAGTAGTAAAGGGGTGAGTCTGCAGACGAACTGTAATCGGATTTTACTGCGTGAAAATGGGTGGAATTTGGGAACTTTTGTAGGGGAAATTAAGAATTAAGGAAGAATAAAGCAAAACTCATTGATGCAAATAAGATGAAGCTGTACTTACGAATCTTATTTCCATTTAATTGAAATCAGTTCAGAATTACTCGTGCGCGTCGCGTGTTATGCAAAATAAGCGAAAATCCCCCTCGCGGCGAATCCGTAAGTCGATCGGAAATTGGGGTGAGGTGGGGATATATATCCACGAATGATTTTAGCATAATACAACCATGATCCGCGCAAATGATACAACTAGTCAAATTAGTAAACACTAAGTGTAGCTATGAGATTCCGTATCATTACAGTTGACAGCGCTCTATGCCACGGCATAACAACTTTGTGTATTCTAACCGTAGTTTTCCGGTATTTTTCGGCACTTGCTTTACACCAAAATAGTTTTTTTTGTCGCTGTTATACAACTATTTAAAGGTGTGATTTTGATATGTTCGTGAAACAGACATTATGCATGCATGCAACGTTGACGGGTCCCGTAATTACGGCGTAAGAAATTATTATTATTTTGAAATAGGGTTAAGCAAGGATCCTATGTTTCAAACAAGAAGGTTTCTTCGGATCACTTTGGCTTATGACCCGGGAATTCTCGGGAAATACATCAGTTGTAATATCAACGTTGGGTTTATGCGAGTTGTGACGTTACACATTAACATTATTTCGGAGGATATTGTTAATGTTATACAAGAGAATAACATCAAGTCAGTTTCAATAATTATGCCCCCCTTCGAAGAAGCGGGGGTATATTGCTTTGCACATGTTGGTCGGTCGGTAGGTCGGTCGGTCGGTCGGTCGGTCGGTCGGTCCGTAGACCACATCTTGTCCGATCAATAACTAGACAACGCTTTGTGATACAGTCCTTATATTATGTATGGAGGTTGGTCATGACCAGTAGAAGACCCCTATTGATTTTGGGGTCAGTAGGTCAAAGGTCAAGGTCACAGTGGCCTTGACCACAAAAACCTTGTCCGATCAATAACTAGACAACGCTTTGTGATACAGTCCTCATATTTGGTGTGGAGGTTGGTCATGACCAGTAGAAGACCCCTATTGATTTTGGGGTCAGTAGGTCAAAGGTCAAGGTCACAGTGGCCTTGACCACAAAAACCTTGTCCGATCAATAACTAGACAACGCTTTGTGATACAGTCCTCATATTTGGTGTGGAGGTTGGTCATGACCAGTAGAAGACCCCTATTGATTTTGGGGTCAGTAGGTCAAAGGTCAAGGTCACAGTGGCCTTGACCACAAAAACCTTGTCCGATCAATAACTAGACAACGCTTTGTGATACAGTCCTCATATTTGGTGTGGAGGTTGGTCATGACCAATAGAAGAACCCTATTGATTTTAGGATCAGTAGGTCAAAGGTCAAGGTCACAGTGGCCTTTGCATACAAAACGTTGTCCGATCAATAACTAGACAACGCTTTGTGATACAGACCTCATATTTGGTGTGGAAGTTGGTCGTGACCAGTAGAAGACCCCTATTGGTTTTGGGGTCAGTAGGTCAAAGGTCAAGGTCACGGTGGCCTTGACAACAAAAAACCTTGTTCGATCAATAACTAGACAACGTTTTTATGTTTATTTGTATAATAAAATAAAATACTTCTCAGTGTAAAGTTGTGATTATTTTTCCCCATGACAATTTCAAGTAAAGATATATATTAATGATCCATAACATTAATTTTAAACTATTTCAATATATGCCGTGTCATAAATAGGCACTGATTATCACTCACTTGTGTTTATTAAATGCTTTGGTTTCGTATGGATGGTCACTAAAGCCTGCACATTACCGGAATTGACATAACACTAGAGCTACTATATCTCCGCCAATAGCGAATATTTGATTTAAATTACAATAAAATCCTTTGTGTTAGACTAGGTTAATCTACACGCGCTTATGTTTGTCGAGGTAAATGTAATCCTCTCATTGGATGACCTGGTTATTGATATATAGGAGTTCCACCGTCTTGTAAATTGCTTTCATGACTGGTACCCTTCATTGCTAAAGCTTACAAAAGTCTCTAAATTTCCAAAAATTTAAATTCAATGCTAATAGATATCACTTGCACGTCAGGGGGGTGGGGGGGCATTTGTGTTTGACAAACACCTCTTGTTAGTATATATTTAGAGGCCCGTTAAGGAATCCACATTGCAATGATGGCTAATGCACTCGTTTAAGCAACAAATGCGTGGAACTTATTGGTTTCCTTGCCATAGACCTCTCTATAGTAGAAGTATTAGAGCAAACTTTCATTGATGTCCTATTATTTTCTAAAATATAAAAATAGGATTTAATTTAAAAGGAGCTTAAAATAGTAATTATCTCTTTAAATTAATTTATAGAAATTGATCTTTAAGTTACAGCATCAGATTCCCAAATTTAGTATTGACTATTGACGACATGTACCAATATGAAGGTGTTGGATTAAATTAACTTGCAATATACAATTATTGATAAGGGTTAGGTAGGAGAATCGTGTATTGCATGCAATACGCTGAAAGCCCTGTTGGCTGCTGTATGAGAAGTGTCTTTTGAGTGTGGCCTTTTCTGATATTAGAATATTGCGTTATTTTAATTTTTTTTCAATACAAGTCAATATAAATAATGTTATTGATGATGCATTATACAATAAGCATTCTGCATTTTAAGTGAAAATTAATTATCCTTATCGGTCTCTACCTCTGTGTTTTCATTTCTTTATGAGGATATTTTGCAACAAGTTCTTGGAGTTTTTGGATAGTGTCATCTTTTGTTATCGCTTATCCACGTATGACTCTATATACTGAGTGTGTCTCTTTTTTTCAGACATTTTCTAACACTTTTATTAAAGTTTTCATGCGTTCATATATAGCACAATTTACTTAGATAACATTAATGGTTGGGGCAAAAGTATATAGTGGTGGTTGTTCTGATGTGACATTGAAGGTTGTGTAAGGTGCAACTTGACAGTCGTTGTCCATATTTGGATTAAGTAGAGTTATGCCGAAAAGCTGACTGCACACTGGTAGGCGTCAGTGTATTTGTGAATACAGGCTATGTGACACACATCATAGCGTGTAAGAAGGCATCTTCCCGATTCTCCTATATAATAGTGTCAGGCAGCATTCCAGCCTCGAACGACCCGAAGCAGCTACATCAAGGGGCTGAAGAATGTGACTACACTAGTGCGGAAGGACAAAAAAAAGATTTCCTGAATATTGCCCATTCTATTTGACCCACAGACATGGCTCTTGTGACAATCATAAAGCACTAAGCACTTGCATGCTTTCATCTCTTAATAGAAGATACTTGATATGGTGGTTTAAAATGTAGATTGCAAAAATCTCTGTGTATGTCAATTCGCTCTCTGAAACCATACCAGCAGCACCATTTAATCACCATCCATCAAACAAGCTACCATTCTAGCTCCGGGAAAACAACATATGGCGGCACTTTTGTAAAATGCCGTTTGCACTGCCATTAAGGGTGCACAATGACTGTTTTGGATTTGCCTGACGTTTTAGTCTTGGTCCTGGTGTACTTACTGGCAATAATGTTTGGGGGCTTATCAAATGAGGTTTTTCCTCAAGTTGACGCTAGACTAGTATTTTTTATGATTGAACACAGTTATTGTCAATTGCATTTTTGGTTGCATTCTTTGTATAAGCAAAGTCAAGGCTGCGAGATTTTTATGTTAGTTCAGCCCTTAATTGTTTAGAGTCATTTGTCCGTCAAAGAGGTTTCCTATTTCTCTCAGCACTAAAAGCATGTCATTTATTGCTGTAGCCGTAGCCTTCATGTACCTTACTTACGGTCTTCAAATCGCAGGCAAAACAGTTGTTTTTTTTTTATAACAGTGGCCGAGATCTTGACCTGTCCTGACCTGAACGGACCTGACCTGTCTATATTGTTTTGGAACTCCAAAGGTAGGAGAGACCTTCTCTCAGTTCGCTCTTTGGCTTCGTAAGGATTACCAAGATTCATATAGTCTGTATAAACCTCGCACGGTTGACGTTTGCTGCAAGAAATACAATAAAGTGACAAAACTCCTTGAACACACATAGTTATCAGTTTTTATAAAAATTAAGTCAACAAATAATATTTTGGTAAGCTATTCATATTCTAGACGTTACTTTTTTCGTAAATTATACTACAAATTTACTTTAGAATATTGGTAGACCATGGAGATTATTCATGTTAGCATACGGGTACTATTATACGCGGTTCAATATGGATTCATTTAAGAAAACAAATTTCGGTTTCAACAAAGGGTGTTTGGGAATAGTGAAAGTTATAAAACACGGTGTATGGTTTATGTTTTCTTCTCGAATTAACCTGTGGAATCTCCATTTCGGTTTTTACATACTATAGCGACTAGCAGGGCACATGTAAACAATGCGCGCGCACACGGAAGTGACGTATTTGAAATTCATTAAAGCTTCGGGAAATACCCTGCAGATTGTGAAATAACGAGTCGACTGAAATGGAGTGAAACAGTTAAACATTTGTCTTGAAACCAATTATTTGAAGATTGAGGAATACCTCGTCAGTTGTAAGTAGTTCTATTATTGTTAAAATCATAATCACTTTTATGTTAAAAGTAAAAAAAAATCAAGTTAAGTTAATAAAACTTTTATTCACCACGTGTTTATTCTCGAGGGACTCCACTTCATATTATTTTAAAACCTGAGGTCACAATATTATAATATTAGCAACAATTGACAATTGAAATAGCTAAAACAAGCAGCTTAGATTATCAACCTATAATGTTACAATAAGAGATATTATGGTATTGCAATCCTTAATGCAAAACCAGGGATGGGGAGAAGTAACCCCTGAAGTCTAAAAATGTTGTTGTGAGTTTATACAAACAAAAACATTGGAACATTTTAAAAATAGATTTACACCTTCGCCCCACCAGAAAAAATTTGCATCTGTCCAATCATGCTACATGTATCGATAAAACAACTCGATGAAACGTGACTCTTAACCACGCGTAATTATCTTTTTGTTAACATTCGTTTCAGGTATGTGGCAAATAAATGGATCCCAAGTTAGGTCATGCTTTCCCTTTGTTTTAAAACAATCCTTTATTATTTATCTATTAAGATATGTTATACTTGACAAGCGACTGTCAATTATTGATGGCTATCTAGTTTATGCTATAGTATATTTTCAATAATGATAACTATTGAAGCAAAATTTCGTGTCGTAGCTCTCATTTACTTTAATTTAAAATTTTAAACTTAATATTTGTTAAAGTATTTGTTATTTTGATATAAATCGCATAATTTATTTATTTATTTACAAATTATATTCGGATGTGGTTAGTTTTTGAAATAGCGGTCTTTTGTTAACTAGAAAATATAACGTCATGACCCTATAACAGGATTTTATTTGTTGGGTAGGCTACATTATAAAGGTGTTTTCTATGTAAGTTTATCAAAGCTGGCAACATGATAGCTTTATTTCGATCGGAGTAATCCTTTGCAAAATACGAGGAAAAAGTTGTACAGACTTTAATTTTGACATTTGGGAGTTTGTTTTGGCACATCTCACAATTTTGAAATATTCTGGGTAGACAAAGGAAAACAAAATGATTTTGAAAGTGAATTTGTTTTTAATATTAGAAAAAAAAAGTGAAATATGCGTATCAGGAATGGCCACATCAAGCAGATACAGCCTCCCCATACAGCCAAAATGTAGAGAGGAAAAAGAGCATGGTATTACAATAATCAGTTTCAAATTGGACGCCACGAACAAGTAACGAAAGTGTTACCTCGAGGGGTTACCGCCTTCGAACGGTCAGTGGCAAAACAATTTGACACTGGGGGTTTAAACTGATTCTAGGGTTCACCAACCTCACACTTGCCCCAACAGGTTCTCATATCACAAAACAAGTACAAGTTGTCTTGGTGAAAAAACTCCAACCTACCCATCGTCTCAACAATGTTGCATGCAAACATATAAAACATAAGAAGCTAATAGCATTGCAAAGCCAAAGGGCGGGTACTCAATGCTCTTACCGAGGCCAGAGCTCCTGGAGTAAAATCAGCAAACACGATGACATGGATAAAAGAAATGGTTCGAGCTTGTAGATTCCTTTAAGAAAAGATTTCTCCATAAACCTTCATAGACTCTTTAACCCCTGCCCCGTCGTGCAACCCA
The DNA here is from genome assembly GCA_038501625.1 of Corbicula japonica. Classification (NCBI taxonomy): domain Eukaryota; kingdom Metazoa; phylum Mollusca; class Bivalvia; order Venerida; family Cyrenidae; genus Corbicula; species Corbicula japonica. The sequence continues at coordinate 5,448,972 of JAZAYU010000027.1, forward strand.
GGAGGTAAGCATAATGATCAATTGTAGATGGATTAATCGCCAGGCCTGAAGAGCGCTACATGATACCACGTTGGTAACCTTTCTTTTTGAATTTACAGATGGTTTTTACGAATAACCTGGAGAAATTCACTTTGCCTTCTATTTTCTGAAGTTTATAAAATAAATGTCCATAAAAAAAACTGGCTGTGAAATACCTTGCTGCAAAAGTGATCTTAAACTGCACCTGTATTTTTGAATTAAATCTGGGTATAGGCGATAAAACTTGCAAAAGGTTTTCCTTAATTTGTGATACCGATAACCTTGTTTCAAAAGTTTTTCTGTAATGCAAAGATTAAGTTCAATGAAATCATTAACATCGTTGGAAGCTCTTGAAAAGCGAACAAGCTGTGAGATATAAGCCCCGTAAGATGTTGCACGAGGAACATCGCCGTCTAAAAACGGAAATTTTACTATATTAAAATTAAAATATTCTCTTTTATAAAATATTACAGAAGTGACGTAACCATTTGCAATTGACAGATTTAGACCAAGAAAGCAACGGTTTAGGTCATATTTTACGTATTATGATCCATTGCATTGTATCTTTTAAATGTTTATCAAGTTTCGCGAAAAAGACCATAACTTCTTATCGAGTTATTTAAGAATGATGTGTTTTCTCTTTTTAGTAATAATCACATCTTAGAGCACTGGAAAAAAACAAACGTTGTGTTTTATTCTCATTTTCCGTTTGAATGTATACCAGGTTTCGGAGAAAGATCTTGAGTTGTACATGATCTGTTAAGTGAACCAGGAGTTGCAACTTTCAGAAGACACAGCCAAAAGCGTGTTTTCTGTATTATTTGTGGTATAGCGTTGATCCAGTTTTTGTGGACTGACATACCGAGGATACTTCTATAGTCGGTACACCGGGAGTGGACAAAAATTCCTCCGTACAGAACATCGAACTGTAAACCCGTATATAAAAATCAGATTAATTAAGCCCAGCGTAAATAAATCATTTTTTGTTACCTCAGGAAAGCGCCCCATTAAGCAATCCTGTACAAGAAAGTGGTAAGCGTAAAACTTCTTAATCATTATTTTATAAATGGACAACGATGTTTTTCTATATACAATTGACTTTAAAATATTTTTGAGAAGATAGAATATTAAGATATGACAGAATAATACTTTGGTCATAAACGATATAGGAAAATACTCTTTGATGAATTTTTATGGCAAAAGTATGATTAAGATTGGCAATTTTGCAATTTAATTAAAGCAATTAAAAACAAATGCAGACTGTTAAGCTTCGGTATAAAAGCTAATCAACACATTCTTAAAGCATTTAAAATTTTCGAGTTACGATCTTTGACCCATGTAGAAACCTTTCAAAAAGACTTGTAATTTTTAAGATTCGATCTTCGACTAACGTAGACAAACTGGAGATTTGGGTAATTTATGATCTACGAGCTGCGCTATAACTTGACAATCATTTGTTTTCGTTTGCTTCACATATTTGTTATGAAACTGAAATCAAGTGCTTAGCATTCAAAACTGGCCAACTGACAGCTCTTTTGGTCCTATGTTAATAACAATAGCTTCATATTTGAGTTGCGAAGATGTTTAGTGTTGGCGATGTTTTAACGAAAATATATCCCCCAATCAAGTATTATTTATTTTAACTTAACTAAGTTCACTGAAACAAATTGTTTTTATTCCTATTATTTAAGTAAACATCACATATATACTTGGGCGTGATACGAAAAGAAAGGAATTTCCTATTAACCTCATGATCTGGACTAATATGTGCAAAACAAAATTCATTATTATGGTTAAACATATTTTCTTGCAGGATGCTATGACGCCGGATCAAAGACAGCCATGTTTTGGAGCACATTCTAAGTTCCGAGATATATTTATTATATTTATTATTTCCTTAACAGGTATTTTATTTTTCATTTACAAAGTGGACATAGGTCTACGAATTTTTGTCAGGGATCTAGTTGAGCAATTAGCTTTGACTCTGGTCTACAGTTTTCAAAACGACAAAATATTTTTAAAGTACAAGCTAAGGCCTTGACCAAATCGTTTCCCGTGCATATGTTCATTATATATTGCAGAGCTACGATCTTTCACCCGGGTCGACAACTTTCAAAAAGATTTAAGACTGTTCGGCTACAAACTGCGATCTGGATCAACACATCCTTAGTTTATGCATAGATGATTGTGGATTATAAGTGAAATAAATGGCGCCTGAATCAAACAGGAAGTATGATCCTGTTTACACTTATGATCGATGACCCCAAATGCAAAACAATTTCATTATTATTGTTATTCTTTTTTTCTTTCAGGAAGCGATTGCATTTTTCAAGTGCTCTATCACGAAATGCCATGTTGGTGTAGAGCATTTTTAGAGAACCAAGGTATATTTCTTTCTTTATCAAGTACTTTTTGAGCTTCGATTTTTAAACCAGATCGACCTCTTTTTTGAAAGGTTGGGGATTGTTAAGCTACGACCTGGATAAACACATTTCAATGAATTAGAGATTGTTGAGCTACGATCTTTGAGGCAGGTGGACGAAGTTGATTTTTTATGATTTATGGTCTACGAACTACGCGACAACGTGATACACATTTGTTTTTGTTTTTTTTTTGCTTCACATATTTGTTATAGTAGTTATCAAGGGCATAGCGTGCAAAACTTGCTGGCCGACAACTCTTTTGGTCCGATGTTTATAACAATAACTTTATATAACTATTGAAAAGGTGTTTAATGTCGGCGGTATTATTAGGTAAATATTTTTCGCAATCAAGTATTTTTTCTTATTTAACAGAATTGAGCTTACTGTATTTTATATTACTACTATTTCCGTAAATATCCTTTTTGAAACCGGTACCTGATACAAAAAGAAAGTATGTCTCTATAAACTTCATGATTTGTTACCGCTCTGTGAAAACACATATCATTATCATGGTTATCCTTATTTCTTGCAGGCTACATTGGCGCATATCAAATGCTGCTCCAGGAGCTTCGATGTTGTAGAGCACATCTACAGATTCCAGGTATATTCATTATTGTTACGTATTTTGTTTTTATGAATTGGACAAGGACATCTTTTTCAAAACATGAAGACATACTTGAGCTACGGCGTTGATTAATGTGATTTAAATCATTCTTAATACATGGACTATTATTGAGCTACATGTCACTACATAAGTCGACAACTTTAAAAAAAAGACTGGAGACATTTGAGCTACGAGGAAATACCTGTATCTAATATATCTGCACACCCTTCGTGCATTCCTGCATTATTTATTGTCAAGGTATGATCTTTCACCAAGATCGACAACTTTCTCCCCGTACATATAGTCAGTACTGTTATCAGTAAATTAACCCGTTACCGATGTCATGCAGTGATTGTTACGTATATCAGGGCTTTCCGATCAACCTTTTATTTGGGGTTGTCCCGGTTAGCTTAATCGGTTGCGTCGCAGGAATTGCAGGGCTAGGCGCTGTCGCCGTGACGATGCGGGTTCGCTCCCTGCTAGAGGCGCTATCATTTTAAAAGATTAAAGACTGTTGAGCTACGAAGTGCGACCTGCATTCTTTATGCATCGAAGAGTTTGCAAATTATCATTGAATAAATAAAATAATTAGAGATGCCGGGACCTGTCACGAAACGAAACTATGGCCCTATTAGCCATGCTGATTTGTGACCCCAAATGAAAAAAACACCTATCAAAAACACTTTTCTTGCAGGAGGCCAATGCTGCTTCATGCAAATATTGCATCAGGGACAGCCATGTTGTTCTATAACAAATGGTATATTTCTTTCTTTTTCAAGTAGATAGTTTCATGTATGAGCAGGTCGTCTACTTTCAAATTCTTGAGCTACCAGCTACGACTTGGATTAATGTTTTTTAAACATTCTTAAAGCATAGAATATTATTGAGATATGAGCATACCCAGGCCGACAACTTTAAACTGGAGACTGTTAAGCTACGAGCTAATCTACACATTCTTAATGCAATAAGATCGTTGACCTTCGAGATACATACTAATTTCCACATTTTTCGTGTATTTGCGCATTATTTATTGTTTAGCTAGTACGATCTTTAAAACAGGACGATAACTTTCAAGAGAATAGATACTGTTGAGCTACGAACTGTGACATAAATTAACACATCCTCTATGCATCGAATATTTTGCATATTATATCTGAATTAATAAAATAAATGTTGGTACCGCCTGAAACAAAAAAGGAAGTATGACCCCATAACTTTAATGACTTGTGACCCCCAATGCAAAACACATTTCATTATCATTGTTATTCTTATTTTCTTGCAGGAGGCCAATGCTGCATCATGCAAATCCTGCATCAGGGACTAGGTATATTTTCTTGTTATTGGGTTTTTTTTGGGGGTTTTTATAAGGTCATCTACTTTCAAAAACATTAGACATCAAACCTGGAGCAACACAGCCTGAAAACATAAACGATAATTAATGACCTAGAGAACCTAAGTATATTTCTTTATTTATCTTTTTATTGTTTTTCATTTATGACTGGACACAGGTCATTTACTTTTCAAACGATTAGAGATTCTTCAGCTAGCAGCTAAGACCTCGATTTTTGTAATTCAAAACATTCTAAATGTATCGTAAATTAATAAACTTCATGCCACTCCCCATGCCGAAAACTATCAAACGACTGGAGACTGTAAAGCTAAGAGCGAAAACCTATTTCTAGACATTCTAAATGCAAATAAGATTGTTGAGCTACGAGCTACACATTTTCGTGCATTCTAGCAGTTTATATTGTCTAACACGATCTTAAACACAGATCATTAACTTTCAAAATAGGCTAGTCAGCGTACCCCAAAATAGCATCGAAATGTGAAGAAATTGCAAAAGAATAGATTTGTATGTTTTTTGTTAGAAGAACATGTCTACTTTCTAAGCATTGCCACTGTTTCATAATCTAATTGTTAAAAATTATTAAAGAAGCTTTATTTAAATAAGGATATAGCAATTTGCCTCAAAAGAGAACAATATAAATCCTTTACTACATAGATACCGTTTTTTATTGTGTAGGCGAACAGTTGAGATCAGCCGGCACATTAATGCCATCTGATCAGTATCTATACTGTTGGCTTTTAGAGTTTAAAGATACTTTCGACAAAGATGACAAGTGCAGACCCAGATCAGACGGCACGATCTTCAGTACGCTGGTCGAACACGTTAAAATTCGTATATTTGGAGAAAAGGGTTAAGGTGTATGATAAAGAATGGCGAGCATTGTTCAAGTTCATATATATCCATCAATATCTAATTCAGCCTGAGTTGGAGAATTCGAACACCCAAAGCAACAACACACAATTCAAAAATCTACAACTCTGATAACATTCCAAGCCATGTTTTCTAAAGGTACTACATTGTTACTTTATTGAAGGCAACAGTTGGCATTTAAAATATTGTAATGTGCAGGAAGCAGAGATCAAATACTTGTTACCAGTCAAATCCCACCCCCAGTCTTCAGGTTTAAGCATTTTATTTCCAACCCAGATCTGGCTCTGAATATAGACGTGTTTATAATAAAAAATGCTGAGTCTAATGTTGGAGATAATGTATGAAATTGCACAAATAATGTCCTTTTCATCACCTTCACTGTAAATTTTTTATCTTGGCTATCTAGCGATATACATGAAGATCTGTCTAATAACATGAGGATAGTCTTTTCACCTAGTTTTCCTACATCTTTGTCTGATTGACTCGTCATGAACTGTTTCTCAGCTTCTTGCGTCTATATTAACAATCAACTCCTTCATTGCAGATGATTTTCCTATTCCTAATATATGAGAAGTTAAATCACAACCAGTATTGGCATGCTAAAGAAGTAACAGATCAAATTTATTTCAGAAAACACAGACTGCATATTTTGATGTTCTAGATCTTTCTCGGTGATGGTCTTTTTTGCCTTATATCGGATCGCACGTACACTTCCTGTGCTGAGTCTTCTTCAACGACACATGTGATCCCTTGTTCAGCACGTTCAGTGTCTGTCAAAGCACTTCATGGAACCATCAAATATTCTGTTTTGTACATTTCTGGTATATATAGTGTCTTGAAGTTCGATGGGTCTGACAGAACAAACATCTGCACCTCTCTTCAGACTTTTAATTTTAGCATGCTTGCCATAAAAACTACAGTCAAGTATTACAAAAATCAAATGTGACAATTAAACATTTGACGCAATTTATTACATAAGAGAGTCTCAAATATGGTCTGTTTAACATCGCGGATAGACAAGATTCTATCCTTGCTGGTTCTGTTGACGGTGCAATAACCTTTACCACGGTGTGTCAAAGCCTTCAAATAAAGAATAAAATTAGCCTTTATGATTTGCAAAAAATGTGAAAGTGAGATTCTAACCACCATTTTAGAAGTTAATGTTCACATTAGCAGAACCGAAAGGATGAATGAAAACAATTGTCCTGATGATGCAGCTTGTTCAATTTACGTTTGCAAACTAATATCGATTTTCTAAAACGTGTATTTAAAAATATGAACATGCATGTCAGGGATTCAAATAAACAGAAGGATTCATAAAACAGAAAACACAGCCACCCCAAGCAGCCAAAACTTAAAGAGGAAAAGAGAGCATGTGTTATAAGACGATCGATTTCAAATAAGACACCACAAACAATAAACAAAAAAGAGATTAATTGGGGTTACCGCCTAGGAACGGTCAGTGATAAAACAATTTGTCACCGGGGGTATAAACCAGGTTCTAGGGTTCACCAACCTCACACTTGCCCCAACAAACTCCCATATGAACAAACACGTAAAAGTTGTCTTGGTGTAATAATTCCAACCCATCTAAAACTCGACATTGTTGCATGCAAAAGCACACAAACATATAAAACATAAGAAGCTAATAGTATTGTAATGCAAAAGGGCAGATAGTCAATGATCTTATTGAGACCAGAGTCTGGAGTCAAATCAGCAAGAACAAGATGACACGGATAAAAGAAACCAAAATCGAGCATCTAGGTCCTTTTACAAGATTTCATTAACTCTTTAACCCCTGTCACCGTCGTGCAACTAAAAAGGTGCATTTTATTTTCTAAAGTTTATAAATAAAATCTCGATAGAAAACTGACTGTGTTCCGTGTTAAAGATTAATGTAAGAATTGTTTATACACTATACATGTACTTTCATTTTAAATAAATTTTGGTACTCCATATTTGCCGATATTGACTGTAAAACACGAATAAGACAATTACATCTAAAAGAATTATAGTTATGGTTTTGCTGCGTATTGGCTTCCGTAGTTTTAAAAATCTGCGAAAACCTTCTTGTGAAGGTGAATACCAAATCTACGGAAAATAGCCATATTGGGGATTTATTTCAATATTTTACAATATTTAGCTGTTCTGTGTTTACTTTATTGAGTTTAATAATGAAATATACAACAAAATAAATGAAAATTCACTGGTTTTCGTTATACGATGAAATCGACCATTTACAGGCATTTTAAGTCAAGCATTCAAACCAATGCATTAAACAATAAAAACATATAAAATATGAAATTAATAATCAACTTACATGACAAAAGTTGTCATTCCTGACAAAAATTCTAGCAATAAACACTCGACCTTGTTTGTTTACATGCTTCCGGAAGTTCAAAAATGGCGCGTGCAAACTTAATGTGTTCGAGTATGGCGTACCATCACAGCCATAATTGTTGAATCATTAAACCCGAAATTTAAATGATCAATTAAACCAATTTCCCCCCAACCCACCGGAGTGTTGAGCTAGGAACTATGACTTGAATCAACACATCCTTTATATCTGGAAGAGTTTGCGAGTTTATAAGTGAATTACAAAAAAAAATAATTAAAGTTACCGGGGCCTGTCGATAAATAAGAAGTATAGCCAGATTAACCATAATGATATGTGACCCCAATGCAAAACATCTTTCATAATCGTAACTTTCTTGCAGAAGTTGTTTGCCTATTTCAAATGCTGCATTCGGAACTGCCATGTTGTTGCGGAGCACTTTTAGAGATCCTAGCTATATTTCTTTCTGTATCATCAAGTTGTTTGTTTTTCAATTATAAAGAGGCCACAGGTCGTCTGTTTTCAAAACGATAAGCGATTCTTGAGCTACGAGCTACGATCAGGATTACTGTCATTCAAAACATTCTTTTTGCATGGGATATTATTGAGCTACTACACATGTCGACAACTTTCAATCAAATAATGTTCAGGAGTTATTAAGCTTGTCTACAGTAACTTTTGATTTCTTTACTTTTTTACACATCGTTCCCTAATAATGTAATAAGAGGCAAGCTAACCAGTCTCAATAAAAACGTTTAATAGAGGAAATAAAAACCTTCATCGTTGGTAATGAACATAAGGAATTTTTTACAGATGGTTCTTATTATAACTATACTCTATGGACTTGCAAGACCTAATAGCGTCGCTACTTTCTTACTGGATAATATTTATGTCAGGTTCGGTACCTCTATTTTCGAACAAGTAATAAGCATCCCTGTGGGTACTAATCATGCTCTCATTGTTGCTGATCTGTTTTTATACTGTTATGAAAGAGAATATATGTTATCTCTTTCTACCGAGCATCAAGATGATATTATTACAGATTTTAACAACACCTCGAGGTACCTTCAAATTGATGATTTATTAAATATAGATAATAACCATTTTCCACCACTGGTTAATAAGATTTATCCTAAAGAACTACCGTAACGGCTTAATAAAGCGAACCCTTCAGAAATGCAAGCAAACATTCTTGATCTAAATCTGTCCATTGAAAATGTTTACGTCACTTCTAAAATAATTATATGAAAAAAGAGATGATTTTAACTTAAATATAGTAAATTTTTCGTTTTTAGACAGCGATGTTCCTCGTGGAACATCTTACGGGGTTTACATCTCACAGCTTGCTCGCTTTTCAAGAGCTTGCAACGATGTAACTGATTTCAATGAACGTAATTTTTGCACTACAAAAAAACTTTTATTACAATGTTATCGGTATCACAAATTAAGGAAGGAAAACCTTTTGCAAGTTTTATCGCCGATTCCCAGATCTAATTAAAAAAACAGGTGCAGTTAAAATCACTATTGCAACAAGGTATTTTACAGCCAGTTTTTTATGGTGATTTAATTGATAACCCTAAGAAGATAAAATGCAATGTTAATGTCTCCCGGTTATTAGTAATAACCATCTGTAAATAAAAAAAGAGGTTACCAACATGATATTTTAAAGCGCTCTGCATGCCTAGTGATTAACCTACAGTTGAACATTATGCTTACCTCTTTAGTTGCACGACGGTGGCAGTGGTTTAAGAGTTTATGAAGGTTTATGGGGAACTCTTTTCTTAAAAGTACCTAGAAGCTCGATTTGTTTCTTTTATCCCTGTCATCGTGGTCTTGCTGATAATACTCCAGGTGCTCCTGTCTCGGTAAGATCATTGATTACCAGCCTCTTTGCTTTGGAATGCTATTAGCTTCTTATGTTTTATATGTTTGTGTGCTTTTGCATGCAACATTGTTGAGCTGATGTCTGGGTTGGAGTTATTTCACCAAGACAACTTGTACTTGTTTTGTGATATGAGAACCTGTTGGGGCAAGTGTGAGGTTGGTGCACCCTAGAACCTGATTTAAATCCCCAGTGGCAATTCGATTTGCCACTGACCGTTCCAATGCGGTAACCCCTCGGGTTCTCATTTTTGTTTTATTGTTTGTCGTGTCTTTTTATGCCTCCACAAAGTGGGAGGCATATAGAGTTGCACTCGTCCGTCCGTCCGTACGTCCGTACGTCTGTACGTCCGTACGTCCGTACGTCCCCAAATCTTGTGGCATCAACTCCTCCTAAACTATAAGGCGGATTTCTTTCAAACTTGCACAGATGATCAAGCAGGATGTGTAGATGATCGTAAAGAAAGGATTTTTTCCTGCGACCATTTTTACCAGAGTTATGGCCCTTTGTTAATTTCAGTTATAAAATCTTTTGGCGTCAACTCCTCCTAAACTACAAGGCAGATTTCTTGCAAACTTGCATAGATGATGAAGCAGGATGTGTAGATAATCGTGAAGAAAGGATTTCTTCCTGTGACCATTTTTACCAGAGTTATGGCCCTTTGTTATATTCATTAATTAAATCTTGTGGCGTCAACTCCTCCAAAACTATAAGGCAGATTTCTTGCGAACTTGCACAGATGATGAAGCAGGATGTGTAGATGATCGTAAAGAAAGGATTTTTTCCTGCGACCATTTTTACCAGAGTTATGGTCCTTTGTTTATTTCAGTAATTAAATCTTGTGGCATCAACTCCTCCAAAACTACAAGGCAGATTTCTTGCGAACTTGCACAGATGATGAAGCAGGATGTGTAGATAATCGTGAAGAAAGGATTTCTTCCTGCGACCATTTTTACCAGAGTTATGGCCCTTTGTTATATTCATTAATTAAATCTTGTGGCGTCAACTCCTCCAAAACTATAAGGCAGATTTCTTGCGAACTTGCACAGATGATGAAGCAGGATGTGTAGATGATCGTAAAGAAAGGATTTTTTCCTGCGACCATTTTTACCAGAGTTATGGCCCTTTGTTAATTTCAGTAATAAAATCTTGTGGCATCAACTCCTCCAAAACTATAAGGCAGATTTCTTGCGAACTTGCACATATGATGAAGCAGGATGTTTAGATGATCGTAAAGAAAGGATTTTTTCCTGCGACCATTTTTACCAGAGTTATGGCCCTTTGTTAATTTCAGCAATTAAATCTTGTGGCATCAACTCCTCCTAAACTACAAAGCAGATTCCTTGCAAACATGCACAGATGATGAAGCAGGATGTGTAGATGATCGTGAAGAAAGGATTTTTTCCTGCGACTATTATTACCAGAGTTATGGCCCTTTGTTTTTTTTCAGTAATAATATCTTGTGGCATCAACTCCTCATTTACTTTTGGACAGATTTCTTTCTAACTTGCACACATGATCAAGATGGCTGGGTAGATGATCATAAAAAAAAAGATTTTTTTCTGCTGCCATTTTTACCACAGTTATGGCCCTTTGTTTATTTCACTTACAAAATTTTGTGGCATCAACTTCACATTTTCTAATTGGCTGATTTCTTTCAAACTTGCACAGATGATTAGACATGATGTGAAGATTGTGGTAAAGGACATTGTCTTGCAACAATTTTCACCACAGTTATGGCCTTTTGTTTATGTTAGTTATTAAATTTTGTGGCACTTACTCCTCATTTACTAATCATGATCACCACATGTTGTTAATACCTGGTACAAAATTTTGTAACAAATGTTATTGCAGCAGTGGGGGCATCAGTGTCCTGTGGACACAGTCTAGTTTGAAACTAATCCTTTATTAACCATGCTCTCTTTTCTCTCTCTCTTCTTTTTGACTGTGTGGGGAGGCTGTTTTTGCTGAATGTGGCAATTCCTGATATGCATATTTCACCTCTTAACAATAAGACTAAAGACAATTTAGCTATGTTCTATGGAAGCATATTTGCGCCACAACTTAACCATATAAATTTACGTGAAAAAAAATGGAGGATTTCGCAAAAAAAGTTATAATAATGCTCTAAATTGCCTCAACATAAAGATAATAGTATCTATGAAAATAATGGAGGATTTCACGAAAACAGATTTTTTTCTCGAAAACATCCACAATTTTCAAGTTATTTTATGTGGTTAAGTTGTGGCAAAAATATGCTTCACTAATTTTTAGATAACTGGCATCTTTCGTGAAATTGTTACGCTTTCATGAAAAGTTATGTGTTTCATGCAAAATATATTTCGTGAAATTTTTAAGTTTCGTGAAAAGCTATGTGTTTTCGTGTAATCATCCATTATTTACATGAAAACTTTATCTTTATGTTGTGGCAGTTTCGAGCACTAACAGAAATAAACTCGTGTTAACATAACTTTTTTTAATCGTGAAAATATGGATGTTTTCGCGAAAAAAAAAACTTTTTTTGCGAAATCCTCCATTATTTTCACGTTATTTATGTGGTTAAGTTGTGGCACAAATATGCTTCCATAATGTTCTAATACCTGTTTCTACACATTTTAATGCAATTTGGAGTGCTGACTTACGAGCTACACATTATACGTGCATTCGTAAAATACATATTTTCAAGATACGATATGTCATGCAGATCAATAACTTCCAAAAAAATGCGATTATTGAGCTAGTAACTGCGACCGAATCAACAATTTCTTATTAAGTGACGATTTCAGTATTATAAGTGAATTGATAAACTAAATAAAGTTATCGGGGCCTGACACGAAAAGAAAGTATGGACCATTAGCCCTTATGATTTGTGACACCCAATGAAAAACACCTTTCATAATCATAGTTATTCTTATTTTCTTGCAGGATACAATGGCGCATTTCAAATGCTGCGTCCGCGAAATTTAGAGAACCTAGGTATATTTCTTTCTTTATCAAGACGTTTGTGTATTCATGTATGAATCGGAAACAGACCATCTACTTTCAAACCGTTTAGAGATTTTTGAGCTACCAGCTACGACTTTGATTAATTTTTTTAAAACATTCTTAATGCATAGAATGTTATTGAGAGTTGAGTCATTACCCAGGCCGACAACTTAAAAAAAAACTGGAAACTGTTAAGCTACGAACTAATCTACACGAATATTGTTGACACATTCTTCGTGTATTCGCGCATTATTTATTGTTTAGCTACGATCTTTCACCCAGGACGATAACTTTCAAAAGATTAAAGACTGTTGAGCTACGAACTGCGACATGAATCAACACATTCTTTATCCATTGAAGGTTGTGCATTATATCGCAATTGATAATATGTGGTTACCGGGGCCTGAAACGAAAAGGAAGTATTGCCCATTAGATCTAATGATGTGTGACTCCCAGTGCAAAACACATTTCATTATCATTGTTAGTCTTATTTTCTTGCAGGAGGCCAATGCTGCATCATGCAAATGCTGCATCACGTACTGTCATGTTGTTCAAGAGGACATTTAGGGAACCTAGGTATATTTCTTTCTTTATTTATCATTTTTCGTACCGTTCATTTATGACTGGACACAGGTCATCTACTTTCAAAACGATTAGTCAAAAGAGATTCATAAGCTACCAGCTATAACTTGAATTTTTGTTGTTCAAAACATTATAAATGCATTTTGAATTATTAAGCGATATGCCACTCCCCATTCCGAAAACTATCAAACGACTGGAGACTGCTAAGATAGGAGCGAATACCTATATCTAGGTATTCTAAATTCAAATATTATTGTTGAGTCACGAGCTACTCATTCTTCGTGCATTCTAGCATTACATATTGTCGAACACGATCTTTAACCCAGATCATCAACTTTCAAAAAGATTTAAGACTGTTGAGCTACGAACTATGACCTGAATCAACACATCCCTTATGCCTCGTAGATTTGCGAGTTTATAAGTGAATTTAAAGAAAATAAAGTTACAGGGGCCTGTCCATAAATAAGAAGTATAGCCAAATTAACCATAATGATATGTGACCCCAATGCAAAACATCTTTCATTATCGTTACTTTCTTGCAGAAGTTGTTTGCCTATTTCAAATGCTGTATTCGGGACTGCCATGTATTTGCAGAGCACTTTTAGAGATCCTAGGTATATTTCTTTCTTTATCAAGGTGTTTGTTTTTCATTTTTGAAGAGGCCACATGTCATCTTCTTTCAAAACGACTAGCGATTTTTGAGCTAGCAGCTACAACCTTTATTGAATCAGATGAAACAACATGATTATTTCGTCAAATACTGTAAGAAATTCAGAAACGTAAGAAGTTTTCAAAAGCATTCTATAATTCAGAATATCAAGGCCAATTTATTTTATGATTCCATTTATTTGTTTCAGAACCATTGGTTGCTAGTCAAGTGGTAATTATAACTGTTTTATTGTACTTAACAAGTTTTATCACCTGTAGAATAAGAATTGAACTTTCCTGTAGATTAACCTAAGAAAAGGTTTACGGGTACATTGTACACCTGCATATTGTTTACAGTGTGAAGTTACCTCGCTTTATTGTAGAAGTATACTATGAATACTAAATCTTTTGTAAAAGTGAAAACAGGCAAATTTATAAAGGAAAAGAGGAAAGATAAACATTTAGGACCAAGACTTTACAAAAAAAAACTTAAAAGCATACAAAATTAAAGCTGGGTCGCGTTCCGTTTTGGAATTGTAAGTGGCGACAAAAAAACGATCATTGGAATGCGTTCGAAGTAATATTAATTTTAACAACACTGAACAAAGCTTAAATGTAATTATGCGAAGCTTTTAACTATTATTGAAACTGTGATTTTGTTCTTTAAATACATGAATCCAATTTCCAATTTATGAACTTCTTTTCCTATATTACAGAGAATACTCAACCATATTCTTCCTTATTTAACAGAAGAATCAGAGGCGGATATAATAGTTCCCATTATAAATAAAAGAAAGGTAAAATACAATGAATTGCACGTGGATTTTACCTGCCCCGATATTTCCCTTGAAAAAGCACTTGAATATGTGGAGGAATATATATTACAGGAGAATCTTAACTTTCACAACGCATTGGTCATTCTACAACCCTCTGCACCAAAAGATGTTAGAAAAGATGTTAGAAGAGAATTAATTTTAGAACGAATACAAAAAAGGACAGATGAAGAGCCTAAATATGTAGTTTTGAAATATAAAGATACGCCGGTCTTTCTGTCTGGCATTCTTGCACGAAACGAAGCACACAATGTCAGTTTTAATAATGATGCCCCCCAATATGCTTATATATTTTGTTGTAATAATACTAGAAGTTTAATTCAACCTTTACTAAATCCAAAATGGTTTAAAATTGTTCGTTGGAATGATGTTTTGGAAAATGTTAATTGTTCTGCTTTCCATCAAGCTCTTATACCGTCGATAGAAACTCGCACTCTTCAAAATATTGTTGTCATGTTAAGTAGAGACGAGATCGTGATTGTATTTGATGGCGATAACGTTGGAAAACTTTTAGAGTCATACATTTCGCGTAATCATGATAGGCAAATGTTTGTGTTCTGTAATCAGATATCATATAATAATAAAATTCGCGGAATTATTGATGACCATCCTGACAACAATGTTGTCCCTTTTATATCTCACACGCTCGAAAATGCAGCTGACTGCGATATTATTAAATTCGTCTGTTATATCGTTAATTTTTTTCTACACCAAAATCGCAAAATTGACATAACCATTTACAGTAAAGACAAAATATTTAAAAAAATGTTAAAAGAAAAGCGATTTTCTCAACTACTGTTACCGGAAAACAGCAAGTCTGTTATTAAAATACTTACTGAGTAGCTACGTAGTAGCAACGTTGCTTATACTTTTTGACTATGGAATGATATCATTGCCGCAAAATGCTTAGTAAAAAATTTCATCTGGTCAACTTCATAACGTCATTTTAAAAATTTACAACAGCTTTTCGGAGACACATTTTCCTTTGAAGTGCCACATATAAGTCGCTTGCTGGAAATATATTTCCTCAATTTCCATTTTTGAAGTATGAAAACATCCTTTTCTAAAAGATAGAATAACCGTGTTTGTTTTTTTCAATTACACTGTACGTGGGTGGCGTTATGCTAAATACATTGTACATGTTATAATTAATGGCTGGTAAATACTTATATAGATATTTGATCAAATGTGTGCTTTGTTAACTGACTGACTTGCCACCTTAATAAGGTTATGTGATTTGTTTGTAATTATATCTGATAGTCATGATGAATGTACAGTCATGTAATATTATGCCTTCTTAATGCTGTGTTATCAGTTGTTAGTCCTTATTGTTCTTTTCCTTTCATATTGGTTCTATCATTTTGTTATAATTATTATTGTTAAAGCCATTATTGTGAATAAATAAGTTTCAGTAACAGCGACATCATTAGGAATTTTCATTGAGGCTGCCACTGTAGACACTAGCAGTGAGTCCATTCTGTTTCACTTAGTTTGTATTCCTAATATTCATTTCAAACTACTGAAAATTATTTAATTACAATAAGTGTACATGTAAATATCATTTGAATATCTAAGTCATTCTTTTGATAAGAAATTGCTGTTTGTTACATTAGAATCACACACGTATTTGTATATTATGTTGCTGGACCGTGTTGAACCGTTTAAGGAACGCATTCCTAGCCAAGTCAGATTGGTCTTCCAAATGCAAGAATGAAATGTGATTGGCTGAGAGAGGAATTCTTAACAGGTCCAATGGGTATTTAGTATGCACTGTGCCTCATTCTGGTCTGACAGTTGCAAGTGCGCAAAGTTCAACCGCAAACAATACTGAAATCTTTCTGAGACAAATCCATTGTTAAGGGCAATATTTTGTATCTGACTCGCACTAAGTGCCAATGCACTACAGTTACATATAAAACTATTTGCTCTGTATTATATTGAAATACATGTTGTTAGTGATGACTTAAATAAATTTCGGGAAACTTAACTAATTGTTTGTTGTTTTTGTTTTTTTTAATATTATTCTCGTTAATACGCTTTGGAGATACTACAATACTTACTTCTATTATAAATAATTTTTTCAATTATTTGAATATTTGACACAAAGTCCTGGTCAAAATGCAGGTATCAGACTTAAAATCGGATACAAATGCATATGGCTTTACGAAAAGAAAATCACCATTCTGCCTTTTTCATTGTAAGTTTTTATAGGCTCAGACCGGCAAAGACCAAGCCTCGACGCATAGTCACACAAATCGGAGAACGCTAACCAAATGCGCTACCCTCCCTCACCTCCCCCTTCTCTAATAAAGATGTAACGGGTATAAGCATTATTCTCATTTTGTAACACCGGCGACTGATATAAACAAATGAATATGCGTTCTTTCCCTAAGGAAGACCTTTTACGCCGACCAAAGCGCACATTTACAGTGGCACTGTAAATTATAATTGATACGTGTTAGGCATGGAATCTAACTACTATGGCACCGCCACTTCCACGATACCTAGCCAAACACACCGGAGCATGCCTAACACTTGCCTAACAATTGCGCCACCACCAAAACCCTTAAACGTTTCCCCTCATTACTAGTATGTGTCCTCAGTGGCCTATTTATACTGATAAGAATAAACAGAGCCTAGCCAAAGATTTTGGAGCACCCTATCAACTACTAGACCGACATAAGTCTCACAACGGATGCGCAACTAACGCGGATAGATGTATATACCAATATGTGACATTTTGGACATCAGTGCTAGCTTAAGATTGGATATTGCTGTCTACAACAAAGGTGTGGCAACACCCATATCAATCTTTTAGTCGGAGCTTTATTTATGTTAAGATTGTGACTTTAAATATTAAAGACATAAACTTTAAAGTTATTGTATTTATGATACAGGTTGAGAGTGATATTTGGTATGTGCTTCGTGATACATGTATTTCATATTTTTGTAGTAAATCTAATCTTTAATCGATTCATGAATAAAATGTTCAGAAAAGGCGGAATTTTAAAATAAAGTCTGTGCATGATTCGGGTTGAAACTTGCATAAACTGAAACGGACATTTCAAATGTACATTGTATAAGCATAAAAATAAAATTCTATTTTAGTGACATTTTAATTACAATGACCTTGAGAATAGAAGTTTTAAGTCGTAGGCACAATATTTTCCATTTTATGGTGAGCACATGTTCCTATTTATTTTGAATCATCCAATTATGAAATTATATTCTTTACAGGAAGGTTGTCTAATTTATTAATTAAATTAATTTAATTTTTAATTTATTATATTTTTTATTAATTTCTTTTCCGAAAATACCGCATTTAAGGTTCTATGTTCACTGCCATATGCACAACATCGTTTGGGATGGATCGAAATTATACTGTTAATTTGACGTGTAACTATGTAGTTGCCCTAAACCCAGGATAGATGACGTGGACAGTAATATGCAATAAGATATCTGCCTAAGAACAGGTCCAATGAAACCTAGCCTTCCTTTTTTATATTTGTCGTGTTCGGCGGCTTTCAAATCAGTCAAAGTGTTGTTATCAGTCACGTCCTTTGAAGGTCGTTAGCACAATACTTATGAACTATGTAAACTTCTAAATTGACTCTTGTTTTAATTTTTCGGCCAGTTTAAATATGGGTGGTTTCGATATCCTAGCCAATATAAATTTGGATATTGTTCAATTACCCCAAGGATATTCTTTTTTCGCATTTTTTATTTTTGCCTATGGCGTTGTCTGTAATATGGAGGATCTATATGCTCGGATCCCCTGTAAAATTCTATAATGTTCAGTTACGCCCGTTTACTCTGAGACTCGTTTTCTAGTTTTGGACAAACCCATTCTTTCAGCCGGGGACCATACGCTGCTGATCATGGAATGGTATTAATCTGAAAATACTGCATTGAATGATAAATTTTCAGCGCCCTATGCATAGCATCCTGTGTGTAATGTTTATTGGTGAAAATATTGAGCTCAACCCAGGGCTAGACGGTGTGGGCAGTAATATGCATTTCCATTACTGCCTTTTAACTGAATCAGTCGAACTTAGCCTGCAATATTTTAATATTTGTCGTGTTCGGAGGCTTTTAAAGATCCTCTTTCATCTGTTATTTTAGTAACATGAACCTTCACCTTGGACCAACGTGATACACACATGCTAAACAAATGTGCCAAGTTATTTTAAAATAAGTCCATGCAAGTAAAATTTTAAGCCGAGAAAAGCCAATCCGGAAGGACGCACGCATTTTCACAAACATGCCGATCTTAGGTGCTAAATATGACGAATATTTCTAGCTATCCGCAAGCTGGTCCGACAATAACATACAAAATAACAACAAAACCAATTAAAACTGCATTTTTACAACATGTTTTTCTTGATTTAATATATCATTATTTTTAGCTCAACCCAGGGCTAGACGGTGTGGGCAGTAATATGCATTTCTATTACTGCCTTTTAACTGAATCAGTCGAACTTAGCCTGCAATATTTTAATATTTGTCGTGTTCGGAGGCTTTTAAAGATCCTCTTTCATCTGTTATTTTAGTAACATGAACCTTCACCTTGGACCAACGTGATACACACATGCTAAACAAATGTGCCAAGTTATTTTAAAATAAGTCCATGCAAGTAAAATTTTAAGCCGAGAAAAGCCAATCCGGAAGGACGCACGCATTTTCACAAACATGCCGATCTTAGGTGCTAAATATGACGAATATTTCTAGCTATCCGCAAGCTGGTCCGACAATAACATACAAAATAACAACAAATCCAATTAAAACTGCATTTTTACAACATGTTTTTCTTGATTTAATATATCATTATTTTTGTTTGTTGTTTTGTTTGTGAAAAAACAGAGGCAGGCAGTGTTCCTGTGTTACATTGTAATGACATAATATATTAGTATAATATGCCGATATGACCTTTTATATTTCTTTTATTCATTGATTTTGACTTTGGTTTATGTTCCCTTGAGGGAAGTCAATCTCTAATTGTTTCTCCGCACTCTGAAACAAACAAAAACATGCATTTATGTTGGTTACAGTTCTTTCTGCTAAAGACGCATATTAATAACAAACACTTTGTTCCCGCGGCGATAGCGTTTTACCCTTTTTTGCCGATTGACATTAAATTAAACAGTAATTAAAATCGTTTAAGACACGTCACGGGAAAATGCGTTTTCGGCGAAATTATTTTTTTTACTACATTATGATAAAGATTACAGATTAAGAACTGTTTTCGTATTGAACGTGTTCAGTTGAACATTTTAACTATAGAATGTTGTTTTACGATTTATGCATAATAAGCAAAGTCGTCTGCTAAATTTCATGACGTCATTTCAATGACTGACGTCAGTTTCTCGAAGACACATTTTCGGTGACGCGCTCAAAATTCAATCAATTTATGCTTAAGCTATTGTTATGACGAAAATGTCTCAAAAAATAAATAAGAAACTATTGATGTACTTATCGGACTTTTTTTATTGAACTGGCGATTTGTTGTTGTGTCTTCATTACAATTTCAATTTTAAACAATCAAAAAGTCACTTGTTATGATAACACGAGCCAGTCGGAAACGACTGCACGCTCGACTATTCGAATAGTCAGACATATTTAAGCACATTTTAACCTGGGCTTCATTTAAACTGGAAAGTGATTCAGGAGTTTATGAAACTCCTACACACACACATGAACAAAAGTTTCTTGATCTAAGTTAAGAAATCAATAAATTACACTTATTTATTCTTGTTTTTTTATTTTGGAGGGTTTACTCAACCCAGCCCATACACCCCTGATCCCACACCCATCTACCCACTATCCCTGCCCACCTCCAACCCCCACCCACTTCGACTACAGAATCATCAAATATGTTTTAAATTTTCTTCAAATCTTTATCATCGTCGGCATACAGCACGACACTATCCAGCTTTAACTCCCAGATATCAGGCCAATGTTTGTTTCTCATCAAAAAAAGTGGTGTGGTGTGGTGTGGTGTGGTGTGGTGTGGTGTGGTGTGGTGTGGTGTGGTGTGGTGTGGTGTGGTGTGGTGTAGTGTAGTGTAGTGTAGTGTAGTGTAGTGTAGTGTAGTGTAGTGTAGTGTAGTGTAGTGTAGTACAGTACAGTACAGTACAGTACAGTACAGTACAGAAAAGTGGTGTGGTGTGGTGTGGTGTGGTGTGGTGTGGTGTGGTGTGGTGTGGTGTGGTAGGGGTAGGGTAGGGTATGGTATGGTATGGTATGGTACAGTACAGTACAGTACAGTACAGTACAGTACAGTACAGTACAGTACAGTACAGTACAGTACAGTACAGTACAGTACAGTACAGTATAGTATAGTATATCCCCCACCCACCCCACAACAACTCAACACTTTCAACCAAAGTATATTAAGTTCATCTGTATTAAACCTTTTCTATAGCATTACATAAGAAGAAACATAACATGCAAACTTTAACCATAATTTCTAAGTCTGAATTTCTAATTTCAAAGCGAAAAAAGACCAAAATTTATATAAAAAAAACAAGGATGAGTTTAAGGCCTTTGAAAATCAACCTGATGTAGGATAAAATAACGGTGTATTTGTTTCAAAGCTGTAGTTTTAATAGTATGAAAGTAATAAGCTTTAACCAGCTTGCATGCAATGTTTTACCTTAATTTCTAAGTCAAATAAGGGCCATAATTTGTACAAAATGGAAGTTAGAGTTATGGTTCTTGGCAAACACACTCGGGATATGATGATAAACAAGTGTTCAAAGTTTAAAAGCTGTAGTGGACCCGTGTTTGTACACTAGCTTGCATGCAAACTTTAACCCGACATTCTAAGTCGAAAAAGGACTATAATTTGATCAAAATCAAAGAAAGAGGTCTGGTTCTTGGCATACATAGTCAGAGCCATAATGGCGTACAAGTGTCTTAAGTTTCAAAGCTATAGTACAAGAAGTAAGAGAGTAACTAGCATGCACGCAAACTTTAACCTGAAATTCTAAGTCAAAAAGGGCCATAATTTCATCAAAATCAATGAAAGAGTTATGGTTCTTGGCATACACTCTCGGGATATGATGTTGTACACGTTTCTTAAGTTTCAAACTACAGTACAAGAAGTATGAAAGTAACTTGCTTGCATGCAAGCTTTAACCTGAAATTCTTAGTCGAAAAAGGGCCATAATATGATCAAAATGAAAGTTAGAGTTATGGTTCTTGGCATACACACTCGGGATTGATGATGAACAAGTGTTGAAAGTTTCAAAGCTGTAGTATAAGTAGTATGGAAGTTATTTGTACACTAGCTTGCACGCAAATTTTAACCTAAAATTCTAAGTTGAAAAAGGGCCATAATTAAATCTAAATGAAAGTTAGAGTTATGGTTCTTTGCATACACTCGGGACATGATGATGGACAAGTTTGTCAAGTTTCAAAGCAGTAGCTATATAGTAGTTTTTAAGATATAGATGGTTGCACGCAAACTTTAATCAAAGCGGGACGCCGACGGTGACGCCAGAGTGAGTAGAATAGCTCGACATATTCTTCGAATAGTCGAGCTAATAAAAACACATTCTTTGTATATTATGATTACTTTTACTCTACTTTATCTACATATTTTTATAATTGTTTTACTTTGAATATAGTCAACATATTTTCCATATTATGTACAAAGCGTATTCATGACTTTTACATATTTCGTTATATAGATAACAGTTTAAAAGATCTTTTAAGAAAGTAAAAATCTAAAAAATACAGGTTTTATAATTTGAATAATTAATAAAGCTTTCGTTTTAACTTATTTCATTATAGTATATTTATATCAAATTTGTAAAACGTTTTGCTGATAACACCTAACTGTCTTGTTACCGATAACGTACATTAGAATCACGAATAGCATGTGGTTAATTTATAATCACAGTCGCCTCATAAGCTCTGAAACAGTTTTTATATTACTTTTCATAGAAATAGTTGCATGTGAACGTGTCAAGGGAACGCAATCATGCACATTAGACATGGTAATGCACAAACTTTGCAGGAGTTTATCTCAGGAAGATGGGTTCATTGAAAAAATATACCATATCATTAAACACTTAACAGAATAATCTGTTGCATATTTTGAAAACAGCACCCAACTCTAAAGATAAAAAACAGTGAAATCAGCTCACAACTTGGGTCATAAGAAATCAAAACATTCTTCATAAACAAATTGTACGACAATCCTTAGATTAAACACGTTGAAAATAATAAAGAAATGTAATCATTACGATATGTTCACAAACGCAAATAAACAAAAATCAGCAAACAATAACTATATCCATACGACATAGTGTGTACATTGTTCACACTTGTGTACATTGACTACACAAGTGTACTCGTACAGTGTTTATACATATTTTCTCCATATAAGCTGCTTAAAAGATGTACAGACAAAAAAGATAAGCCAGATTGTCTTTTTTTCAACTGGGTGCATTACAAAATCAATCGGATAAGCTGTTTTGCCATATGCACATGTAGGAATACATAGCTTAGAAGATTTGTAACATGTGCACAGGATTAATTTGCATTAAGTTGTGCAGCCATAAAAATGAGCTAAATGCCGGCATCAGGTAATGAATTTTTACCGATTCTAGATAACTTTCGCCATTAGTTTGTATTGCAAGTTTTTCCATTACTAATTCGTCCTCTCTAATCCAAATATTTTATGGTAGTTCGTCTTTGCGATGTACGATTCCAACCAGCCATTTCTTGATGCTTCGCAGAGAAATTATGAGTTGCCGCTTGGCTGGTTTACTGCATACAGCAACAACAAAAATCCTCTTTTTTATTGAATGAACGCGCCTTCAAACATCTCAAGAAGTGCATATTGCTAAACCAACACGTCTCTTACCAGCCTTGACTGAAGATGCTGCTTAGCAGTCCAATGCTTGAAATCTGATATTATTTGAACGGACAATCTGATGTAACATTTTATTGTTGTAAGTCATGGATAACATCCATACTTCAATATCGAATGTTCTACAATTTTGTTGATAAGCGATCAAAACATGTCGGTTCCACGGCACTGAACTTCTATCCTTCTCTTGCAGTATCAAGTTCAAGAAGAATGCGCTTCATATCGGCATCTTCATAATAGGAAGTTTGGATGACAACGATTTTAGAGAAAGTTGAGTTAGGATTGTGTGAATGTCATAACAATAACCATTTTTTGATCACTCATTAATTTTTTAATCTATCTACCTTTGATATAACAAACTAATTCAAACATGACTCAAAGACAATATTATTTCATTTTTTTAAAGCGGCTGCTAACATGTTTTTGACAACCCGGGACTGATAACAAACATTCTAAACAACACACGTTTGTCATCTGTTTTTGTTAAGTTACAATTATTTAAAACTTTTAAATATTTTTTTAGACATCGTTTCCAATCATAAAGAAGAACGAAGAACATGTAAAAATCATAACAGCTAATTATCTTAAACATTAATTTAAAATGTCCAAACTTGACGGAATGACCACACCATTTTACCGATTTTGCTAAAGGTTGACCTAATACATGTACCTAGTATTTATTCAGGATTGGTTACTGTGGTATAATTTAATTTCGCTGGCACGAAATTTCACGCAGTCGCCGGAAAAGACTGTTTCGCGCGGACGTAAATTCGCGCAAATCCAATTTTTCAAACAATAAAAAATAATTATCGATATTTTACCAACCCGTTATCAATACGCGAGGTAATCATGTGTCAGTTGGCCCCCTGTCAAAACTACTTCCTTTTTTAGTCAATTATCGGACCGCTGTTTATTCGGCGCCGCTAATTGACACGGGACCCGTTTGATCCATCTATCTGGACCATTCATATCATAATTGGCATGTTAAATTTCGTACCCGTTTTATGGTCTTAAGTGTCAGTTAATTGCGAAACAGTTACTCAAAAAAGTGTTGATAAATTAAAAATGAGATGACAACGATATTGTGTGGTAAAATGTGATCTGACCTAAATGCGCGGACTAAATTGTCGTTCAAGTTTTGAAGTAACATTAAACATATTCTAAAAGAAATTCGAAAGTTATAACTAATTTTATTTTCTTTATTAACAAAATTATTCGGTACTTCTAATTTATATCAAATTGCGATACGGGCAACTATATATAAAGTGTAGGTCCATTCGGACATAGCACGTTTCGGATACGTATGTGGAACTTTTTGGTTAAATTTTAGCTTAGGTTTTAAATTCGCGCACTGGCCCAAGTGCGAAATACGCGAAAATTAAGCCATCGCTAAATAAAATGATACCACAGTAGTATGGTATAATCTAAATGGAATCGCTTTTACTAAAGGTGTTATGTAATTAAAAACGGCTATAATACAACTTTCTGGCTAACAAATTCCCGACTTCATTAAAATTGCATTAGTCGTACATAGAGAAATCAGTAAACGAAATTCTAATGTTAATATCGTTAAGGTTTTGTGAAGTCATTGATGATAAACAGAAAATAACCTACCATGGAAAGTTATTCAGTCTGGTGTGGAGGATAAGAACTACATCTCGGCAAATCTCGTGGAACCTTAGGAATCTGCGAGAACGTTTCATTCATCAGAAATCTCATTCCCGCCATATCATGCGGATCCATATGGCAATGCACCAACCACAGACCAGGGTTGTCGGCCTTGAACCTTATAACGGTGTAACCGCCACCAGGAACTGTAATCGTATCTTTAATTGGAGCACGCTTTAGTTCTGCACCAGGTATGTTGCCACTAGCCCAGTCCTTGTTTGCCCACTTGGCATTGTTGCAAAATGACTTAAGTGGGTCTTGATTGCCACGACAGTCGATATCGGTGTTGGGATAAATAAATTGTGCAGTAGTTTCATTGTATAGACCAAAGCCTTGTTTTATGACATGAAAAGAGTGACCGTGAAAATGTATCGGATGAGCACAATCGTTGCCCCCGATACCTAAAGAGCTTAGCACCATCTGTATTGTACGCTGGCCATTCATTCCATTGAATTTCAAAGCATATGCGCATTTGCAGATTTTATTTACACCACATTTCGACCTGTCACATTTTGACTGCCATTGTTTAGGTTGAGCCAATGCGTTTACAGTTGGTATTTGAAATGTGCGTCCGTTTACAGAGCCCGGTCTCCAGTCGTTTCCCGGAAACCCAACATTCAGAAAATAATTTCGTGAAGTTTCATCAAATTCGGGAGCAGGATTTTCCGTCCGGGATTTCATGTCACTAAAAGGTTTGCAATAGACATGTTCCTGTGGAAAGTAGGGATACGGACAGTTCGCAATTACACAAGGTTTTGACTTTGTACAGATGGCTTTAGTACTCGTTGGTTCAATTTCATTCGCACCGTCATATCTCAGAATGGCTTCCGCCACAGGCGCATTGTTATTGGTCGCAAGAATATCTGCTCTTACCCAGTAGTTACCTTTCGGTCTGTCAGCTGTTATTAAGAAATCGAACCTTTCCCCAGGCCAGATCACGAATGATTCAGCAGTGTATGGTTCCAAATCAAAACCATCGGACGCCACAAGGCTAATTTCGTGCTCATCTACGGACACACGGAACGGATATATCGCTCCAGCATTAATCACACGGAACCTGTACGATTCCCCTTTAGATACTTTAAAAACTGTCAGAGGTGCTTTAATGATCGAACCATTCCTATCTTTATACCGTCCTTTTCCATTGATAAGGGCAGAATGTACTGGGTAGTTATCGTAATCTGTTCCATCATAATTCCTAAAAATTTCAACAGGATTCCGGCCATCAAAACTCACGCCTCTCTGTGCTTTCTTAGTCGTCAAATCCGAGTCTCCGTCGTGATTCCATTCCTGGATAAACATAATATGCTCGTTCGTATCTTGTTCGTTGCGTTTTCTAATTATAAATGCACCATACATTCCGTTGGTTCGTTGTGTGCCCATATGTGAATGCCACCAGTAAGTTCCGGTCTGCTGAGGCTTGAACTTGTACACAAATTTCTGTCCGGGTAGAATGGGACACTGAGTGATAAAGGGCACACCGTCCATCCAGGGTGTGCCTTTCTGGTGCAGACCATGCCAGTGTACCGTTGTTCCTTCAGCTTCGAGATGATTGTGTACGTTAACCACAATCGATTGACCTTCGTATATAATAATTTTTGGCCCAGGAAATTGTTGATTGACCAGAGTAAGTAGTCTTGGATTTTCCCAACCGTCCGCAGATATGACGTTGATTTCAGTTATAGGCTCTGCATTGGATGTGTTAACAACATCATACCTGTACAGTTTACCATTTTCTGCAAATACTTTATCATTACCATACATCATGGTCACACCAACATTGACATTAAAATGGAAAACACACGTCTCTTCATTCATGTTACATTCGTAATCATTGGCAAGGCAAACGGACATTGCAAGTTCGAAAAGCATTAAGCTTCTTGGTGAAAACATTGCTCTTTGCGAGTTTTTGCTGGAAAAAATAAAAAATGGCAAACTTTATTATTACTACATTAAATACCGAAGACATTCGTTAGGTTTGGTGTGCGTATTAGTATGTCCGGTGTAAGTCACTGCCTCGTAAATTTCCTATGAATAAAGCATTTGTTTTTCTCTACAAACGATGTCAAAAGGGACAGAAATTTGCCTAATTAATTTTAAAAGTCTTAAAAAGAAAACTTGATGAAAATTAATGTTTGTAAAACTGCAACTTTGCACAACAACTTGATAATCAACTTTAAAAAAACATCGAAATTTAGCAAAATCTTTTCTCTAAAAATAAACTGACGTAACTTACTACAACCTACGATAATGTTAGTAGGAAAACAAGTTTAGGAAAAAAAATACTAGAAGTTGCCACAAACATTTTAATCAGCGGACTACTGACATATTAATCAGACACAAAATGCAGTTTTGTAGAACTTTGGGGCGCGTCACGGGAAAAGGTACCTTCGGACAGTTGACGTCAATCCGTGAAATGACGTCATAAATTTGAGCAGATGACATTAATTATTATGTATTTCACGGTAAAAATACCCCGGCTTTTATTGTTAAAATTTGTAACGAAATCCCTTTTTAGTTATGTAAAAATAATAAATAGTTGTAATTTAATTCTAAATATAGTAACAAAAAAGTCTAAAAATATTACCAAAGGTACCTTTTCACGTGACGTGCCCCATTTAAGATGACTGGTCACGTATTAGGACGAAAATATTTAGTGTTATCAATTATCAAAATTTAGAATATAAACTGTAGGAGACATGTAAACACAGTAAATGTGATGTAATATTCCTACACACTTTACTTAAGAGTGAATATATTAAAATTTAAAGTTGTAAAAACGTTACCAACTGTGAAAATTTCACTCACCAAATATCCTAAAATTAACTGATTAGTCGGAAATTTGGCGTAATTCGTTCCTTTCCAGTCACTTATAGACATAGTATATTATTATAGTTAAATATAAACCGCAATTAAGACATTGAAAAACTCCACCGTGAATGTTGAATAGTTTGCTTAGGCAGCTTAAAGAACAAATAGAAATATTTACATTCCTATTGATTTCTTCGTTTAAAAAAATTCGGTTCATTTTGCATGAACCGCATGACCCGTAATGACGTCAGTAACGTCATGGCTGTTACTATTGAAAACTCCCACGTATTACTCCCCCTTTTCACTTAATACTAATTTTTGAAAGCGTTCGACTTAAGTTTATTTAAAGAAAAAAAATGAATAAAATGTAAATATAAGTAATGATTCTTATTTTGGTGCGGTTCATGCAGATTGGACGTGCACGCGAGGGCTGGCAAATTTACCATAAAGCGCTAGCGCGCTTTATGGATTTGCCAGCTCTCGCGTGCACGTCCAATCTGCATGAACCGCACCAAAATAAGAATCATTCCTTAAGTAAAAGTGTACATAGAAACTGCGCATACCTTGACTAATAAAAGATAGTTTTCGTCTGGAATCGAATGTGTAATATCTATAAAGTAGATTTGTGTGTGACATTTTGACGATATAACTTCTATTTATAGGCAAAATAAAAGTTAAGCCTTTCCAGGTGTTGCTGTAAAAAGGTCAAACATGCATATCAGGAAAAAGATACTCTAAAAAATAACAGCCTTCTCACGTAAGTTATAGAGAAAAGGAAGTCGAACATATATATTAAGATCAGTTAAAAGCAATAACAAAAGCACTACAAACAATACAAGAAGAGTTTAGCGCCTTACAACAATATGCAGCAAAAAGTATTTGATATAACTCGTTTAAAACCAAGTAAACATATTGCAAAGTTCTCATGAGGATGTTCAAGTTGGTGAGTAATTTCCAACCCAACAGTAATCATTTTAAAATTAGTAAATTTCTCCACTAAATTCCACGAGTATTACAATTCCAAATCATTAGTTTACAAAAGATATCCTTGCTAAAAAGACATCTCAATGTTATCAGGAAGCGATAATTCTATCGCTAATTATAAGTAAACTTTTTTTATTCAAAAACATTTAAGATTGTTTATGTTTGCAATAATATCTACCTTGTTTCAGCTTACATTTGGCAAAAATAAACTTAATACGATGAATTTTCCAACTCCACCTATTCTGGTACGCGTTTGTGGTCAAAGTGGCTTTAACTAAGAATTCATTTCTTGCAAATAAAAATTGAAAAGCACCAAATTGTTCAAATATTTGGTTATGAATAATAGAAAAACATATCAATTACGTAAACAAACTCACTTTTTGAGCTGACATATTCATAATGTGCCGTATATATATACGATTGTGGCATTTTGAGGCTCAAAACGACACAATTATCCATCACCTTTTTTGAATTTGACATACTTATAAACATAATATTCTCTTTTTCTCTCTTCGTTTTCGCTGCTTGTGGAGGCCGTGTTTTGTGAGTGTGGCGATTCCTGATAGGCATATTTCACTTTTTTATGTAACCCAGTTATTTCAATTTATGACTTTCAAATTTGCTTAAAATTGGCAAATACTCAATTTCCGTGGACAATAATATTGCAGACAATATTAATAAACAAATTCTGCCCTCCACTTGTACTTCTTAAAGTGGAAGATCTGTAAAATATTTCATTACAAAATCATTAGTAAACATGACATGTTTCAAAAGGCTGGCAATCATAGCTGGTACCATTTGATAAAGGGCTATTTTACATGCTTTTGAAGTGTTTCTATTGGCATTTTCAAGTAAGAAAAGTAGGTGTCATGTATTTAAATAGAGATTCGACATCTTGAAAGCGGTGGTCACTTCTCCGTGAACTTCAAAACTGTTTTACGTACATGTGGCGTCTTAAAATCAGGGCTTTTCTTATTTATTGTATTTCCAAACATATATAGGATTTCAGTGTGTCAGTAAAAGCATGTCATTTACTAAACATGTTCCTTTCAGGCCATACTAACCATTCAATGCCTACCCCTAACCCCCTAAAAAGGCCAAAACAATAGGACTGTTTACTGTTCAGCCATTGTCTGACTAGTCTAAGTAGGAACATCCGGTGGACTATTTACAAGAACTAAGCCTCAATCGGAACAATTCCAGAGTGAAGCTCTTCGAATCCGACCACGGATGTACGTCATCAATTAAACTGTAATATTATATATAGTAAAACAATATTGCTGTGCCTATAGAATTCAAATCTTGCGTAGTAGTTGTGTCGAATTTACCTAGCATTTACATGCTAAAACGACACAATATCCATCAAGCTAAGAACAGATTGTTTGGCGATTTGTGAGGTCACCGAGCATGCACGTTTTGCTACGAGTTGCTGCGAAAAAGCGTGCCGACATTCACTTTGTCGTCAACGTAGCTGTTCCAAACAGCCATTCGAAAAAGCCGTAATGTCAAGAATTATTCTCATAATTTCTGTAGTAATAGGATTAGTTATGTGTGTAAAAATAAGGATTGAATCGGTATTTAATAGTTTTCATTAGGTTATGAAAAAGAGATTGATTGTTTAAAGTACGCGTGAAGCCCACTTTAATAAAAAACTCATTACTGTTTTCCATACCCAAATTAAAACCATCAAATATGGATTCAATCGTTTATTGTTTCCAACCCGCTGTGCCCATCAGTGTTTCAACGAGAGCTATATTATGATGCATATTTATATTTCTCTTTTAGATGTTTATCTCAAAGTCTGTAGCATAGTATGCATGTGTGGTAATAAATCGACCTCAGCACCAAACTTTACTTTTCTCAATTAAATGCTAGTATTTTTCATTTCGCCATAAATAAATTTTTTGTGCAAAGTTTTATGACACTACTTTTTTGCCGTTAGAGTGATTAGATTTTTGTGTCGCCCTTTTGAAGAAAAGGGGGATACATAGGGAACGCTTTATATTTTTTCATCAAACATTCATATTTTATTGCTTATGACAACTCGGCTGTGATGATGACTTATTCTTTCAGTCAAGTTCACATCTAATAGAGCTATACCACGTTTTGCTCTTTTGACACAAAAACATAACGTTGGCTATATCTTTTCCATTTCTTAATATTTCTTCATTTAACTTTCAACTTATATGGCTTATGAAAATACGGTCGTAGTGATGCCAAAGTCTTTAAGTCAATGTATCATTCGATAGTGTAATGCACTTTAATTTACTTAGATATTTTATTCTGACAAAGTACCAGAAGGAGACACAAGTGTTCAACTGAACACCCATCTAGACATTTTATCGATGACAGTGCAATGACGACTGCCATTGAACATTACTCGGTCACAGTTGATGTTTTTCAGCTCTAATACCATATGCAGTAATAATAGTCTAATATAACATTACCTAGGCTATGGGTAAACTGGTATTGAGATGGTTAATTGTTTGACGTTGGTAAACATACTCATATAATATTTCGAATGAGAACGTTAAGAAAAGAGGTACAAGTTTAGCTGTATGATGTAACGCTATAAACAAAGGTTTCGGTGCCTTTAGATGCTGTCGAATCTTTGCAAAGTATGCATTAAAATCATTAAATCAACAGACAATTTAGAAATCCAACAATGTTTATGTTTTCGACTCTGATCGCAAAATATGGCCTTTAAAACAGGAAAGACATTGTTTGAAAGAAAGAACACATAGAGTACATTTGCAATGCAGTTTACTTTATTCAGAAAATCAGTTACGACTTAAAACAAATAGAGAGAAATCCTGCTATTCTGGCCATCTTTTGGGCTTGTCAGAATCGCTATTAATTTTGAAAAGTACCGCAAACGTGTAAAATGATCTTGAAAAAGTGGTCATATTTATTGTGATGGTCTTAGGGTAGTCTATATGAGGGGATTTGCTGTACGCGATTTTCCAACGAATATTGGAGAATTCTGCTGTCATACTTCACAAACATCAAGAACAATATAATATATATACACTTATTCAATGTTTCAACTACACCGATCATATTATTAACATTCCCCGTCTGGGAATCGGTGTTTACTCTTCAAACTTGAAATTTATATTATATACATTATTTCACATTCTTTTATGTACTAACCATCGAATTCCTCACATGCATATGGAAAATAGTTTCATTTAAATAACCTAAGGGTAATAACAAAAGTTACAAAATCGTAGTTAGCGGGTATATTATCCATTATCAAAGATTCACGTCTCCTTATTTAAAATGAGTTTTAAAGTTAATTGAACAATTCTTTGCGAGTCTTCGATGATGCGATTCCTTAGTTTGGTGACAAAAGACGTTTCAGCATTAGCAGATTTCGGTATTTTTATGCTTTCGAGTGAAGTATAGAATTTTCTCGATGAAATAAAAGTGGTATTTCACTGTTTTCAAACACAGAAATATCATTTTTAATTTCACTATTGTTTGTTTTTTTTTCACTTTGGTATCCAGACACACAATACCAATCTTGAAGAGAGCATTACAAAAACGGGTTTAAATGGGTATTTGACGTATAAACCAAAATTTGTGGCGCCATTTCATGCATGATTTCATTTTCTGTACAATTTACGCAAACCGTGCACTAAAAGCATAAAATATTAAGAAAACATGTTTTACCAATGAAAAATGGAAATATAATTCATTTGTGAGCTCAGGAATTACATATTTTCATTCGTGGCTTCGCCTCTTGTGGAAATAAGAAAACCGGAACTCACTCGGTGAAATATTTTTCTGTCTTACACAGGTAAAAACAAATGTCCTTTTTATCTTACACTGGTAAAACGAATATCCTTCTTATCATCTTTTAAAAGCTACGGTCTATATTGAAACTTTAGTTTTAATCCCCTTTTCTATTAAATGACCTTGTTTTCGAAAGCAAAATGGGATTTTAATGCCTACTAGTATTTCATAAAATGACGTAAACATGAGGTATCATAATGCTTCAAATTAATTTGAAGCTTAAGCCCAATACCATTCTGAGAAAATTAAAATTTACAATCGATGCAGTTACAAAATTGGTTCAGTGTGAAACTCGTTGTAGAGATTGTATTGCTGTGATGCTTAGTAAGGTTATAGTAGACTAAATCCAAAGTCACCGCCATCATTCTGTAAACCCTGAAAACAAATAAACATACGCTAATAAATACTGGTTATATAACTCATTAAAGTAACGTGATATTCTGTGAAAACAAATAAACAAACGCTAATAAAAACAGGTTATATAACTCATTAAAGTTTCGTGATACACTGTGAAAAACAAATAAACAAACGCTAATACGAGGTACAGTCAGAAAGTTCCCGGACTGGTCCTTTTAAACAAATTATTGACGTCGGATCCTCATAAAATTTAGCATGCATGTATTTCTATTTAAATCTAATATCAACAGCTATGAAAAAGTAGGTTTGAACAGGTATTTGAATTTATTTTTTCACATTTAGCATGTCCACAACCATAATATGGAGCACTTCAGAATTTGCCTTATTTTGCAATGAGATGACTACATTCTTTTTGAAGTTTCACAAAATAACAGCGCCAAAACGTCTTTATTTTTCCGCACGACATCAACGGAACGTTACTAGCAAACAATTACAAAATTTTAGCTTGATCGGCCGACGTATCGCCATTTTGTGAAGTATAATTTCCGCCGTGTA
This sequence comes from Corbicula japonica, assembly GCA_038501625.1. Classification (NCBI taxonomy): domain Eukaryota; kingdom Metazoa; phylum Mollusca; class Bivalvia; order Venerida; family Cyrenidae; genus Corbicula; species Corbicula japonica. Next base: position 5,482,554 of record JAZAYU010000027.1, read on the forward strand.
AAAATTCTGAAGCAAGAAAATGACAACGTTAATTGAACGTACGGAGCAGTGGACAGTAATTAAATTCTCTGCGATGTCTTGTATGACCCCGACTGATACTTGGAAATTCATGAAACAGAAGGATGGTATTATTAATTGTTCCAGGACTCTTGTGTTTGAGTGGCACAAACGTTTCCGGAAAGGTAGGGCGGATATTGAGGATAATGCGCGAAGCGGAAGGCCGGGAAATGATGCGCGCTAAGTCAAAAAGATTAAGGACGTCCTAGCAACTGATCGGCGCAATTCTCTAGATGATATTGCTTACACTGTCGGGCTGTGTCATGGAACTGTTTATAAAATAGTGGCCCAGGACTGGAACATGAATAAGGTATGTGCGCGCTGGGTTCCTCGTCTGCTGACAGATGAAATGAAAACAACCCTTGCAAACGTCATATGAACGTCACGACGTCGCGAAAGTGCTCCGTACATGACATAGTGGGCTATTCTAATGGATCAGAAAACATGTTTATGTTTGTATATTTTACATATATTTATATGCTCTTGCAGTGTAATAGTTATATTTTTATGTCATATATTTAATTACTGAATCGTACGGAAAATAAAAAAGATATCATGACAGTCCTGGAACTTTTTGACTGTCCCTCGTATATACTTTGTATATAACTCATTAAAGTTACGTGATGCTATGTGAAAACAAACGCTAAATAGTAATGGTGAAGTAACTCATTAAAGTTAGGTGATTCACTGTGTAGCTTAGTTAGTAAATTTTGTAAAAGATCAAGTGATATTGTGTATAAAAAAATTTAATATTAATTTTACTGATTATACTTATAACTAATAACAATTATTATAACACTCGGCCGCGTTGGGCCTTTATGTTACTTAATTGTCATATTAAAATAAGAACAGTTTGCAAACAATGAATATTGCATAACATTATAAGTACGTATGCACTTTTAACATTTTAAGTCACACAATAAGAAACAAAAATATGATCAAATGATCTGTCTGAAAGAAAGTTGTAAAAGAAATAAAGACACTATTAATTGTACAATATAGATTTTCTCCTAATCATGCCGAAAACAACCAAGAATGACCTCTTTGTCGTAAATTGTTTGTGGCGTCATATTTGAATTGACAGACTAATAACAACATGCTCTCTTGTACTCTCTTCTTTTTCGCTGCGTGGAGAGGCTGTGTTTTGTGAGTGTGGCGATTGCTGATATGCATATTTCACTTTTTTTATAACATATATGGTTAAACTAGCTGTCTAAAATAAAGTACGAATATAGGCTTATTCTTAGAAGTTAGAACAAACATACTTAAAAATGAAATTGTATTACACATCTCAAATGTTAATGTCTTTGAATACAATTATGGTTAAACGTTAGATAATTTAATAGTTTTATATCTACGCAATATGTTTATTCAAGCGTAAGAACTGGTCAAAAGTTTTATGACATATTGCTACTACGAAATAATACAAGAACAATTAATCTCGGTGACATGTCGCAGATTTGGTTCAAATAGTTACACATGTAAGGCGGGCATTTCATTACGACTCGTATCCTTGAAATGAGCTTTCCAGCTTTCCAAATGAAATTCGTTTTAATCTGTCTCGGTGAGAATGACTATAACATTTCTTTTTTAACACAACAAACGACAACACAATATGACCAAATTGAAATCCCACACTGATAAATTTACTCACCATAGACTGGGGCTGAGTCAGGGACCGAGGATAAGAATAGCATCTCGGCAGGTCATCTGGTACCTTAGGCATCTGCGAGAACGTTTCATTGAGTACAAACTTCATTACCAGCACATTATGCATTTCCATATGACAATGTACCAACCAAATGCCTGGATTGTCGGCCTTGAGCCGAATTACCACATAACCACCACCAGGAAGGATAACCGTATCTTTAATTGGCGCACGCTTTAGTTCTGCGCCAGGTATGTTGCCGCTGGTCCAGTCCTTGTTAGCCCACTTGGCATTGTTGCAAAATGAGCCTCGACAGTCGATATCGGTGTTTGGGGAAATAAATTGTGCAGTCGTTTCGTTGTATTGACCAAAGCCTTGTTTAATGACATGAAACGAATGACCGTGGATATGTATCGGGTGTGGGTTACGGGTACCACCGGCTCCTAAAGTACTTATCACCATCTGTATGGTTCGCTGACCATCCATTCCATTGAATTTCAAAGCATGTGTACATTGGCAGATTTTATTATTACCACATTCCGGACTGTCGCATGGTAAGTACCAGTCCTTAGGCTGTGCGAGAGCGTTAACAGGCGGTGATTGGAAAGTGCGCCCGTTCACGGAGGCTGGTCTCCAGTTAGTGCCCGGAAACCCAAAATTCAGGAAATAATTTCGTGAAGTTTCGTCAAATTCTGGCGCGGGAGTTTCTGTCCGGGCTTTCAGGTCATTAAGAGTTTTGCAATAAACATGTTTCTGCGGAAAGTAGGGATACGGACAATTCGCAATGATACAAGGCTTTGATTTTGTACAGCTAGCTTTATTACTGGTTGTGTCAATTGATTCTGCGCCGTCATATCTCAGAATAGCTTGCGCCACAGGTACATTTTCATTGGCTGCGAAAAGTTCTGCTCTTACCCAGTAGTTACCTATAGGTTTATTGGCTTTGATTATGAAGTCATACCTTTCCCCAGGCATGATTATAAATGATTCAGCGCTATAGGGCTCTAAATCAAAACCATCAGACGCCACCAAGCTTAGTTCATGTTCATCCACGGACACACGGAACGGATATATCGAACCAGCACTAATCACGCGGAACCTGTATGACTTCCCTTGTTTCACCTTGAAAATTGTGAGAGGCGCTTTAATGATAGCGCCCTTCTTATCTTTATACCGTCCTTTTCCATTGATAAGAGCAGAATGCGCAATATTTCCAAAGCTGGCTCCCGAGAAATCACGAAATCCACTCACTAGTTCCCGGCCATCGTACATCCTTCCTCCTCCTTTCTTTGCCTTTTCAGTCGTTAAATCTGAGTCTCCGTCGTGATTCCAATCCTGAATGATCATTATATGCTCGTTCTCATCTTTTTGGTGCTTTTTTCTTATGATTAATGCTCCGTACAAGCCACTAGTTCTTTGAGTACCAATATGGGAGTGCCACCAGTAGGTTCCCGTCTGTTCAGGTGTAAACTTGTATTCGAATGTCTGTCCATGCTCAATGGGACACTGGTTCACAAAGGGCACGCCGTCCATCCAGGGTGTGCCTTTTTGATGCAGTCCATGCCAGTGTATTGTGACGCCATGACTTTCAAGATGGTTTTTCACCCTGACAACAATTGTTTGGCCCTCGTAAACAATAATTTTTGGTCCTGGAAATTTGTTATTGACAATGGTGAGTAATCTAGGCTCTTCCCAGCCGTCAGCGGATATAATATTCTTTCCATTCAAGGGCTCGGCATTGGATGTGTTCACAACGTCGTATCTGTACAGTTTACCATTTTCTGCAAATACTTTAACATATCGTCCATCATCGTTATGCCAAAATCGACATCGAAATGGAAAACACACCTCTTTCTATTGATGTCACATTCGGAAGCATTTGCAAGGCAAACGTACAGTACAAGTACGCAAAGAATCGGTCCTCTGGTGAGAAACATTGCACAAGACTGATATCAAGTATCAGAGATACATGTATTAGCTGAAAAATCAAAAAAGCAAATTATATTGCTTAATATATACTAAACAAAAATAAAAATCATCCACTTTTCTGCTTACACATTTTTTATCATTAAGATATTTTCATTTAATGAGGAACGCTGTGAATTGTGTTTTATTGATTAATCACAGTTGTTTGTTAGTTTAATTGTTCAAAAACATTATCTTCCGCACCAAGACCTAAGCAACTGCCCATCGAATAACAATTAATACACGAATTCAAAAAATATTTTCAACTAAAAGGGAGGTTATTGATAATGCTTTTCGAGCGTTGTTTATCGAGAACTGGTTGCCAATGTTTGTTTTAATGAAAGTTTTGCGATTTAATCGATCCAACTGTAGAAATTGGTTTAAATCGAATAATAATGAATATGTTTTAGAATTAATGACTTCTTCCTAAAACCATAATTATAACAAGAAATGATAACTAAGTTGTGATTGTCGATTTTCAAAAACACTTTATGTCTTTGCAATTATTACAGAAATACAAATAAGTGGACAGAAAGAATTTTAAATAAAGAATTTGGAATTTTCGTTTTGTAATGTTACTTATATACAAGTATGAACGTGGATAATTTTGTTGTCATAAAATTAATGGGCTTGAGTGATAATGGCGAACCTCAAGGTGAAACATAAATGCGTTGTTTTTTTATTATTGAGATTGGAAATTTTTACCCGATTATATTTTACTGCTAAATGAAAATTTTCCAAATGATCACATTTTCATATTTTTGTAAGCCGATTGAATGATAGCGATCTTCTTTTAGCTTCGTTACCAAAAACAAGTGTTACTGCAAGCGCATGACAACAGCTGGCCCCAGTATCACGAAAAATATTGAGTTGGGCTTTTAACTCAACTCAAAATGATAATTTTTAAATTCTGACCATACGCAGATTTATTGATTTATTAAGTTTTAAGAATAAGTATATGAATTATTTTTTGTATTAAATGCAGTTGATAAAATATTACCAAAACACTGAGTAGAAACTCAGATATTTAAGTTTGAACTAAAACATTTATTCTAGATTATCTCAGCAGGACAAAGTGTTATTTGAAATATTTCTATGGATACAGGAAGATGTTACATCATTTTTGTAAAATATGCTTAGAAAATAATCAACATTAACTTTAAAATGAAATAAATATGTTGAGTTGAATATTAAGGTTGAGCATAAGATGGTGTGGTGGAACTTAATTTTAAAGTTCATCGGGCGATGTGAAACCTTACAATGTAGCAAAGTATACCATCGAGAATAAGAGATCGTTAGATTGAATGAAAGTGTAAAAATACCTGCTTGTTTGACAAAACGGTAAAATACAAAAAAAATCACCACATTTTTTCTGATATTTGCCTCCATCAAATTTAAGAAACGACTCATACTTAAATTGATGATGAATAATCGCATAACAATTAAGTTCCAATCCCAAAAACATGAAAAAATATGATTATCAAATAATTACCAAAAGACCATAGACTAAGCATTTTTGTGATGTTGGAGGGAGATACTGGGTTTCGCCATGATTATGCTTATATAAACAGGATCGGGATTTTCATTTCAAACAAAGGGAATAAAGCGCTCACAAGGCTAAAGAATTTTAAATTGTATTTAATCCCACCGATGTAAGATTTTTATGAAGAATAAATAACTTTGTTTTATTTGCAAATAAGCAAAACAGTCTCATATATTTTACAGGTGGTCATGATAAAATAAAGTGACACGTTTGTGCATGGAAACGTGGTACCATGTAACGGAAAGCCTTATTTTTCATTTATTTTTATTCTTTACTTTCTAGTTCAGCTGTTTTGAACTGTGGAATACCACTGTTATTTTTAAAGTTTTTGCATAACTATTTTTATCTTATTACCTCCATTTCAATTATTTTTCAGATTTGTTTGAAAATAACAGAAACATAAAATGTTTGTTTCATTGAAATATCGAATTGTTTTCACTTTTAAACACCAAAATCTTAAATTTTCACCCGTGGCTACTCCCACACCTCATAACGAGCGCATGTCGCATCAGAGCGCGCATGTTGCAGCAGATCCGCTGAAATTTAAAAAAAAATCGACAGTGGTGTTTATCTTTCAATATGTTTCGAGATCGCACATTATGTAGTTTTTACAAAATACTAAGTTAATCCTCAAAATCTTGTAGAAATTATGGTGTCACATTTATATGCATGCCAGTTAAACATTACAATGAATATCTAATTTTAGTTACTTCAGCACAGAATACAATCTGTCCTGTTACAGCCAACCAAAGCTCGAAGAAAAATATTATGATTTACAAAAGTTGTAGGTATTCAAAGTTAATTTACTCACATGAACAAACCCTAAGAACATGATAATTTATAATTGGTAAATTATGAAAACGATATACTAGCATTAAATTTTTGTGTTTATAAACTTTTAAGTAAGTTAACACGGTGAAAAAAAAAACGAAATAAAAAATATAATTCGGGGCGCGTCACGGGAAAAGGTACCTTCGGACAGTTGACGTCAGTCTTTGAAATGACGTCATAAATTTGAGCAGACGACATTATCTATTATGCATTTTGCGGTTATGTACCATTTTATGGTCAAAATGTGTAATAAAATCACATTTTAGTAATAAGAAATTTATTTATATTGGTAAGTTCATTCTAAATTTAGTAAAAACTAAAATATCACTAAAATGACCGGAGATACATTTTCCCGTGACGTGCCCCATTTGAGAATGGCTATGCTGCTTATATGCGCCACAAAATTTGCGTATCTGCTTACAACAAGCCTCCTTTTCTAGAGTGGTCAACTTTGAATACCTACAACTTTTGAATCGTCATATTTTTCTTCGAGTTTTGAACGATACATGCTGTTAAGTATGAATAAATGTGTTAAATATGAAAAAATGTGTTAAGCTCAACACCACTGTCGATTATTTTCTATTTTTAGTGGATCTGCTGCAACATACGCGCTCTGCGCCGGTTATGTAGTGTGACGCCACTCGTGAATAAATCAGTTTATGGTGTTAGCTCGTGAAAAAATCGATATTTCACTGAATCAAACAAATAACCCCTGTATAAGATATCATCAGAACGTAAAATACATGGAACTCAGTGGGTTTCGTCATTGTTAAGTAAAACATCAAATCCTTTTTTGAACGAAATTATTTTATATTTTTTCAACTAATATATTCACTGCCTCATAAATGATAAAATTTAATGTTTAAGGTGATCCTTCGCAAATTTTGATTATAATAATTCAAGACAAACACTAACTTATTTACATTTCAGAAAATAGCCAAAGTTGCATTTTAGAAACAGCTCTCCATTATCTCGGGATCAGAAAAAAGTAAATAAAAGTGTCCTATCTCTTGAACTGAACAATCGCTCAAATCAAGAATTCTTTGTTATGATTTAAAAAGTAATACTGTTGTTCAAAATCTTGTCCGCGGGTTATACTAATCGGAGGTTATATTTCCTAAAGAAATATGGCCAGTTGTAAGGTAAATTTTAAACCTTTTTTGTCATTACAAACCGGTGTACATTTTTATAAAAAAAATTAAGGGAAATGATATTATATGTAAAAAATACGTATTATAAATTAAACGTTAAAGTTAGTTTAACCCGCAAGTAAAGTTTGGATTTTTCTCGACTTTTTTAAATCTTTAATTATGTTTTTTTTCTGTTGATATTGAAAATCATGGGTAGAAATACATATTTTAGGTTAAAAAAAGTTGCTTACCTTCTCAGTGAGTTGTCACAAAGAAACTAATAGTATTCTGATTTGGTGTTAAAGACCTTGTTGTCCCGAGGCATTTGAATTAATTTTCTTTGTGTAACCATTAAACAATTCTTAATTAGTTTGTTTAAATTGACCAATACTATACGGCTCTCAAAATCGTCAACAGATTGGTTTGAATTTTTCTGTGCCCGAGATCATACAATTGAAACAAGAGACCAGTTTCTTCTTGAAATTTGAGACTCGTCTCTGATCTCGGTATTTTTCTGCTATCCCTAATATAACATAGCACTTTGAACATGTTGAACTCAGTGAAGACGCCGTGGTATTGTTTTGCAATTCGAAACATAAGATTTTACTCTAAACGAAGTGAGAACCATGACATTCTGCTGTAGATCTGTAATATAACATTGCTATAAGCACTAAGTAAGGCACTTTTCTATTATTCTGCTGTCATGTATAAAATTGCACCATAAACTCAGTAAATACCCCTTGTAATGTTAAATCCCAAGAAAATAACTTGAATTTGAAGCTTTAGTCTTTCTTTTGAACAAAGTTCTTTTTTTGTACGACAAAAATCATAGTATTCTTGTTCATTGCCGTTGTTATGAGACAAATACTAATACTAGCATTCAAAAAAAACCGGCTGACGTTTAGATATTACATTAATGAAAAGAGATGACCCTAAATGTTAAATGAATTATAATCAAGATAAGAGTAAAATTCTCTTATTATTTTTAAACTGCCCAGATCTCTCTTAATAACGTCCTAAAACAAACTTCTCTTGGTCTTTTTCGTCTTGCTTTGGAATCATACAAGTCATGTAGCTGTTAACCAATTACCAAAGGTTACAAGGTATGAGTGCATGCCTTTTTGAAGAATATCAATTAACTATAGGCTAAATAGTTAAAAACTTTCCTGGACTTAGCCCTACAAACGACCCTTTTCAAATTGGCGGATGGCACGCGTACACGTGTACGTAGCCGAGTCTGGTTATAAGGTCAATTATTGTATAACTAAATCGAAAATATGAACCGAAGTCATTAAAATGAATAACTAAAATAACGAAGTCATTTTAAACAAATTAATAATCATTCTGATAACTATCATAAAACTTCCAATTGTTTGTGTATGTTCATTATGTTATATTGTGTTATATTTAAAGGACCTATTATAAATAAGCGATTTTATCTTGATGTTGTTGACTAAATGAGTCACCTTCGTTAAAGAAAAAGATTATTATTATTATTATTATTATTATTATTATTATTATTATTATTACTGTCTTTGTAACCAGAAACATCATATTTGTAATAAAGACTTTGGAACCACTAAATAGAAATTGGACTGTAGACTGCATTGATTGTATAAATGATTGTATAACTAAAACGAAAAAAGCCACCAAAGCATGGAAGAGAATTATGACTGGAATATCGAAGTCATTAAAACCTAATTACATGTAGTTTGGTGAATTGCTTTGTAAACCCGGAAAAACCTCGTTTACATGGTTAGCGGATTTCTTACCTGTTGTCTTGGTAGCTCAATTGGTATAGCATTGTCTAGGGTATTAACCCGAACCTGGGCAGTCCATTGCGGTAATTTGCCAAGTAAATTGGAAACGGGTAGAAATGTAATATATATATATATATTTCTAGCTCAGTTGGTAGAACGTCGGCATGGTAAGCCGGAGGTCCAAGATTCGACTACTATAAGGTTTAAATAAGGTCCAACGAAGCAGAACATTATAGTTTGTCGCTAATACTGTTTGTATTTCGATGTTTAAGTCTAAGGTAAAACGTTCATATTAAAATGTTTGCTGTTAATAATCTGTTATGGTTGTCGATCAATCATTGCAATATTACACAAATTCAGGGGACATTTCATTCAAAGAATTTTCTTTAATATGTTATTACTAATCACGTCCAAAGCTGTATTACTTATTAAAGATTTTAACATGTCTGAACTTTCTGTAAATTTTGAGAATTGAAAGTTAATGTCACATTTTAAATGTATTTTTTTCGCTATACTTTCGCATAGGCAATATAGCGAAATCATACTATGGAATGCCGGTCACGACATGATACCTGCCACTTGCGATTTGCCTTTTGCTAATGCTAGTTACTCGTTGCTAAATGCTATTTGCTAATTGTCAATTGCTAATTGTTTATCGCAATTTGCTAATTGTTTAATTCATTTTGCTCATTTCTACTGACAATTTGCTAATAACTATATACTTTGTAGCTTGGTTTGATTTTTAAATAATCAAAAGATTACAGGGAATTATGAAACATTGTTTAAAGCTTCGTGAGCAGAGTTACATTACCTATTTCAGCTCCATTATTGCAGCGGATTTATTGTCAAATGATTATTATTTAATATATTAAATAATGTATAACGCGATGTCACCAGTAATTTTTTTTTGTCCACGCTGGTTCTTGTCATCAACTGGCAACATTCAATAAAACTACACGGAATGCGTAGCTATGGCATGCGGTTAGCACAATAATTACTGTAACCATTTGTTTAACTGTTAAACTCATAGTTTAGCAGACTAAAACCTAATGATTACCTGTTAAACATATAGTTTAAGAGTAGAAAATATCCGTTAAAGAGATAATTTACAGGATTTTACTTAAACTATAGGTTTATCAGCTTAAACCCTATGCTGTATTAGCTCTTAAGAACATGTGCAAAAAAGTAATATATGCATATCAGGAATCGCCACACTCACAAAACACAGCCACCCCACGCAGCGAAAAAGAAGAGAGGAAGAGAGAGAGAGCATGTTTGTTTTTATAAATATGTCAATTCAAATAGGATGCCACAACCAATTAAAGATGAAGAGAACCTGTGGGGATACCGCATTGGAACGGTCAGTGGCAAAACAAATTGCCACTGGGGGTTTAAACCAGGTTCTAGGGTGCACCAACCTCACACTTGCCCCAACAGGTTCTCGTATCACAAAACAAGTACAAGTTTTCTTAGTGAAATAACTCCAACCCACCCATCGGCTCAACAATGTTGTATGCAAAAGCACACAAACATATCAAACATAAGAAGCTAATAGCATTGTAAAGCCAAAGGGTAGATACTCAATGATCTTACCGAGACCAGAGCTCATGGAGTAAAATCAGCAAGAACACGATGACAGGGATAAAAGAAACGAATCGAGCTTCTAGGTTCTTTTAAGAAAAGATTTCCCCATAAACCTTCATAAACTCTAAAACCCCTGCCACCGTCGTGCAACCAAAGAGGTAAGCATAATGATTAACTGTAGATGGTTAATCACCAGGCCTGCAGGGCGCTGTAAAATATCATGTCGGTAACCGTTCTTTTTAAATTTACAGATGGTTTTTACGAATAACCGGGAGAAATTAACATTGCCTTTTATCTTCTTAAGTTTATAATTTAAAGCTCCATAAAAAACGGCCGTGAAATAAATTGTTGTAAAAGTGATTTTAAACTGCGCCTGTATTTATGAGAATTAGATCTGGGTATCGGCGATAAAACTTGCAAAAGGTTTTTCTTAATTTGTGATACCGATAACCCTGTTTTAAAAGTTTTTCTGAAATGCACAGATTACGTTCATTGAAATCATTCACATTGCAAGCTCTTGAAAAGCGAACAAGCTGTGAGATATAAACCCCGTAAGATGTTGCACGAGGAACATCGTCGTCTAAAAACGGAAAATTTGCAATATTAAAATTAAAATCATCTCTTTTATTAGTAGTGACGTAACCATTTTCAATGGACAGATTTAGATCAAGAAAGTTTGCTTGCTTTTCTGAAGTGTTCGCTTTATTAAGCTGTAGTTCTTTGGGATAAATCTTATAAACCAGTGATGGAAAATGGTTATTTTCTATATTTAATAAATCATCAAGGTACCTCGAGGTGTTATTAAAAGCTGTAATAATATGATCTTGATGTTCGGTAGAAAGACATAACATAAAGTCTCTTTCATAACAGTATACAAACAGATCAGCAACAAGGGGTGCACGATTAGTACCCATTGGAATGCCTATTACTTGTTTATAAATAGAGGTACCAAATCTCAAATAAATTTTATCCAATATCCAAGGCAAAGCATTGCGAGGAGCATCCATTACTTTTACAGACCTTCAAATAAGGCTGTTTCGTACAAAATAAATAAGTCATCATTTATATATTTTTTTCTGTCAGTTAAATTTAATCACTGATAAATCATGTCCTGAATTGAAGAAAACCTAGCAAAGCAAGGAATGCAGCTCTGTTCTATGTTTTTCTTACATATATGTTTGTTGTAAAGAACAGCTTTTTGGTGATTGAACAGTTTCGTTTTTAGTAGATTTTGCAACGACACATGTGAAATTTTGTATTTCCAGTTCCAAGGCGGTAACCCTAATGTTTTCTTTTCGCTATTTGTTGCTGGTGTCTTATTTGAAACTGATCTTTTTATAAATCCGTGAATTTACCCTTGCTAGCATTTCAAGATAAATAATTACTTGGAATTCGTTTGAAAAATAATCACTGGCCATCTGCAAGCTAGTCTGTCTCTCGACTGTTCCTATTCTATCATAAATTGTTCATTTACAATGGAAATCTCTAGGACCATTAACCAGGTTAAACGAACTTAACAGGAGCATTTCAGGGATCACTCTGTATATATTCGTGTTGTCGACGAAAATAAAATTAAAAGATTCAGAAGTTTACTTAAATAGTAATAGGATTAAAGGATGGATGGATGAATTGATGGATGGATCTTCTCAATTAAATATTAGTATTTTTCAGTTTTTATTTAGGACAAGCCTCGCTTAATATTAGTATTTTTCTGTTTTTATCTAGTACATGCCTCGCTAAAACCAATGTTTCGTAATTTTTATCTAAACAATTATACGAGGTCTGTACTCAAAGTTTGCTAAGCACCAAGTTAACAATTGATGATTATGACGTTTACGCTATACGACAAGAAAGCATTAAGTGATGTATCAAGAAGGTCCCCAGAGCACACGTAATATTGAAATGAAAAAATTATTTAAATGATGACTTGTTTATTTTGTACTAAACAACCTCATTTTATGGTCTTTTGGCAAAAATTGTTTTGTTTTTTTTTACTTTTCAACATACCCATCTTAAACACCATTAAAATTCTATATAAACCACGAACACACACTGCAGGTGTTAAACATTTGTCATTTTGGGTTTTATAAATTACGAATCAGGTACGTAAACACAAATAAAACTAATAAATGGCATATAGCTAAAGATACATATATGTACAAAAATATTCCTGGTGATCAGCACACTTTGAGTAGAATACTTTACATTGAAATGCTGTCATACATACGCATGTATATTGTACCATAAATCAATGCTGTTTGATTTGAAAAGAAACATGTAATAAGTGATTAACTATAAACTCAAAATTAAACGCAAGAAACAATGGTCATATTTGGATAGATACTTTCTAGCTGTTTGGAGAGACTGTGTTTTATAAATGTGGTTACTTATAATATGACTTTAAGTTTTAAAGAACATATTAAGTTACAAAAAGTGAACTACCGGTATGCATAACATTTTGTATCATGTATGGCCACAATATATGACGTCCTTTTGTTATGAAGAGAGAAATCAACAGTTTTATTCGGACGCATCTATATATGCGACCAGGAAGTACAAGGTGAAAAAGGCCCTCAGATATACTTGTCATTATCATGTTATTCATCTGGGCCTTCAAATCGTGTATTTTGTTGCTTTGCTTTTGTGGTTGCGTGTTAATAGAATTTTAGGAAATGCTTAAAACTATCTATTTTTCTTCACTATTCTAATTTTTCATTAACGTAACTATGTAAAAATAAAGATACATTAATACAATTTATTCGTGAAAAGTTCATTGAACTGGATGTTGCCGTTAGAGAGATTATGAAAACTTTTGTGTCGCCCTTCGAAGAAAGGGGGTATATAGGGATCGCTTTGTCCATCCGTCGGTCCGTCCGTTAATATTTCTTCATCAAACTTTCAAATTATTTTGACAAATCGATCGTGATGATGCCAAATTATTTAAGTCAAATTCACATTTGAAAAAGGACCAAAAGACAACAAAAGTGTTTAACTGAACACTTATCTATTTTTATCGGTGACAGTGCAATGACGACAGCCATAGCACCTTAGTCTGTCAAAATTGATCCTTGTTCTTCAGCTCTACCTAAATGTGCGATTAGAATCGTCAAATATAACATTACCTATGAGTAAACGGGCATTTAGTTGCTTAATTTTGGCTACAACTTCTTTTTATTTTATGCTTTATAGAATTTTCTCGGTGAAATAAAAGAGACATTCCATTGTTTTCAAACTGTTAAATACCATTTTTAATTTCATTTTTTAAAGTTGGTCCCGATACGCATATAAAAATTTATAAAGATAACGTTAAGAAAACAGGTTCAAGTTTAGGTATGATGATGTAACATTATTGAAAAACGTTTCTGGCGCCGTTACATGCAACGATGCTATTTCATGCGGTTTTCTGTCAAATTAAGTGTGAGCTAAAAGCATAAACTAAAGAGAGAAAAAAGTTTTTCCGGCTCGCCCAGGGGCGGCCGGATATACGGTAGGAATTTACTATGAAAACAGCGAAGAAAACTAAGTTAAGCCGTTTGAACGGAAGTTCGTGGTTCTCGCTTTCTCTATTGATTATTTCATTGATAAACGAAATCAAAGTGGAAATACATACCCCTTTTCAATCCTTTAATATCATTGGATTTTTAAATAGCAGCTAATCAAAACATCTAGGCAACAAGCGGAATTTCCTTGGGGGAGCACATACCAGTAAGATAGCCACTTACTCGAACTGGCCATGTAGAAATTATGAAATAGGGGATATTATGAAGATATTTTGGCATTTATCAAGCCTAAATTAATTATAGATACAGGTTTTGTGTTTTCAAGGTATTTGGAATATATTTATGTAATAACTATTAGAAATCAAAAGCAGCCAGGTGATGATCAGTGTGATGCAGGGGCTTGAATTCGAAACTAGGGAAATCCTGTAAAGTAATCTGTTTCCGCGTCAGAAATTCATTTGCATGTTTTTGGATTTATTTTGCGGAAAATCGGTAGGGATGACAGCTATTGGCTATATTCTTTTCTGAATCTGCTGTTTAAGCTGGACTGAAAGCAAACATTTCTGTGAGTTGTCGGTTGGACATTAACATTATGCAAGATTTTAGGTTTAGTAATTTTTGCCCCGGCCGACTGTGCAAACGTGATGCTTGGACTGTGTTTCAGTGTGCCTTAGATTTTTTCAAGAGTTCTTCATAGCCTGAATTTATGTTGCCTGAGTAGCTTATAGCCATATGTTTACAGTAAACACTGATTTCTGTTTCAGGTTGTTGTTCTGGATTGATTGCATAGACTAGGTACAGAGTGTGTGTCGGAAACTGTGAAATTAGGACCGGTTACTGGCGTCTGCCGCCTTAAGGAAAAGTGTTGATTTGTTTCCCTCTTTTTAAGCAGGGGACGGCCAATTTGTGTCGTCCGAGCGACTCTGAAATTGTCGCTGTTGGTAAAAACCACTACAAATGTCACATCCGATTGAAGTTATGCCAGAAAGACTTTGTACCAGAAATGCAGTAGCTACTCAGGTGCTTGTAGCAAGCATGCCATAGCTCTTTTTTACAATAGCTGGCTTTGACTCTGTACATATTATGGATTTACCCAAATGGGCACTGTAATGTATTTAAACTTTGATGACAGATATTTCAAGCATGTCACCAAACAAGTCACAATATAACATGCAAGAGTACAAATACAGTTGACTGGGCAGATTTTGACATCATAATTATCAGTAAAGTGGTCTGCAGAGGTGTTTGAAGCAATTCAGTATCCAACAGCCTGTCAGTGTATCAGAAAAATGCCAGACTTTATGCAGTTGTTTATTTTTGATCACACAGCAGAGTTGTTAAGACCTAATAATGGGCTTATTTTGAATGATTTTTAGCAACGTGAATGTGGATTGTGCTTGAAAAACATCAGAATGTTACACTGGTACTAATTGAAATAACAATTTTAGCAAATTGTAAATAGTCACTGTTGGTAAATAAGGTACTGTTCAATTTCTGTACAAATAATGCACATTTTTCATGAATACTGTCTTGACTTAAATTGCCATATCTGACTTGAATATGCATTCAGGTGTATGATTTTAGTCTTATATTATTCCAGTTAGTCTGCAAAATTGATGCAACTCTAATGTATATGTTAAGTCAAACATGTGTGTCTCTTTAAGGGAGCCATACCAGTAAGATAGCCACTTTCTCGAACTGGCCATGTAGAAATTATGAAATAGGGGATATTATGAAGATATTTTGGCATTTATCAAGCCTAAATAAATTATAGATACAGGTTTTGTGTTTTCAAGGTATTTGGAATATATTTATTTAATAACTATTAGAAATCAAAAGCAGCCAGGTGATGATCAGTGTGATGCAGGGGCTTGAATTCGAAACTAGGGAAATCCTGTAAAGTAATCTGTTTCCGCGTCAGAAATTCAGTTGCATGTTTTTGGATTTATTTTGCGGAAAATCGGTAGGGATGACAGCTATTGGCTATATTCTTTTCTGAAACTGCTGTTTCAGCTGGACTGAAAGCAAACATTTCTGTGAGTTGTCGGTTGGACATTAATAGTATGCAAGATTTTAGGTTTCGTGATTTTTGCCCCGACCGACTGTGCAAAAGTGATGCTTGGACTGTGTTTCAGTGTTCCTTGGATTTTTTGCAGGTGTTCTTCATAGCCTGAATTTATGTTGCCTGAGTAGCTTATAGCCATATGTTTACAGTAAACACTGATTTCTGTTTCAGGTTGTTGTTCTGGATTGATTTCATAGACTAGGTACAGAGTGTGTGTCGGAAACTGTGAAATAAGGACCGGTTACTGGCGTCTGCCGCCTGGTCTTGGTTATTGGTCTTGGACGCTTAGACTGGTAGACGCTTTGATTTCGGGACATTACGGACCATGACAATAACGGACTAGACATGTCCCTAGACTCTCACTCAGTCAGGCTGACTTTTCTCGTGAAGTAGAGACATGCGAGGTGAAAAAGTCAAACGTTTCCTTGGATATTCGTCCCTAGAATGTTTCTATCCTAGTTATAGACTCACGCACAGTAGTCCACGCACCGCTGATAAATATTAAAAGATGATAGTCAATTCAACTAAAAATGAGCCGTCAAAACAATTTAAGAAAATAAAATTTTTAAGTAAAATATCTCATGGAATCTTAAATGAAAAAGTGATATCTAAGTTTAAAACATATATTATGTCTGCAATTTTTCCTTGTATGTTTGCATTGCTGTAAGTGTTTTCTCGGTGTGTGTATGAAAGTAAACTCTGTTAAAGGTCTATGGATGTAAATGAAGACATATACATGTATGTGTCCTTCAAGTTGTATGCCAAAGTTCAACAACATCCTTCCGATAGCATTGTGTGCGATGTGATGATTATCAATCGACATTGTCTATATGGAACTGTAAACGAAGAATTTCTACTGAAATGTGGGAAAGTGATGCCGAGTCTCGTGAAGTGTCTGGGCCCATAATAAATCTAGAAGAAACCGCAATTGTTTACTAGATTAAACGTTTCTTTCCTATGCTATTATTATTGTTATTATTTCTTTCAAATTGGATGTGTATTTGTATTTTCTTCAGTTTTTAGTTTAAAATGCAAAAGTATAGAACAACTGCTGGATTTTAAATTCGCGGATCTTTCGGTGTTCGCTTGTGTACAGTAAAGTATTTTGACCACCTTTTTCCATTTTCTATGCAAAAATTTAAATGCGTTAACATATAGTCTCATCCACGTCAATTCAATATGCTAAGCGAGCCGTCTACTAGCTTTTTTAAAAGCTATCCTTGTATCAGTATAAGATAGAAATATATTTCACCCTTGAACTACGGAATTACCGGTATGTTTATTCACTCATGGCTTCGCCACTCATGATAGCACAAATTCACTCTTACACTGGTTAAACAAATATCCTGCTTACCATCTTCACAAAACCAACGGCCTATTTTGTAATTTTCGATTGAATGCCCTTGGTTGACGAAGTCAAAAAGGGATTTTAATGCCTATATCATAAAATGACGTAAACATGAATTATCATAACGCTTTAAATTTATTATGAGCGTGTAAACTAACACAGAAATTAAAATTGTACAATCGGTGTAGTTAGAACATTGATTATTTGTGTCAATCGTTGTAGAGGTTGTATTTCTGTGATGCTTATTGAGGTTATAGAAGACTAAATCCAAACTTGTCATCATTCTGTTGACCCTGAACAAATAAACAAACGATATTAAATACTAGTCACATAACTCATAAAAGGGGAATTCCGGAAAATTAACATATTTAAAACATCATTGCAAAGAAATACAAACTTTCTTCACATCAGTGAAAATAGTTTGAAAAAGCGGACCATAAATAGCAAAACTATGCCTGTCTGAAGTTGCTTTTTTAATGCTATTGGAGGCAGCCATGTTGAATCTGACATCATCAATTCTTCTGTACAAATATAAATACTAAATTAAGAAAATCTCAATATTTTATTAAGTTTGTCATGTAACTATATTGTAAGTTGTAAAATTATATTATAAAAATGATTTAAACTATTTTACGTGATTTTAGAACTTTTTACGTAATACAAAAATAAATGAAAATTTGTCTTGCGTTCATAATCTTATGATGTCACCTGTAGACTCAAAATGGTATCTATAATATATCTTTAATAATCACACGCCCAATAAAACCAAATATCTTCAATAACAATCTAAAATGTAAAATGGTTATAAAAAGGTCAAAAGATTTGTTTTAATATTGCTACTTCGATAAAAGTCAAGAACAATAATTATCGGCGACGCGTCGAGAAATTTTATTCAAAAATTTTAGACTTAGTCTTTCTTTGCGACTTATATCCTTTTTCATCGGCTTTCAAAATGAAAATTGTTTTCTTTTCTTTCTTGATGAGAATGCTTTAATTTTTAACAAACTGACCGAGAAAACAAATGACATACGTAAGCTGACCAAATTGACTGCCACGCTGATAAATTTACTCACCGTAGACTGGTCCACAGTCTAGGACCGAGGGTATGAATAGCATCTCGGAAGGTCTTCTGGTACTTTAGGCATCTGCGAGAACGTTTCATTGAGTAGAAACCTCATTCCTTGCACATTGTGTATCTCCATGTGACAATGCACCAACCAAATGCCTGGATTGTCGGCCTTAAACCGGATCACGACGTAACCACCACCAGGAACGATAACCGTATCTTTGATTGGCGCACGCTTTAGTTCTGCGCCCGGCATGTTGCCGCTGGTCCAGTCCTTGTTTGCCCACTTGGCATTGTTGCAAAATGACTTAAGTGGATCAGGATCGCCTCTACAGTCGACATCGGTGTTAGGATAAAGAAATTGTGCAGTTGTTTCATTGTATTGACCAAAGCCTTGTTTAATGACATGAAACGAATGACCGTGGAGATGTATGGGGTGTGCGGCACCGTTGCCACCGCCTCCTAAAGAAGTTAGAACCATCTGTATGGTTCGTTGACCATCCATTCCATTGAATTTCACAGCATGCGTGCATTCGCAGATTTTATTAGCACCACATTCCGGACTGTCGCAGGGTAAGTACCAGTCCTTAGGTTGAGCGATAGCGTTTACAGGTGGGGATTTAAAAGTGCGCCCATTTACGGAGGCCGGTTTCCAGTCAGTGCCCGGAAACGCGAAATTCAGGAAATAATTTCGTGAAGTTTCGTCAAATTCCGGCGCTGGAGTTTCTGTCCGAGATTTCAGGTCATTAAGAGTTTTGCAATAAACATGTTCCTGCGGAAAGTATGGATACGGACAATTCGCAATGACACACGGCTTTGATCTTGTACAGCTAGCTTTATTACTGGTCGGATCACTCGAATCTGAGCCTTTATATCTCAGAATGGCTTCCGCCACAGGTACATGTTCGTTGGATGCGAAAAGTTCTGCTCTTACCCAGTAGTTACCTATCGGTTTATTGGCTTCGATTATGAAGTCAAATCTTTCCCCAGGCGTGATTACAAATGATTCAGCGCTATAGGGCTCTAAATCAATACCATCAGACGCTACCAAGGTAAGTTCATGTCCATCCACGGACACCCGGAACGGAAATTTCGAAGCAGCATTAATCACTCGAAACCTGTAGGATTCCCCTTGTGACACCTTGAAAATTGTAACAGGCGCTTTAATGATCGAGCCGTTCTTATCTTTATACCGTCCTTTTCCATTGATAA
This sequence comes from Corbicula japonica, assembly GCA_038501625.1. NCBI lineage: Eukaryota > Metazoa > Mollusca > Bivalvia > Venerida > Cyrenidae > Corbicula > Corbicula japonica. The sequence goes on from JAZAYU010000027.1 coordinate 5,502,263, forward strand.
GAGCAGACTGTACAGGGTAGTTTCCGAAGTTTCGTCCCGCGTGATCACGAAATCTATCAAGTGGTTCCCGGCCGTCGTAGCTGATTCCTGTCTTCCCTTTAACAAGCGTTAAATCTGAGTCTCCATCGTGATTCCAATCCTGGATCATCATTATATGCTCGTTCTCATCTTTTTGGTGCTTTTTTCTTATAATTAGTGCTCCATACAGGCCGTTAGTTCTTTGAGTACCGATATGGGAGTGCCACCAGTAGGTTCCGGTCTGTTCTGGTTTAAACTTGTATTCGAATGTCTGTCCATGCTCAATGGGACACTGAGTCACAAAGGGCACGCCGTCCATCCAGGGTGTGCCTTTTTGGTGCATTCCATGCCAGTGTATTGTGAGGCCTTGACTTTCAAGATGATTTTTAACTCTGACGACAATTGTTTGGCCTTCGTAAACAATAATTGCTGGTCCGGGAAATTTTTTATTGACAATGGTGAGTAACCTAGATTTTTCCCAACCGTCGGCGGATATAATGTTCTTTCCATTCAAGGGCTCGGCATTGGATGTGTTAACAACATCATACCTGTACAGTTTACCATTTTCTGCAAATACTTTAACATTACCGTCCATCATCGTTATGCCAAAATCGACATCAAAATGGAAAACACACCTCTTTTTATTGATATCACATTCGTAAGCATTTGCAAGGCAAATACACATTACAAGCACCAAAAGCTCCGAACCTCTTGCAAGAAACATTGCTCCAGACCTATATAAAATAATAGACGGATATTAGCTGAAATATCAAAAAATAGGAAATAATTTTGTTATCATACATAACATGAACCACAGTGCCAAGTGGTTAGTCAGGAGTACGAAACAGTTCGGTCGGAGTATGGCGTTATCGCGTGCAATTTTTAAACTAACAGTTTGTCACCTCCCCGCGAAAATGGCCGATCTGATGTTTTTTCAGGTTTTCACGAGAATGCAAAAACTTAATGTATATTTTTTTTTAAATGTTAGAATCAAGGCGAAACTTTGCACGATGATTTCGCAGAACATTTTTATAATTTCAGATATAAAAAATGACTGACGCTTAAATCATCGTTTCCGTTCTGAAAGCCTTGAGATACGCCATTTTCTTTCTTTAAAACAGTTGTTTATATAATACCCGGTAGAGACTTTTTTGGAAAAAATGAAATATGCATATCAGGAATAGCCACAGTCACAAACAAAACATAGCCTACCAAAGCACCGAAAAAAAAGAGGAAAAGAAAAAACGCCGCAAACAATTAACGGAAAAGAGAATCCTTAGGGTTGAAATGCTCATTTAGCCTCGATACTTATTCTGCCAATTCGATGATCTTATATAATTAAAATACTCGCATTTTATCGAACTATATAAATGAGTTAAATAGAATATCTGCAGTTGTGTGAAAATTTAACCTCATTTTAGAATGCAAAACTTGGGCTTAACCGAAAATGGCTAACCTGAAGGTGAAACATATGTTGTTTTGTTTGTTTTTTATTGAAGTTGGAAATTGTCTGCCAAATGAAAATTCACCGAATGATCGTATTGTCATATTTTTGTAAGCCGATAGGACATTAACTTGGAAATTTTAGAGTAATGGTAAGGCGGACTGTTTTTTACCATTGCGAAATTGTCAAAACCCTTTGTCTCGCCAAAACTGAGTTTGGCCGTTTTCTCGCGGAGGTGACAAGTTGTTGTGTTGTTTTTCATCATTCAGATATGTATGAATTGGCATAAATCAGATGCTGTGCATCTATCACCTATTGAAATTGAATATAATCAGTGTATGAACCCAATATCTTTCTCTCTCTACTTTTAGGCTGTATGGGGAGCTGTTTTCTGTGTGTTGATATTCCTAGCTGATATGCATATTTTGACTTTTTAAATATATGATCAGAAAAGAGAATGCCAAACAACGCGCAAATTTTAAATGGAATTTTGAGTTTTCAGAGACAAACGTTCAAATGTCATCAGTAAAAAATACAAAAGATAATGTCATAAAGGGACAATGATAGCAATCTGTCATTTATATATCACTTGCGATCATTTGCTAGCTTTGTTAACAAAATAGCGTGCAAGCACGGGAACGCCAGAATCATTGTTACTGCTCCGCAAGCCCACGAAAACAGATGGACAAGTCGTTCATGATGTGATTAATATGCTAAAGGTTCAACTTAATTTTCAAATACATCCCATTGGGCAATGTGTACTATTTAGCAAAATATAGCATCAATAAATTAAATAGTTGAATATGGAACTTCGAAACAAAACGAACACGAAAAATATGAAAATATTGCAAGCTCAGTTTTATCGAGCCTGTTCATGGGCAGTAATGGAAATGCTTATTACTGCCAACGCCGACTAGACCCCAAGTGAGCGCAGCTCAATATTTACACAAGTAAACAGTACAATAAAGATCCGCCTCGGCGATGATACGCTTATGGAGGTGAACATGGAACCTTCAATTCAGTATTTTCATATTAATACCATTCCAAGATATGGTGTTTGATTTTTAGAATGAAAGTGTAAAATAAACGATTCTTGCTTTTCTTGGTACCTGCCTGTTTTCCAAAACGGAAAAAAAATCAAAAAAAATCCCCACAATCTCTGATAGTTACCAGCATCAAATGCAAGACACATCTTAGATGTTAATTGATGATGGATAATCGAAAAACAATTAAGTAACAAAGCCATAAACAAATTGAATAAAATGTTTATCAAATAAATACCAAAAGCGCTTAGATTTAAACTTAGGCATGTTGTTTATATAAAGTGTTTGAATTCGATGTTTACTTTTATATGTATCTATTTTAAGAATGTGATACTGATCTGAACATAACTGCAGTTTCACTTTTTCATTTCATTAATATTCATAGATCGGTTCGTTGCATTTATTAGTCAAAAACCACGAGTCAAGTGGTCGTCCTTGTTTTTGTCTTAAGTAGCGTAATAATTATTAGCAAACAATCGTGGTTTTGTCTTACGTAGCATCAAGGATATGTGCTATCAAAACTAAGCTAATTGACATAAGTGACAAGTGCGTATTGGGATCCTAATTTGTCTTTTTGCAATCTCACAACAATTTTAATTGCGTCACTTGTTGAGATTCGATATATCGCACATTGTTCCTAATCGGCACTTTGCAAATTCTTTTACCGCGTATACCGTACGAATTTAATACAAAACAAATGAAGATTTAGTATTAGATAATCGGACAATCGTTGAGTACTTGTTTATTCGAGTATTCAATGCTATCCCTAGTTATTACCTATTAGGTAAAATTTCATCATAATGTACGAGTATCACATCGAATTACTATAATATGTTACTATAAATAGTAACACTCTGGGACTGGTTGTCGGAAACTTTTGTCCGCGGTTTAAACTAATGTCGGTTAATTTTCCTAAGATATAGGGACAGTTGTATGGTTCATTTAATATCCTTTTCTGTCGTTAAATCTACTGTGCATTTTTATAAAAACAGCCGTCAAGAGAAAGGATTTTAAATGTAAGAATTGCTTATTATAATTTAACCATTGGTTAGTTTTACCCACAAATAAAGTTTCGGTGGCGGTTAAAGTTTATTAATATTTAAAAAGATCTTGAATTATGTTTTTGTTGATGTTGCTATTGAAAATCATGGGTAGAAAAATATTTTTTAGATGTAGAAACATGTTGCTTACCTTCTCAGTGAGTTGTCAGAAAGACACTGTCACAGTCTGGTCTGGTGTTTAAGACCTGGTTGTCCCGGGGCATTTTAATTAATTTCCATTGCGCAACCAATACATAAGTGTTAATTGGTTTGTTAACATTGATCTAACTGATACTATCATTCAACATTTTAAAAAATTCACTCTGATAATGTATAGACAAATATTTAATATTTCTGAATTTTTGAAACTGATTATTGTAATACCATTCTATCTTCTCCTCTCAACTTTGTGTGTGTGTGTGGGGGGGGGGGGGGGTGAGGGAGGCTATGTCTGTTGTATGCGGTTATTCCTGATAATTATGCGTTTTCTATTTTGTGGCAATCTATATAATTAGAAAAAAACTCTAAAAACAAATTAGCATTTTAGAATGAAATTTATAGTTCAAAAATATTTTTCCAACAAGTATAAATATAAATATAAAATGTATACATTGCTAAATAATTAGGAAATGTATACAGACACGATCAAAATGGGCGTTAATATGTGGGAAAGTTTAAGGAAAAGATTCAAGAATTAAATAAGCTGCAATTTACGAAAAAAATCAGTGAACGTTTTCTGCTATCTATAATATAACTAAGTAAAGATCAAAATTTATCTATTTTTCTTGTATTTCTATGTTCTTCTATTTCTTCTATTTATTTATTTATTTATTTTCTGTTATCCTAGTCCTTGCTTTTCCTGCTGATCGATCTGCATGGGCTCTGATCTCGGTAAGGTCATTTAGTACCCGCGCCTTTGCCTTACAATGCTATTAGCTTCTTATGTCTGAAATGTCGGGTTGAAGGGTGGGTTGGAGTTATTTCATCAAGACAACGTGTACTTGTTTGTTCATATGAGAACAGGTAGGAGAAAGTGTGAGGTAGGTGCAACCTAGAACCTGGTTTAAACCCTCAATTGAAAAATGTTTTGCCACAAACCGTCCAATGCGGTAACCGCTGGGGTTCTCTTTCTCGTTAATTGTTTGTTGTGTCTATTTTGAAATTGATCATTCTATTTCCCATGCTCATTTTTCCTCTCTTCTTGTTGGCCCAGGCTGATTGGTTAGGCCGTGTTATTTGGATGTGGCCATTCTTGATATGCAAATTTCACTTTTGTCCTAAAATAAGTGATGACGCCGTGGCCACGTATTGTTTTGAAATAAAAATAAGTGAAGTAACATTGTGGAGTGTGGGGAGGCTGTGTCTTCTGGATGTGGCTATTCCTGGGCTGTAGGTTATAAAACTGAGCATCGAAACCAGTCTAAAATCTCAAGGATCTGATTGGCTGAAATGGCGACTGGTCGCCATTTCAGCCAATCAGATGCTTGAGATTTGAGACTGATTTCCATGCTCAGTTTTTTAACCTTGGGCACAGATAGTATGCATATTTATCGTTGTTTTTGTAATTGAAGACGTCGTGTTATTGGTTTGAAATACAACTAAGTGAAGTAACATTGATCTGTGAAATCAGCGGAGACGCCTTGGTTCTGATATGCTCAATCTCTTTTGGTCTAGCTCCTGGTGCGATGATCTCAAAGAAAGCTGGTCCCAGGGTTCTAAACTGAGAATGGATACCTAACTCAGATCTTAGCAATATGTCTGATTGAAACTTACCATGCTGTCGGAAGAGAGAGATCAAAGACATATTTCCTTGTTCAGTTATATCACCATGAAACATTATTCTTTATGTATTACGAATATTATAATATTGGGGTACATCAAGGGAAATTCTTTCTTCAGCTTACGTTAATCCTTGCAATGACGTCATAATATTGAGCAGACGACAATGCTCATAATATGTATTTCCCGGTAAAAATAACATTCGATTGCCAAAAATTGTAAGAAATTCACTTATTAGTTATACAGAAATACGAGATAATTGGAAGATTTTCGAAATAAGGTAAAAACAAAGATGCCTTTATTAACAGCTACAAGGCCCGTTCTTAACAGGATTTTTCTATTCGGGCTTATTGTGTTATGTTCAATAATATACAAAGTACTATAGACTATAATACACCTTTTCTCATATCTAATCTAATATGATACATGGACAAACTTTTCTTGGTCTTTTTTTCTAACTTTGGAAACACAGCTTTTAAACCAAAGCAAAGTTGCCAAAGGTTATTTTGTATGAGTACATGCCTCTTGAAGAATATAATTAATTTAGTAGTATAGGATTGACAGCGAAAATCATTTCATGACTTATACAAACAAATGACCTTTTTACTTACTAGTCAAACGGATGGCATGTACACGATCTCTTGTTCTAAAAGGTCAATTTTTGTATTATAACTAAATCGAAGATAGCCGCCTAAGGTATTAAATGAATAATTGAAATAACGAAGTCATTTATACAAATTAATAATTATTCTGATAACGATCTTATGGTAACCGAAACAGAATATTTGTTAAAATGGCTTTGGAATCACTTTTTACTAAGGTCGGGTACCTGGTATTGGACAGTAGACTGCATTGATAGCCACCAGGCAATATAAATTAATAGCCTAATAGAAATATCTAATTCATAAAAAAAACTAATTATTTTTGGTGAATTGGTTTGTAAACCCAAACAAAAACGCATTTACATATGTAAAAGATTTCGTACCAGTGGTCAAGACCTCTGCCAGGGTTAGCCAATTTGGTAGCTCAAATGGTAGAGCATTGGCTGGGATATTCAACCCGAACCCGTGGAGAGTCCCTTGCGGACGTTTGCCAAGTAGATTAGTAGTTGGAGGAATGTATTAATTTGCGAACTAGAGCCTCGGTAGCTCAATTATTAGAGCGCCTGCACGGTAAGCTGGAGGTCCAAGGTTCGAATCCTTATCTAAATTATGTCCCAATGGTAGTCTAGATTCCCCCAACGAAGCCGCTTGAGGCCGCTATAGTTTGTTGTTTTTAGTATTTATGCGATCGGTTAAGGTGAGGTTATAATGTTCTGATTTAAAAGCTTGTTGTTTTAACCTTTATTGGTTGGTTTTTGGGTATCGTTTTCGGTCACCCATTGCAAAAGCAGATTCAGAAATTCTTGGAAACGCTTTCATTCAAAAGATTTTCTTTTATTATTGTGTATTTATTTTAGGGTTTACGTCCAAAGTTGAATTAGTTATTAAATATTTTATGTCTCAAATGTCTGTTTTTTAAATATTATTGAAAATCACATTATACATTAAATTGTATTGCTTTCCTTTACTTTCCTATGCAAAAATATTGGGAATCGGTTAAGGGCTATTTCTAATATTAAATCTGTTTTCATGCTTGGTTTTTCTTATGGACAACCGTAAATATGGCTGAAAACTTCAGTTTGGGAAGACTCGACGGGAAAGTAGCCCTCATAACAGGTTATTTCAATGATAGCACGTACAAAATAAATAAACTGAAAACTAATTAGATAAGCTACACAATTCTTTGTACTTAAAAAGATGACAGTTATTTATGAAGAAGTATTTTCGGTCCAAAATTTTAATGTGGCAGTTCCGAATCACTGTCTGATCCGGATCAGTATTTGATTATTTGTGTTTAGTAATGGTAATAAGTAAAAAATCATACACATAACCAGACATTGTTATAGTCCATGACACTGGGCGTAAATAATACGCATGGTTCTTCTATTGTTAAAATCCTCTTCTGCCTTAAACAAATCTGGTTGTGAACAATCATCAAATTATTAATTGCAGTTTCATTGCAGGTGCCAGTTCTGGCATTGGGGCAGGAACAGCCAAAATGTTCAGCCAGCTAGGAGCAAAACTTGCATTGACTGGCAGAAATGAGGTGAACCTTAAGAAAACTGGAGAAGAATGTGAACAACTTGGTGGAAATAAGGTATGACATGTCTAAACATTGTGCAGTATACAGGTAAATTAATATATGTAGTTCTAATTTCAGCCTATATTATTTTGAAATTTATCAGGTGTCAAAAATTAAATCATGATTTTTCTTGGGTTTCTGTTTTATTTAAAAAGTCAAAATACACATCATATCAGGACTTGCATTATTTGATTAAAACTTCATTAATTTGTATTTAAAAATATTCATCTTTTGCTCAATTGCCAGATGTTCTTGTCTTTATACAATTTTTATAACATTGTTTCAGCTAAAACTATTCCAAATGCAAGAAAAGTCATAATTTTTTTTGTCACCTCATAATTTTCAAAACAATATAGGTGACAAATTAATTTTTGATGCAGTTACAGTTGCATATCAGACAAGGCCTTCTGTAAACAATAGATTCATTACTTGATTAACAGGTGGTTATCTATATGATTTCAAATTACTCCTTCAGCTAGCTAAGTATTTTCATACAGCAAGTCGAAAACTGAGTTCTTCCCTAAAATTCCTAAAACTTTTTCCTTTCTGGAAACTTAAGCCAATCCCTGTAAATGATACCAAGAGTTTCTAATAAGAATATTTTTTAATATGTAGTATATGTTAATGATGTATTTTTTTTAACACAAGTGAAAGTCTTGTATATGTTAAACAAAATTCCGTAACATGTAACCCACCTTTAATTGTTTATTATCGTTAAAATATTCTCGGTATTCACCATTAACTGTTTATTATCCAAAAAAAACCTTAAAATTTTGAAGTTACCACCTTTAACTATTTAACGCAGGTACTTTGTATTGTTGGGGATCTGACCAATGAAGTTACCACGTTTAATTGTTTAACACAGGTACTTTGTATTGTTGGGGATCTGACCAATGAAGTTACCACATTTAATTGTTTAACACAATCATGTACTTTGTATTGTCGGGGATCTGACCAATGAAGTTACCACGTTTAATTGTTTAACACAGGTACTTTGTATTGTTGGGGATTTGACCAATGAGGACGATGTAAAGAGAGTGATTGATGATACAATAAAGCATTATGGGAAACTTGATATCCTTGTAAGTAACCCTTTAACTCTTTCTCCGTAAACACACCTTTATTGCAAGGGCAAACAGTTTAGGTCCAGATCAGCCGACACATCCCTGCTGTCTGATCAGGATCTGAAGTGTTCTCTTTTTATGCCCCCACAAAGTGGGAGGCATATAGAGTTGCACTCGTCCGTATGTACGTACTTCCGTCCGTCCGTATGTACGCACGTACGTCCCCAAATCTTGTGGCATCAACTCATCCTAAACTATAAGGCGGGTTTCTTTCAGACTTGCACAGATGATCAAGCAGGATGTGTAGATGATCGTAAAGAAAGGATTTTTTCCTGCGACCATTTTTACCAGAGTTATGGCCCTTTGTTATTAAAAATTATGTTGCAGCATTGGGGGCATCAGTGTCCGAAGACACATTCTAGTTTATTTATTAGGTTATCTCTGTCCAAAATTGACCAGTGCAGATCCTGATCAGACAATGCAGATTGTCGGCTGATCTGGATCTACACTGGTCTCACATACGTAAAAAGGCGTATGTATGGAGTAAAGGGTTAATCCACAAATGTGTATACACATTTTATCATATGTCTGAAAAGTGTAGATCCTTTTCTGCAGGCACATCAGATCTGTGTTGTTTGATCAGGATCTGCACTGTTCATTTCTTGGTCAGAAAATGTTCATATGAATCTATAAAGGAACCGTGTAGATCTAAATATGATGGCATGGATATGCTGACTGATCTGGCTCTACAAATTATGGTAAATTAAATAAGTGGGCCACAGAGCTCCAGATAAAAGTTTGGTGCAAAGGGTATTTACCTCAAATCCAAACGTGTCGTTACTGGGTTTATTGTTTCAAAGAAAAGACATTACATATGGATCGCTGTGTTCATCTTTCTGTCGCTCCGTCTGACATGAATATTCATAGCTATTATTTAGCACAACAGTCGGTTGTGCTGTCAAAATCGATTAATCAGATGTGTCTGAGCTACAGAACATCTATTGTTTAAAGTTTCAATGAAATTCAAACAACATTAGCAGAATTATGTACATAAACTTTTATAATAAGAACAATATTTAGGCATAATTAACATTTGTTTGCAAGCCATTCTTGTTGTTTTGTTTTCAAGACTAAAATATTTTTGACTTTTAAAGAATTGTACATTTACTTAGTTGTATATAGTTGGATAAATAATATAGATTTCGTTTTGTAAATTACCTCCCTTTTTCAAACATGCATTTCTGCTACCTGTGTAAATTACCTCCCTTTTTCAAACAGGCATTTCTGCTTCCTTCGCATTTTGTTCTAAATAAAACCCTGTCATGATTATTTCTTTCCACTTAATATAAATGGTCATTTGCTGTAAACCTTTTTTTAAGCTTTTACTGATGTTAGTGTGAATGAGAAAATTTAAAACAAAGCATCAATTTTTTTTAACCCCTTCCTCCATAGATAAAAATTGATCCTGTGAGCCACCAGGGCCCAAGATCAAAAAACTAAGTTTTGAGATCAGTCTCAAATCTCAAGCATCTGATTGGCTGAAATGGCGACTTGTCGCCATTTCAGCCAATCAGATGCTTGAGATTTGAGACTGATCTCCAGATTTAGTTTTATGATCTTGGACACAGTTTAGATGCAGATTTGTGCTGTCTGAATAGGATCTGCACTGTTCACTTCTATCATGGATCTTAGAGTAAACAGTGCAGATCCAGATCAGATGGCATGCATTTTCTGGCTGATCTGGATCTACACTGGTCACCCAATGTGATTAAAGGTGTTTCTTCGAATATGTCATGAAATATTTCGAAAGAGAATTTGCATAGTAAACAAGAAATCTATAAAAATGTATGGTTTTCAGTTGTGATGTTTGTTAAATAAAGTTTATACAGTCTTTAACCCTTTACTGCAATGGACGGCATTGTTAACCTACAAGGCTGCTAGGCTGGTCTCAAACATCCGAACATCACCAACCTGGGACCACAGGTCATAGTATAGACATTCAAAAACACGCTGGATACAGTGTAGTAAACAATCATTGTCAGTGTTGTTCGCTAGTTACAAGCAACCAACTGAAAGTTGGTGAAATCAACATTCCAGATCACACTGGAAATAAAACTGCACATACCGAACCAGTTGGGCATGTTCTGAACACTCCAGTGAAAGCGGACCTCTCGGATTGCTGTATGGATGAAAATGTCTTATGTCTGTTCTGCCTTTGAAACAAGAGCACTGCGGCCATGGTGAAAATGTCTTACTAGATAAGAACATGCTACAATCACTTACCTTTGCCCAGCGCGTATGCTCTGTATCTCAGAACGACCACATTCATACCTTGTGATTTGGCAGCTAATCCATACCAAGTTAGCATTTAGGAATGCCGGATTTCACACCTAAATGATTCCATCGTTAGGATTTAAATACACTGACAGGCAAAGTCTTCGAATAAAATTCTCAACTAAAATGGCCTCTCAGCCATGCCGCAGAGACTTTAGATATTTAAATTTCTTTACTGAATCTCAGAACTCAGTGAAGACTTGCTAGGCATTAAACGTCAAATGTCAGAGCCTCGGCTCTCAAGACTAGAAGCACGAGTGATAGTCAGGTCATGTAGGACCTATTGTCCTTGACCGTGATCTAGTAGTTCTAGCATCCTCATATGCCTGTGATTATTCAATGCCATATTCACCGAACATACGAAACAAAATCAAGACTTAACGCTCAGACAACGGACAGTTTAACACTGTCTGCCATGACCTATTGTCCTTGACTTTGGTGAGGTCACCGACAGTCTGATCACCCGCGGTATCAGATACATCTGAAGGCTTTCTGTGAGAGGGTATCATCCATTTCCCATTGTCAAACCTATGCATGGCCCTGTTCTGTTAGTGATTGCATGTCAACTTTGAAATCCAGTTATCTTCATTTGTTGGTTTACTGTTAGTCATGATATGTCCAAAGCTTATCCAAGTTCGCCAGCCGTGCGAAATGGAATCAAGACCCAACTCTCAGATGACTGAGAGTTTGCCACGGTCATGCGGGACCTATTGTCCTCAACCATGGCGGGGTCACAGACGGTCTGATCACCCGCGGTACCAGATACGTCTGCTGGCCTTCTTGAGACGTATCTTTCATTTCCCATGGTCGATTACTGCTCGGCCTCTCTTCTTGCCTGTTCTTCTAATTGCTGGTATTTGTGTCGAATAATTAATTCCAAAATCACTGATCTGATTGTTTTTTAATTAAAATTACAGTTGTTTTCACTCTTTAAATAATGATTAACGATAATAAAAGACACAAACTAATTAGAAATAATATAATATCCAGAAATAATAGGCTGAAGGAAATACACATGTTCACTCTTAATAAATACTTTTGGTTCTGATGTTTCACATTGATAAGATCAAGTGTTCATCTCATTTACCCCATGAGGTCAAGTAGTAATGGGGTAAATTCGTAGTTTTAGCTATAGCACAACTGTCGGCTGTGCTGTCAAATTTTCAGATGTGTCTAAAGTTTCAGAACATCTTTTGTTCAAAGATTTTTAAAGTTTAATAACTTTAGCAGACTTATTTAAATAAACTATAATAATTTGACAATACTTTGGCTTTGTTAACATTTGTTTGCAGCAATTATTGTTGTTTTGTTTTTAAGACTAAAATATTATTGATTCTAAAAAATTGTCATTTACTTAGTTATATATAGTTTGATAAGTTATGTAGGTTTTCGTTTTGTAAATTACCTCCCTTTTTTCAAACCGGGCATTCATTGTTCTAAATATATACCTTCTATGACTAATCCTTTCCACTTCATATGAATGGTCATTTGTTATTAACCTTTATTTTTAAGTTTTTACTGACGTTAGTGTAAAAGAGAAAATTTAAAAGAAAGCATCAATATTTTAACCCTTTTCTTCATAAGATGCAACTTTATTGTGTAGGCGACCAGTGTAGATCCAGATTTGTGCTGTCTGAATATGCATGCGTAACCTCTGCCACATGCAGAAAAGTTAAACATGATGTTCCAAAATGTGTGTTGTTTGAAGGTTTGCACAAGCATTCACTTGCTTATGAACCCTATATGTCCTGAGTACTTAGCGCTTTTGAACAATGTTCTCGCCAGATATTACTTTTATTGCATTGGTCATGTTGGTGAGCAGTGTAGATCCAGCACAGCTTTACAAGATGTACACTTTGTTTTTTGATTCATAAGGTTATTTCTAACCAAGAAGTAAACAGAGTAGATCCCCATCTGATGAGCATGGATGTAAAACTTGTGTAGATCCAGGTCAGCCAGCACAGCCATGCCATCTGATCTGAGTCTAAACTGGTCAGTATTTTGGTCAGAAATAACCAAAAGGATCTAAAAGCTGTCAGTGAAGACCTTAATCAGACAACATAAATGGAAATGTGCTAGCAGATCTGGATCTACACTGTTCACCCATGGATAACAGCAGTATCCCATAGAGTAAATGGCTAATTAAAAAAACCTTTAGACTGTGGAATAACTGAACCTGTTACAGGTTAAAAATGCTGCATTCGTTGAGCCCGGGAGAATAGAAACAACATTGCTGCAACAATAGGATACTATAATGAACACAAATGCATAAACATTTGCTCCGTATAAATGGGTTTTGTCACATGTGCAACCAGTGTATACCCATGTCAGCTGGCACATATATGCCATTGATCTGAATCTGCATTGGTCACTTTTTCGGTCAGAAATAACCTAGTGAATCAAAAAGCGAACAATTTAAATCCCAATCAGATAGCATGCAAAGCCATATCCCATGGGGTTCAGCTATCGTATAATTGTTATTGTATATTACAGGTAAACAGTGCTGGGATCGTTGAGCTCGGGAGTATAGAAACAACAACGCTGCAACAATATGATACTATAATGAACACAAATGTCAGGTGAATTACTTAACAGTATGTACCGAACTAATTAACCCAGCATATTACAGTAAACCCCCTCTTTTAGACCACCCCTAAATTAAGACCACACCAAAAATAAGACCACTTCTTCAAAGTCCTTTAAGTTTGAACAGTTTTTCACTGTATTCTACCCCTAAATTAAGACCACCTCGCTATTAAGACAACCGTTTGTCCAGTCCCTGGGGTGGTCTCAGGGCTCTCACTAGAGGGAGACTTAGGGAGAAGTAGTCTCCCAAAAGTGACCAGACTTCTCTCTTCTTTCAGCTATGGGAGAAGTCATTTTGTATAGACTATATAGGGAAAAAATGGTGTTCACTGCAGAATTCTCCTTAATGCAGTAAAGTTATGACAAAACTTCTACCTGATTTGCAAGTCTAGTGAGAGCCCTGGGTCTTGATAGAGGGGTTTTACTCTATGAACCAAACTGGGTAACACACTTTATTATGTATGGAACTGAACAGCACACAAGACTTAGTGTTTTATGTACTTAGCTGAATAACATTGTTATTATATACCAAACTGGGTAATACAGTTCGTTATGTACCAAACTAAATAACACACAGGTTTTTTATGTACTAAACTAAAAAGCACAACATCGTCATACATTAATTTTGATTGTCTAAAAAATATTAAAATTGGAATTCCACTTCTTCAAAGCTGAAATTCTTTTACCCTTTAAAGACAAAGAAGCACACAGTGTAGATCCTGATCAGGCAGCACAGATGTGCTGACTGATCAGGATCTACACTGTGTGAAAATGAATTAACTTTTTGCCAAGTTTTCCCACTGAATTCTCCAGTGTGAAAAAATACAAGTAAGTGTATTCGAAATATTTACCATTAGGCTGAAATTAATTTTAAGTGCACTGTGTTTAATACTTTAACCCTTTCCTCCATATATATGCCATTTTATGCATATGCGACCAGTGTAGATCCTGAACAGCCGGCACAAACATGTCGTCTGATCAGGATCACAGATGAGCTGGTTGATCTGAACCTACACTGTTTGCTCATGCAGTAAGGCATGTATAAGAGGGAAAGGGTCAAATCAAACTCAAATGGCTGTTTTTCTGCTTGCTTTGCAGGTCTATGTATCATATTACAATGTTAGCTGTACCACACCTCATTGAGACCAAGGGGAGTATAGTTAATGTATCAAGTGTTAACGGAATTAGATCAGTAAGTACTGCCAAATCATTATAATCAATATTACTTCATTAAATATTGCTAGGTTGAATTTTTCTAAAGAAGCTGCCACTTATATGGTAGATTTTATCAGCATAAAACTGCCATTTGCAGCTTCTTTGCAAAATATAAATCCCAAATGCATTCAGTTTAGATCCAGATCAGCCTGCACATCTATTTGTCATGTATTCTTTGTATAGGTGTAAAATTGAAGCTAGAAACCATAAGATTGCCATAAATTGCAAAGGTTTTTTATGTTCATTTTTATTTAAATTATTAAAAAACAGTAGATATATACTTAATAAAATGGATCTGTCATAGCATAAAATTATTGAATTAGCTTAATAGATTTTTGGCGTGTAAACCAGAAGTGAGCTAACATAAATAGCTTAAATTATTATTGTATGTCAGTTTAATGTGCCTTTTTTCCAGTTTCCCAATGTACTAGCATACAACATGTCTAAAAGTGCTGTAGACCAGTTCACCAGATGTTGTGCCCTAGGTTTGCACTTTTCCTGTATCTTTTTGCTTAAACTAGGCAGGGATTTCATTTGATGAGGGAGATGACCGTTTGACTTCTGTGGTCAAGATCATAGAACTAAAACTGGAGACCAGTCTCAAATCTCTAACATCTGATTGGCTGAAATTTTGACTGGTTGCCATTTCAGTCAATCAGATGCTTGAGAATTGAGACTGGTTTCCAATCTTAGTTTTATGGGTGCTTTATTTATCAGCTTGAATTTGGCACAGATTCCATTCGATCCAGGAGATGACCCTTTGACTTCTGAAATGTCTAAAACTCTCATTTTGAACCCTATTTTTTAAGGGTCTTTATTATGTTTATTATATTTAAAATTATTAAAATGACTCCTGAGGTTCAACAGCTTGTGGAACCTCTGAATAGGCACGTTATAACCAGAGCCAGTGATCTTTAAACTAAAATGGTAGACCAGTCTAAATTTCTAGTATGTGATTGGTCAGTTTTGAGACTAGACTGATTTGCAGCCGATCAGCTGCTCGATATTGCAGACTGGTCCTTAATGATTTTCTGCCCTGTTCACATGATCTGAGATATGAAACAGTTTACAAACACTAGCTTGTGATAGATTGGTTTGGAGACCATTATCAGTCACTCAGTTGCTTATATTGGAAACTGGTTTCCAGTCTCACTTTCAACAGGGGCGTAGCAAGGGCTTTTAAAGGTGTATGCAGAATCCTAAGGGGTCCGGGGGCATGTTCTGCCGGAAACTTTTTATTCTGTAGATCATCTCAGGAGCTTTCTGGCGGGATTTTGGCATAAAATAAGTAATATTTATCACCAATCTTTCTCGATTTTGTTAAACTTTTTCTGGACCAATGTGTTCGCAGCTGCGTATTCTGCGTACTGGCAGCTACGTGCCTGTTTAAGATCTAAGGCCCCTTACCCACTGTTATGGAATGGACACTGAATCTTTAGCTTAATAATCTGCTGGAAGCTTTTTTTCTGTCTTGTTTCTAATTCTGGCTCTTGGTATGGTCCTTGAAATTTTATTCATGAAAAACATTTTCAAAACTGACTGATTCTTTAAGCTCAGCATCTTCATTTGTTAGTATAATATGTTGTAAAATTTTACTTTTCTTCATGCATATTAACTTAAATCTGCATTTTTTTTAGATTTGGCACCCAAGCAAGTACGAGTCAACAGTGTAAAGTAAGTATGTATTTTGTAGCTATTAATTTTGAACATCTTTAGTTGAATTAAATAGAGGATATTTGTTTTTACCAGTGTAAGATAGAAATATATTTCACCGAGTGAACTCCGGAATTCGTATTTTCACCAGTGGCGAAGCCACGAGTAAAAATACATAATTCCGGAGTTCACAAGTGAAATATATTTCTATCTTTCACTGGTAAAAACAAATTTTCTTTTTATTTTATGCTTTTTGTGCACAACGTGTGTGAATTTGACAGAAAAATTGCAAGAAATGGCGCCAAAACCGCTTGTTTATGACGTGACGTCATGACGTCCAATATCAAAATTTGAACCTGTTCTCTAAACGTTCTCATTCGGTATGCTATGTGAGTTTGGATATCAACGTAAAAAAAGCAGTGAAAATAAAAATGATTTTCCACTGTTTGAAATCAGTGAAATACCACTTTTATTTCAATGGGAAAGTTCTATTCTTCACTGAAAAGCATTAAATAAAAGGCAGTTTTGTCATGTCTGTATGAATGTGCCATCAGAACAGGGACGCAACATTAAATGCCTTAGAAACAATGCAAGTCTTAAGCTGAGTCATGCACAAAATTTATTTGTCATCAGAAAATTAATGTCATTCCATGGAATGATGTCATAAAGTTTAACAGATGACATTGATTATTATGCTTTTTGTGGCAGTAAATATACATTATAATCCAAATTTGTATGTGTATTAAAAAAATTATATTATGTTTAGTAGGGTGTTCTTACTGAAAATAAGGTAGTCTAAATGATGAAAATATCTCCGAAGAATATAATGATCTGTAAAAAATG
This sequence comes from Corbicula japonica, assembly GCA_038501625.1. Lineage (NCBI taxonomy): Eukaryota > Metazoa > Mollusca > Bivalvia > Venerida > Cyrenidae > Corbicula > Corbicula japonica. Next base: position 5,519,466 of record JAZAYU010000027.1, read on the forward strand.
AAGAAAAAAAAGAAAAAACTTGTGGTCTTTCAAAAAATCAAAAAGGTCAGACTATAGTAAAAATATTAGTGTAGATACGTTTTTTGCAGGATGCGTCTCATGATTTCCCTTTCTGATGACTTTTATTTCTTACACAGTCTATTTAAGTCTTACAATCCCATGGAATATGCCTGTTACCCATAAGCGAACAGTGTAGATCCAGATCAGCTGGCACTTTATTTTGTGTCATCTGATCCGGATCTACACTATTGGCATCTTGGTCAGAAATAACCTAGCGAGCCTAAAAGCAAACAATTAAGATCCTGATCTGGATCTTCACTGGTTGGTTCTTGGTAAGAAATAGCCTTATAAGTCTTTAAGCAAAGAGTGTAGATCCAAATAAGATGGCACGTAATCAAGTCAGCAATATGACCTTCTTTGGTCTTCTTTCCCTTTGTAATGACAGAACAAAATCTGTACAAGTCTTCTAAATCTGTTTTCAGCCCAGTCTTCTATCCTTTTGTAATGACAGAACAAATTCTATACAAGTCTTCTAAATCTGTTTTCAGCCCAGTCTTCTATCCTTTTGTAATGACAGAACAAATTCTATACAAGTCTTCTAAATCTGTTTTCAGCCCAGGAGTTATTATCACAGAGATTCACAAGAGAGGAGGACTTGATGATGAGGCTTATCAGATGGTAGGATTTTATGTGATTAGTGCTCTGGAGTCTGTATTTTGATGAGAACAATACTATACATAGGGATCATTTAGTTTGTCCGTATGAACACTTAACTATCACTGCCATTCTCTAACATTTCTTTGTCAAACCTTAAATAAATATTTATGACAAATGGGTTGTGATTAAATCAATCTAAATATCTAGGTGGTTTATTAATCCCAATTATTTATACAAGTACAGGTTTTGAATATAATTATGCTTAATGCTGTTTCATCCATTATAGTTCTTGGAGCGGACCAAATTCACACATGCCCTTGGAAGACCTGGTCAGGTCAACGAAGTAGCGGCCGTGATTGCCTTTCTAGCTTCAGAGAATGCGTCATTCATCACTGGTGCTCAGATTCCTATTGATGGCGGTCGACACGCCATGTGTCCACGTTGAGATGACATTACACTGTTGGCCATAAGTTATTAAATAGTTAAATTGGTTTGCTCTACAAAACTTGATACATGTAAAATCTCATATTAAGAAATGCAAGGTTGTTGTTATCAGGAAAAAAGTACAATTTCATTCATATCTACCAGTATATCTAAATGGTAGATCCTGTGCCATCTGATCCGGATCTGCACTTTTCACTTTTTGATTTATTATGTGATTTCTGACCAAAACCAAACAGTGAAGCTCCTGATCAGATGGCACTAAGTTTATACCTGTTTTAAAAAATCAAAGTAACTTAGTTGTTATTGACAGTGTTGTTAAAAAATTTTCTTTATTTTTAAAGTTTAATAATTATGTACAGTAAACAGTGCCCAATATCATAAAACTGACATTGGAGACCAGTCTAAAATCTCAAGCATCTAATTGGTTGAAATGGAGACATATCTCATTTCAAGTCTCCATTTCAGCCAATTAGATGCTTGAGATTTAAGACTGGTCTCCAATCTGTAATCTTTTGCAGTGTTTAGTGATTTATTGATGATTTGCATTTAGCCAAACAGACCTCTCAGAAATTGGTGCTAAGATTTCGTTACTAAAATTGTGATACTCATGACAGAGGTTATAAGACTTGCATGTGTTTAACCTTAATTCCATTTATATACATCATGTACATTTTATTGCATATGCAACCAGTGCAGATCCAGATCTGATGGCATATCCCTGCCTTCTTATCAGAATCTGCAATAACCTCTTTTTGGTCAGAAATAACATAATTAATTAAAAAGCGAAAAGTGCAGATCCTGATCAAATGGCACAGATATGCGAGATGATTAGGATTTATACTGTTTGCCCAAGCCATTAAGGCATAACCTTTTCCTTTACATAATTATACACATTTTTACACATGTGAAACCAGTGTAGATCCAGATCAGCTGGCACATCCGTGCCGTCTGATCAGGATCTGCACTGGTTGCATTTTGGTCATAAATAACCTAACGAATAAAAAAGCGAATAGTTTAGATCCTGATTAGATGGTACGGATGTGCCGGCTGATCTGGATCTAAACTGTTCGCACAGCAATAAAGGTGTATCTATACAGGAAAGGGTTAAATATCGAGGAAAGTGTTAAAACATTTATGCAAGTTTTTGAGATTATTTGATTATTTGCATGTATTGATGAAATAGAGATAGAGCAAGGACAAATTTAAGATATAATCTGTATTATACTTCAATTAAAATATATATATAATATTTTGTCTTTGCTTTTTACTGTCTTTCTTAATGTTACTTTACCAAGCAGTTATTCTACGATTTATGGTGGGTTAAGACATTGTCAGGATTTGTTGTCAGTGCTGGCTAAACATTTATATATATATATTTTTTATGCCCCCACAAAGTGGGAGGCATATAGAGTTGCACTCGTCCGTCCGTCTGTCCATACGTACGTCTGTACGTCCCCAAATCTTGTGGCATCAACTCCTCCTAAACTATAAGGAGGATTTCTTTCAAACTTGCACAGATGATCAAGCAGGATGTGTAGATGATCGTAAAGAAATGATTTTTTCCTGCGACCATTTTTACCAGAGTTATGGCCCTTTGTTAATTTCAGTTATAAAATCTTGTGGCGTCAACTCCTCCTAAACTACAAGGCAGATTTCTTGCAAACTTGCACAGATGATGAAACAGGATGTGTAGATAATAGTGAAGAAAGGATTTCTTCCTGCGACCATTTTTACCAGAGTTATGGCCCTTTGTTATATTCATTAATTAAATCTTGTGGCGTCAACTCCTCCAAAACTATAAGGCAGATTTCTTGCGAACTTGCACAGATGATGAAGCAGGATGTGTAGATGATCGTAAAGAAAGGATTTTTTCCTGCGGCCATTTTTACCAGAGTTATGGCCCTTTGTTAATTTCAGTTATAAAATCTTGTGGCGTCAACTCCTCCTAAACTACAAGGCAGATTTCTTGCAAACTTGCACAGACGATGAAGCAGGATGTGTAGATATTCGTGAAGAAAGGATTTCCTCCTGCGACCATTTTTACCAGAGTTATGGCCCTTTGTTATATTCATTAATTAAATCTTGTGGCATCAACTCCTCCTAAACTATAAGGCAGATTTCTTGCGAACTTGCACAGATGATGAAGCAGGATGTGTAGATGATCGTATAGAAAGGATTTTTTCCTGCGACCATTTTTACCAGAGTTATGGCCCTTTGTTAATTTCAGTAATTAAATCTTGTGGCGTCAACTCCTCCAAAAATATAAGGCTGATTTCTTGCGAACTTGCACAGATGATGAAGCAGGATGTGTAGATGATCGTAAAGAAAGGAATTTTTCCTGCGACCATTTTTACCAGAGTTATGACCCTTTGTTAATTTCAGTAATTAAATCTTGTGGCATCAACTCCTCTTAAACTACAGGGCAGATTCCTTGCAAACATGCACAGATGATGAAGCAGGATGTGTAGATGATGGTAAAGAAAGGATTTTTTCCTGTGACCATTTTTACCAGAGTTATGGCCCTTTGTTAATTTCAGTAATTAAATCTTGTGGCATCAACTCCTCCTAAACTACAGGGCAGATTCCTTGCAAACATGCACAGATGATGAAGCAGGATGTGTAGATGATCGTGAAGAAAGGATTTTTTCCTGCGACTATTTTTACCAGTTATGGCCCTTTGTTTTTTTTTCAGTAATAATATCTTGTGGCATCAACTCCTCATTTACTTTTGGACAGATTTCTTTCTAACTTGCACACATGATCAAGATGGCTGGGTAGATGATCATAAAAAAAGATTTTTTTCTGCTGCCATTTTTACCACAGTTATGGCCCTTTGTTTATTTCACTTACAAAATTTTGTGGCATCAACTTCACATTTTCTATTTGGCTGATTTCTTTCAAACTTGCACAGATGATTAGACATGATGTGAAGATTGTTGTAAAGGACATTGTCTTGCAACAATTTTCACCACAGTTATGGCCTTTTGTTTATGTTAGTTATTAAATTTTGTGGCACTTACTCCTCATTTACTAATCATGATCACCACATGTTGTTAATACCTGGTACAAAATTTTGTAACAAATGTTATTGCAGCAGTGGGGGCATCATTGTCCTGTGGACACAGTCTAGTTAATCAAAGATTTAATTTTTTTGTATCAAATGTCCAGCTATATTTACTGATACTGTGATTTTTTATTATTTGTAATATCTGTGACACTTTTATATTACAGGACAATATGAACCTATAAAACTCTGACAAAATATTTAAAATATCCCGCCAAGTTGCGCCAACGTTAGGCCAAAGAAAATATATTATTAGATTCTCATCCGGAATTTGGGAAAAAAGGGGCGGGTGGGCACTTTTTAATTTTTATTTTTTATTAACGAAGAAGGTATTTCAGGAGGGTCTAAAATCTGTTCTGTATGGAACAGAATATGTTTCGATTATTTTACCAATAAATTTTTTTGGGGCGGGTGGTTTTGGACAGGGGCCGGCGGGGATGAGAATCTAAAATATTTTGTTCTCTGGCCTAATGCTATGTGGTGTAAAGCAAGTCACTTGTCACAATAAATGCTTTGTAAAATCCAATAATAATTATTTTTTGTTACCTGAGCCGAGTCTGGATCACCTAACCCTTCTGCTAAGTTACTGGCATTCTTAGCCAGTACAGCTGAAAACAGACTAATAGCATACATTTTTTTCACTGAACAGCATTTTTTCGTTATTGAGATTTTGATAATTTTCTTTTTTATCGATGAGCATACAAGGAGGAGTGTTGTGGACCCTTAACCTTAACTTTGACTAAGATCAGGAAGTCATATCGTTGCTAGTTGTAATCTTGTGTATCTCCAAGTTACTGAACAATCAAGAACAGATAATTATTCCCTGTCCTAAACTTTTTGCTTAGGTTATCTCTGACCAAAATGAGACCACTACAGATCCTGATCAGATGGCACAGATGTGAACACTGATCTGGATCTACATTGGTCGCACATACACAGAAACGCGTAAATATGGAGTAAAGGGTTAATTTATAAACTTGTTAACATATTTTATCACATGCCGGAACAGTGTAGTTCCAGATCAGCAGGCACATATGTGTTGTTTGATCAGGATCTGCACTGTTGGCTTATTGGTCAGAAATGTTCATATGAATCTGAAAGGGAACCATGTAGATCTAAATATGATGGCATGGATGTGCTAGCTAATCTAGTTCTAAACTGTTCTCACATGCAATAAAAATCCTATATCAAGTTATGGTAAAGGAAATAAGTGGGCCACAGATCTTCAGATAAAATTTTGGTGCAAAGGGTATTTACCCTGAATCCAATGGGTACTGGGTTAATTGTGTCTCCTTTTTGAAAATGTGTGATAGATAAGGATTGCATTGTCCGTTAGTCTGTCTGTCACGAAAACTGATTGTTGGGCTATCACTGCATTTTCTTCATAAAACTTTCAAATTAAATTGCTCATGACAACACGCTCCTGATGATGCCAAATTCTTTAGGTCAAGGTCACATCTGATGGAGTTATGCCCCTTTTTGTACTTGAATTTATGCAGTAATAGAATTGTATATTTGCTGTCCACACTGGTCAACCCTGGGTTAAGCCCGACTCGATATTTACACAGATCAATTTATAATTCTCAATGGCCTTAAAGGGCAAAATTAATAACATCACTGATTGAATATACGCAGGGCTTTTTTCTGCAAGACTGAGTAAACTTGTCCCAAAATTCACAGGTTAAAATCCAATTATAATTTCATTAACAAGTGTTATCTTCAAACATTTATAACTTGAAACTGAAAAAGTTTTACTATTGCACCTCATTAACAGTACATCCTTTACTCCCTATATTAAGATTTTACGAATGTGTGACCAGTGTAGATCCAGATCACCTAGCACTTCCATGCTGTCTGATCTGGATCTGCTCTGGTCGCATCTTGTTCAGCACTATGGGGAATCACATGATCAAAATAATCTCTAAACAAATGTAAAACAATGAAAAATGAAGTATATTTTGTCCATGGTTTGTGTGAACTTTTATTATGTAGCCTATCATATGCCTACTGGAAGGTATAATTATACTGACAATATTTTGCTCATGACCTCTTCCTCATAATTCAGAACACCCAAGCACTATAAAACATGGCACTGTAGAGGTAATCTAAAATTCTAAACAAAACACTTGTTAGCAGTTGTAGTATAAAACATATAGTCTGTGGTCATATGATAGTATATTTATAAATTCTATTTGTGCAACTCAGAAATGAAAACTTCACAAAATTCAAAATTTCCATATAGCTTAGAGATTATTTTGATCATGTGATTCCCCACAGTGCAGAAATAACCTTATAAATCAAAAAGTGAACAGAGCAGATCATAAGACATCACGAATGTGCCAGCTGATCTGGATCTACGCTTTATGCTTATGTGATAAAGGCATATAATTATATACTACTCAAAATTTGATAGGGATCGGTTTTTATTTCTTAAAGATCTTCTTAATGGCAAACCAAAGATAAGTGATTTTTTATACATTTAGATTATTCTTATGACATACATGGCACAAAACTGATGTCAAATAAACGAATTTTCAGAATCAAAGCAAATATTTTTAACGTTTCAAACTTATGTGAGAAATAAAACGAAATCTTATAAGTGATCCTTATCATATTTTGAGTAGTATAAGTCAATATACACTAGTCAAAAGTTCTAAGTGCACACTTGATAAATGTTGATTTTTCAAATTATTTGATTCAATCTTTCAAAATAGTGTAAATTACAATGAAGAAGAATCAATATTCTGTTAAAGCACACCAAAAAATTTATGTCTGTTTAACCAGATTAAAAAATAATAACATTTTAGATCACCAATACTCAGAAAGCAATTCTCAAGTTAATTATCACTGCATCGGCCATCATTTTTGATCTTTTTCTCATCTCCGTATAATTTAAATTTCATGCAAATTTAAAGGAAATACTGTAGTTTGCCATTCCATTGCACTAAAATAGCTTCCTGTAGCTTTGTAATGGTCTGCTGGGCACGATGAGCCAACGCACTCTTCTCTATTTTATCCATAACGTTTTTACAGGATTTCAAGGAGGAAATTCAATGTTTTTAAACAATGTTTTGTGCCAAAAGTTTTTAAATTGTCTAGCAGTTTGGGATGATGCAATTCTCTATGATATATGTGTAACAGCCTTTCCAAATGAAAAAATGTATTCATTTTGATAAAACTGACCAGTTTTCGGACACGCTTTTTGACCAAATGAACGTCATTTTCGAATCATTCGATTTTAAAGTTTATTGAATTTCTATAAATTTTAGTTTTAAATTTTTATTTATTGGACACTTATCCAACAAATGCTACACTAATATTTTCGAGTTTACGTTGTTTTACATAAATATTGAATGACGTAATTGAGTAGCGTCAGCGTTCAACGAAAGCAACGTTATCAATCTAGAAAATAATATCGTTTGATTTTCTTCTAAAATTAATTAAATATGCAAAAATATGGTATTTCTTTTGCATTTACAAAAACCGTCAAATTTTTTTAGAACAAATTTGAATTTGTGCCAGTGAAAAGAATTTTGACGGCAATGTCGTTGTCTGCTGACGTCAACCGTTCCATGGTTACAATTTGTTGGTGTGTTTTTCGTGTTTGTCTGGAGTCCGTGAACATGTGAAAAACAAAAACGGTTGTAAAAAAATAATTTTTTATTGCCGCACGAGGATTACGCATAAATAGCGTATGCCGACGTGGATGACGTAATACGTAAACCATGTGCACGGTTTTCAAAAAAATATTATTGTTTGATCATAATTAACATTGTTTCAAACTTTCATTCAATTAGAATAAGCTTACTTTGAGATATTCAAAATTGAAAAGTGTGCACTTAGAACTTTTGACCAGTGTAATTGTGCAATGGAGATTCATGGATTTAGCTTCAGCACAACTATCTGTTGTACTGCCAAAATCTATCTTTAAGATGTATCTGAGTTACTGAACATCTTTTGTTTCCAAGTTTGAAAAAGACCGGATAACACTAGCAGAATGATGTAAATAAACTTTTATAATTTGAAAAATACTTTGCCACATATAATATTTGTTTTCGAATAATTCTTATTGTTTTGTTTTAAAGACTTACTTTTTTAACTTTTAAGAATTATAAATTTACTAAGTTATATATAATTTGATAAATTATATAGATTTTGTTTTGCGAATTACTTCCCTTTTTCAAACATGTATTTCTGGTATCTGTGTAAATTACCCCCCTTTTTCAAAAATGCATTTCTGCTACCTGTGTAAATTACCTCCCTTTTTCAAACAGGCATTTCTGCTACCTGTGTAAATTACCTCCTTTTTCACAGGTATTTCTGCTACCTGTGCATTGTTTAAATATAAACCTGTCTTGACGATTTCTTTCCACTTGATGAAAGGGCATTTACGGAATTCCGACAGCGTACTGCATACTGCTCACAGCTTTTCAAAGCGTAGTTTTTCCGGTATTGGGGCAATGACGGGACAAGAAATTGACAAGTTTCAGCTTTCCACAAAGTTAGTTGAACATTACCATACCCTTTTAACAAGATGTCACTGACGTTTATACTTAAATCCACTTTAAAATTACAGCGTTTATTCTTTATTGGATGTCATACAAATATATTAGTTAGCTTTTTCCCCACTTTTTCTTTGAAGGAACTGCATTCAAGCTAGCGATAAATGTAACCATGTTGTGAACTCAGTGGCGGATCCAAGGAGGGGGGGGGGGGGGCGGGGGGGGGGGGAGGTTCGGACGAACCTCCCAAATTTCACCGATTTTTTTTTGGTCCCGGTTGGTTCGAGGTTCGAAGTTTTGCGGGTATGTTTGTGGGTATGAATCAATATGACTGGTTTCCAGAAAGAAATCGATGACCAGTTGGTGCTAAATTGTTTCATTTGACGACCATAAGATGCAGCATCAGTGGTAGTCTTGGGTGTAAAAACTTAGACTTCATGTATGTTGCATCTCAATTTAAACCTGTGCAATGCCAATAAGCGTTGCACACTTGCCACTGTAGTTGGCCAATCTGTAGAAAGTAGAAATTGTTAATCCACAGGCGCGTAGGAGCAGGGGCCGCAGGCGCCGCGACCGCAGCCCCAATATTTCGGCAAGTCGCGGCTCCGACGGCAAAGGCTAAAAAAACAGAAAGAAGTTTTTGCTCCTATGCAATGCCATAAGCGGTCAACTCGAACCATAAGATCATCTTTTTTACCGGGAATTTTCATCGCGGCTTAGCTAATACACAATCAAGTGTCAGTGTCAAGGAAACGGTGATGTTCCGGGGATTGCCTCAGAGTGTAAAAGGCACGGTTGAGCTAATCCCAGTTAAATGTATCGAAATAAGTAGCGCGAAAAAAATGTCGTGTATTATAAGACCATAATCGACAAATTAATAGAAAGTGGTTATTTGTGAGCGCTCCAAATTTAATAATATTTTATTTGAAAATATTAACATTATTTCCTATGGAATATACAGTAAATATGTATATGGCATTTTTACCGATGGATCTTTTGTTATTCGATCTGTGTGCAATTAAAACTTTTGCATATATAGATCTATATATTATAGAAGGAATAAACGTTTAAGTTATGAACTGTGACTTATTGCGGTATTTCAGTACTGGAAATCTGATGATTGAAACGTTTTATATGCACCAGTGATCACATTTTTGTATAAAATAAGAAACTTATTATATCGACATATCACTTCTGTGCAGCCAAAATAATCTCTTCCGCGGCCCCAATGTTCAAATCGCTCCTACGCGCCTGATCAATGGAAACTTTAGTATTGAATTGCTTTTTTGCATCTCAAATTCTCTCGTCACGGGCATTTATAAATCACAGAAAAAGTTGCCTTTTGCAACTTAATAACATTCGAAGTCTGGGCTATAAAATGTAACATTAATTCAAATTCTAATATTGGCAATACAATTAATAAATAAAGTTTGATTAAAAATAATATATTCATTTTCAATTTTACGTCCGTCAGCGAATTAAAGACAAAGAATGACTATGAGCACAGCTACTGTAAGTTCGTATATGCATAGAATATTTTACTGTGATAGAGTTGTGCACTAATCTCCTTATATTTCAAAAAATATTTATCGTAGAAAATATTAAATATTTCCCCCAAAATATGCCAACTGCCCCATAGAGCATGTGCGTATATTAAACAAAGTCGTTCCAAAATATTAGCGCCAAAATCATAACACATTCGTTTCTGTTTAAATCGATCTCTTAGACAAAAGTGCACCAGTGTGTACTGAATTTCGTGTCGTTCATGAAAACAAAGCATTCAAAATTCGAAAAATACTCAGCAGTAACTTCCTTTATCCTACGAAGATTATATCGGTGGCGCTCCATTTTTCCAACTTATGTTTGACTAAAACGATATTAATTGATTTTGAGACTTCTTATTCTTAATTCAACAGTTTGCAGATTCACCCCAGGGGTGAAAAATTCAATAATTTACTCGGAAGTACCAAAATTGATACGTCTGTCAAAGATTTTTTTGTAAGAACATCTTAGAAAGCGACGATAATCAAGCTCTAAATATATTCTACAAGCTAAGTATATGGAAAGGGTTGTCACTGTACAGTGTACTAGGTTGGGGTAGAAAATGTGACCAGCCAGACAGGGACTCGCTGATATGATATAATTGCCCTTTCTTATCTGGAAAAATTTCTTAAGATTGTTAGTATTTATTTAGAATTTCCACAGTGTAATATATATGCTTGCTCTTTTTCTTGTTTCTATTTCTTTAATTATTTTAATTTCAGTGTATGCCATGGCTTATTGTTGTGATAGTGACGACATCATCGTTCATTCTGCTGCTGTACACTTGCTGTCTCTTGAGAAATACACTCAACAAATCAAGTTATAGGATATTTTTCAGTAATTAAGTATTTTCAAAACGTCAATAGAAATCTTCAGATTAATGATACTTTGTTTTGTAAATAGTCTGTTCAGGCAACAAAGCAGTTTCTGTATGCTTAGCACCCTTTTTACTCTCGTATGCAAAAAGAAAAAAAATCTCTGGCTGACACTAACAGCTTTCTACTTTCAGTGCAACTTAAGCAGCATGCAATAGGCAGTAAGCAGTAGGCAGTATGCGATTATAGCAGTAAGCAGTAGGCAAGCAGTTGGCAGTATACAGTAAGCCGTAGGCTGTAGGCGGTAAGCAGTACGCTGAATTCCGTAGTCAATTGTTATAAACCTATAACAGTTTTTGCCTATACTTGAAATCATTACTAATGTTAGTGTAAATTAGAAAATTTACAACAAAGCATCGATTTCTTTTTTTCAACCATAGATACAATATTATCGTGTGGGCGACCCGTGGAGATCCAGATTTTACAGTCTGATCAGGATCTGCACTGTTCACTTTTACCATGGAGTAAACGGTGCAGATCTAGATCAGATGGCATGCATTTTTCAGCTGATCAGGATCAACACTGGTCACCAAATGTGATCATAGATGTTTGTTTGTATAATGTCATGAAATATTTTCAGAGAGAATTTGCATAATAAACAATAAGTCTATAAAATGTATGGCTTTCAGTTGTGATGTCTATTAAAAATAATTTAAACACTCTTTAATACTTTACTGCAAATACGTTGCATAGAGGTTTTATTCATGTGCAAATAGTGTATATCCAGATCACGGAGCATACATGAGCCATTTGATCAGGATCTACACAATTTACTTCCAGGTCCTAATGAATCAAAAAGTGAATAGTGTAGATCCTGATCAGAGAGAACTATGTGCCAGCTGATTTGGATCTTCAATTAATGTTCATCCATAAATAACAGCCCTTTAAGCAGAAATGTAATTGCTTATAACGTTTGGAAGTATTTGTTCTTTTGACACATGCTTGATATATGTTATCTGGGCTTAAGACCAGTCGCCATTTCAGCCAATCAGATGCTTGAGATTTGAGACTGATTTCCAGTCTCAGTTTTATACCTTACAGCCACAGCGCCTAGCCATGCAAATCCGAATACACTACCGACTTAGCTAGCCAGGACAACCCCCAAAAATGTTGCGCGGATAACCCTGATAATTGAATCTTCGTAACATGACATCGGTAATCGATTCTCTATTGATAACAGTATTGTCTTATATGTACTGACTGCATGTATGATCTTCAACATTTGTTTTTTAAACACACTAAATCAAGATATCACACTCGTGCATCAATATGGTCATTATATTTAAAAATCTGGCAAATATGTAGGACTGTTTAAGCAGGATTATGAGTCAGTTTAATTTGATTTGAAGAGTTTAATAGGGAAAATAGCAATTTTATAATTGGTGGTACTTAAAGTACAGGTGTGATGCTGACTTGGAGAATAACACGGGTCAAATGCCGTCATAATAATGCCATGCCCTTTTTGTTTTCAAGTACTAAAACTGTTCAAATTTCCTTATTGTTATGGAATTTCAATAAAATCTCTATCTTTAACCTTTCCTCAATGTTGAGGAATAATCATAAGTTTAGCTCTTGATGCTAAGTGCTAATAGTATAACTTTAACACGTGTTCTATATCAAGCAAAAGTGGTCGGGTGAGACAAAACGAAGTTAAAACAGCCTGAATAAAAGGCAGCTAGTTTACTATCATTGAAAAAGTGTAAAAAGTGAAACATCAATATCAGAAAACAATCAGATTCAATCTTCCCACAAAGTCTTAATAAGAAGGGAAAAATGCGGCATTGCTGCTTTATCCACAGAAAAAATCATACCGACAGAGCCAAAAAGTAGAGAGGAAAAGAGAACATGAGTTAATTATATGACCATTTTCACAGACAGTTCATGTAATTAAAAACTGTGGGAACATGGGCGGTAGCCGCCATGGAAAGTTCCGCAGCAAAGGATTTTGCCGCATCGGAGTTCCTGATTGCAAAGTCCTTGCACATGCCTCTTAAGGCTGGCAGGTATTCAGATTTCTATTCGCCACTTTACGGAATCAGTTAGTTAATAGTTCTGCTTAACTTAAACAATAAAACCAACAATACGCCTACAATAATAATCGTATTTGCATGCAACAGAAAAGCACTTTTAAATTAATCATTAAATTTCATACTATACTCGTAAACTTCAACATTAAAAAAAATCACAATGAATTAATTATTTAAACTAATACTATGTTTACGAACTAAAATGACAAAACATTAACAATTAGCAGTATTATTTTAATAAGCTGCAACACACAATCATGTAAAAGTTATTCTTTTTAGTACATGAACACAGAAACAATTTCTTAACCAGCTGTATCTTTGGTTCAATTTAATTCAATGAGAATGTGAAAATCAGGTTGTCTTAGATATATAAAACGAAATCGGGAATGTTTTCAACTTATCCGTCAACTTCCCCCTTTTTCCTTTTTGTAGAAGTAGACAATACTTGCTATTATACCTGCAATCAACACACATATGCAAGCCCAGTGCTTGTGAATACCACAATATGAAACTGGTGTTGTTTGCATTCATATGTATCCGTATCAAAGTTCATCAAAGTTTTTGTTTCTCTGGTCGGAGGTGAGCTACAAATATATCCGAAGTTTTCTTGACTTAGAATAAGTACATTAGTTTCTTTGATCCATTTTTGCAACTGAACGTTTTCGCAACTGCAGGCAAATGGATTTCTTGAAAAGTCGACCATTTTCAGTTTTGGCACGGAAGAAAATGTGTCCGGAGAGAAAACTCGGATTTTATTATTAACAACCTGATCTCTTCCAAATTTGAATTATTTAAAAATGGTAATGACAGAAAATCAAAGGCGGTAAAGTTGTTGGAGCTAACAGTGTAGATCCTGATCATATGGCACAGATGTGCTGACTGATCTGAATCTACACTGCTTGTGATTGTGATTAAACCCCCATATGTGGAGTAAATGAATAAACTTTTTGCCAAGATTTCATGCTCGTAAAAAATGCTTGTATGCTGAATAGAAATATTTACGAGTAGGCTGAAATAAATTTTAAGTTCTCTATGTTTAATTCTTTAACCCTTTTCTCCACATATACGCCTTTTTACGTACATTGTACATGTAAATCCGGCACATACATGCAATCTGATCAAGGTCTGCGCTGTTTGCTTATTGGTTAGAAGCAACTTAAAAATTAAAAAAATGTGCCTTCTCATCTGGACCTACATTGTTCGCCTATGCAGTAAAGGCGTTTATGTGGAGTTAAAGGTCAAATCAAACTCAAATGGCTGTTTTTCTGCTTTGTTTGCAGGTCAATGTATCATATTACAATATTAGCTGTACCACACCTCATTGAGACCAAGGGGAGCATAGTCAATGTATCAAGTGTTAATGGAATCAGATCTGTAAGTACTGCCAAATAATAATAATGAATATTACTTTATTAAATATTGCTAGGTTGAAATTTGAAAAATTAAGCTGCCACTTATGGGGTAGAATTTTATCTGCATAAAACTGCCATTTGCAGCTTCTTTGCAAAATAAAAATCCCTAATGCATTCAGTTTAGATCCAGATCCAGATAAACATAATAGATTTTTAGCTTGTTATCCACAAGTAAGCTAACACAAATAGCTTAAATTATTATTGTATATCAGTTTAATTTGTCTTTTTTCCAGTTTCCCAATGTACTAGCATACAACATGTCTAAAAGTGCTGTAGACCAGTTCACCAGATGTTGTGGCCTCGGTTTATACTTTTCCTGTATCTTTTCGCTTGATCAAGGCAGGGGTTTCATTTGATCCAGGAGATGACCATTTGACTGATGAAATTTTCAAAAAGCCTCATTTTGAACCCTTTGATTTTATCTGTAAGGTCTTTTTTGCTTAAATTTGGGGTATTTTGACTATAAACTAAATCTCCTAAAATTGATCTAAATGACCATTGAGATTCAACAGCTTCTGGAACCTCTGAATAGGCACATTGTAACCTGTGATCTGAAAACTAAAATGGTAGACCAGTCTAAAATTCTAGCTTGTGATTGGTCAGTTTTGAGACTAGACTGATTTGCAGCCGATCAGCTGCTTGATATTGCAGACTGGTCCTTAATGATTTTTTTTGCCCTGTACACATGATCTGATATATGAAACAGTTTACAAACATTAGTTTGTGATTGGCTGGTTTGGAGACCATTCTCATTATCAGCCACTCTGTTGCTTATATTGGAAACTGGTTTCCATTCTCGGTTTATGATCTAAAGCCCTCACCCACTATCATGGAATTGACACTGAGTCTTTAGCTTCATAATCTGTTGGACGCTTTTTTTAACTATCTTGTTTCTGATCTCGGCTCTTAGTATGCTTGGTTGAAATTTTGTTCATGTGAAACATTTTCAAAACTGAATGATTCTTAAAGCTCAGTATCTTTTTTTTTTAGTATAATACGCGAGCTCTAGCGAGCGAGCCCCCGAAGCTCATTCGTGACAACCTAAAAGAGGTGATTTGTTAACAATCTAAAAACTAATTCTGCAAATTCCTGGATTTTTCTTTCAAACACATATCAAGCTTAAAATCGCAAAATTTCCTATGGCATGCTGCCATTGTTTACAGTTACTGTATTGATCTCTATTTTCTGAGGCAACGCGTGACGTCATCGCGATTGAAACAGTGGGGAAGTCAATCTGATTTTAATTTCTTAATCACTCTTGCAAAGCGCAGTACAATCTATTATATTGTAAGAAAATTACAGACATATTTTTATACCCTCATTGTACAATGGATTTACAAACACGAGGAATCACATGTTAGATTGTGGTGCTTCTAAAATCATCATTAGTGTTATGTTTTTTAATAATTACAGTCAAACCTGTCTTAAGCAGCCACCTAAGGGAGTGACAAAAAGTGGCTGTTTAAGACAGATGGCTGCTTAAGACAGGTGAAAATTAGAACAACGTGTCAGTTTAGGACATCTTCAAACTGGCTGTTTAAGACATGTGGTTGCTATTCGCAGGTGGCTGCTTAAGACAGGTTTGACTATACCTTTTTCATATGGTGCAACAGTATTGTGCGTCCTTTAGTTAACTATAGTTTATCTTGTATCTGTGTGCATTCATTATATTGTCAATGGTGCATTTTGTTTGTAACATATGCCTATTTTGATGCAGTCATGCCTGAAATGGGAACCTTAATGCAAATATTTTTTAATAATACTATTTTTTATGTTTCCAGTATATCAGTATAAATAGATTATAATCACATGTTATTCTGTGTTAGCAATGGTGCTATTACCAGCATTGCAATATTAGCTTTAGGCTTGTACATAAAAGAAGAACCAAAACAAAATAGGCAACTGCACCATCGTCGGGTCCCAAGCCCCGAGTGTGAAAGCAGGAGGGACTATTTTTTGTTTACATATTAATATTTATGTGGCAGTTTTGGGTTGGAAAGAATAGCCTTGACCAGGACTTGAACCTTAGTTTTTCATAGTGATGCTCTGTCAGCTTCCAAGGCCGCCTGAAGGAAATCTACAACTGTTACAGTTTAATTTTTGATGTTTTAATCAGAGTAAAGACAGTAGAATGCATTGCTTGTTGCTAAAGTGTAACAACCCAAATAAAAGCTTTTTTGTAACATTTTGGTTTATTAAATTGTAGTTCAAGATGTTACAAGTCATTCAGAAGCAGCAAGCTAAAAAGTTTTCTTGAATAAAAGAGTTTTGCACTAGAGCTCGCATTGAGGCAGTGCCTTAGTTCATATTATGTTGTTAAATTTTACTTTTCTTCATATGTATTAACTTAACCCTGATTTCTTTAAGATTTGGCACCCAAGCAAGTACGAGTCAACAGTGTAAAGTAAGTATGTATTTTGTAGCTATTAATTTTGAACATCTTTAGTTGAATTAAATAGATGATATTTGTTTTTACCAGTGTTAGACAGAAATATATTTCACCGAGTGAACACCGGAATTCGTATTTTCACGAGGGGCAAAGCCACGAGTAAAAATACATAATTCCGGAGTTCACAAGTGAAATATATTTCTATCTTTCACTGGTAAAAACAAATTTTCTTTTATTTTATGCTTTTTGTGCACAATGTGTGTGAATTTGACAGAAAAATTGCAAGAAATGGTGCCAAAACCGCTTGTTTATGAAGTGACGTCATGACGTCCAGTATGAAAATTTGAACCTGTTTTCTAAACGTTCTCATTCGCTATGTTATGTGAGTTTGGATATCAACGTAAAAAAAGCAGTGAAAATAAAAATGATTTTCCACTGTTTGAAAACAGTGAAATACCACTTTTATTTCAATGGGAAAATTCTATAATTCACTGAAAAGCATAAAATAAAAGGCAGTTTTGTCATGTCTGTATGAATGTGCCATCAAATCTGGGACGCAACATTAAATGCCTTAGAAACAATGCAAGTCTTAAGCTGAGTCATGCACAAAATTTATTTGTCATCAGAAAATTAATGTCATTCCTTGGAGTGATGTCATAAAGTTCAAAAGATGACATTGATTATTATGCTTTTTGTGGCAGTAAATATACATTAAAATCCAAATTTGTACGTGTATTAAAAAAAATTATATAATGTTTAGTAGGGTGTTCTTACTGAAAATAAGGTAAATGATGAAAATATCTCCGAAGAATATAATGTTCTGTAGGAAATGAAGAAAAAAAAAAAGAAAAAACTTGTGGTCTTTCAAAAAATCAAAAAGGTCAGACTATAGTAAAAATATACTTAAAGAAATTAGAAACGCAACTTCTTTAAACCAGAAATACATTTCACGTTGAAAGAAGTTGCGTTTCTAATTTCTACAAGTACATATTATATAGAAAAGAAACTAAAAACGCAACTTCTTTAACCACGAAATATATTTTGTGTTTAAAGAAGTTGCGTTTGTAATTTCTTTAAGTATAGTAATTATTGTAGATACATTTTTGCAGGATGCGTCTCATGATTTCCCTTTCTGATGACTTTTATTTCTTACACAGTCTATTTAAGTCTTACAATCCTATGGAATATGCCTGTTACCCATAAGCGAACAGTGTAGATCCAGATCAGCTGGCACAAAACTGATGTCAAATAAACGAATTTTCAGAATCAAAGCAAATATTTTTAACGTTTCAAACTTATGTGAGAAATAAACGAAATCTTATAGGTGATCCTTATCATATTTTGAGTAGTATATATAGAAATAAGTTAATATAATTGTGCAATGGAGATTCATGGATTTAGTTTCAGCACAACTATCTGTTGTACTGCCAAAATCTATCTGTAAGATGTATCTGAGTTACTGAACATCTTTTGTTTCCAAGTTTGAAAGAAATCGGAAAACATTAGCAGAATGATCTAAATAAACTTTTATAATTTAAACAATACTTTGGCATAATTAACCTTTGTTTGCAAGCAATTCTTGTTGTTTTGTTTTAAAGACTTACTTAATTTTGACTTTTAAGAATTATACATTTACTTAGTTGTATATAATTTGAAAAATTATATAGATTTTGTTTCGCGAATTACCTCCCTTTTTCAAACCGGCATTTCTGCAAAACCTGCCATAACTTGATATGAAATGTCATTTTCGGAATTCCATATACGACAGCGTTCTGCTTAGGGCGCAGGGGACAGTTTCCGAGGATTCCGCCAGAGTCTGGGACCCCGTGCAAGCTTACATTGACCGAAAATAAAAACTTTGCACAGCTAAAATTGTGTTGTTGTACTTTCTGTGTTGCAGGGGTCTAGCTTTTTACAAACCACAACTAACTGTTCCACAGAACCAGTCATTTGATCTACACAGGCATTTAAAGTCACCCCGAGTCCTGATTTTCCAATGCAAATTTGGCCGAAATTGTACATATTTGAGAACCTGCTAAATATTTCCTGCAATGACTTTTCAAATAAAACCCCTTTCATGCTAGTATTTTATGTGTCCCTAATCTCCCAATCAGCTGGAAAGTGTCTCCCATCCGTCTCGATTTTTCAGCATTTGACATTGAAATACCTCACCCCCAAATTATTCTCAAATTCAGCCCGGCCGAATGCGTTTTCATCAGACAACTGTTCAACAGGGTTTCACTACTCGTACTTGTACTCGTACTCGTACTTACTCGAGTATCAATTTTTAAGTACTCAGCAGGACTCAGTACTCATCTTAAATTACGAGTACAAGTACTCGTACTTACTTAAGTACTGTCGAAAAATGGTCAGTACTTATGAGTACTTTATGAGTACTATATGAGTACTTTCACACTTCAATGAAATAATATGAAATTAAATAAAACTTAACCAAATGAAGTGCACAATATATAAAATGAAATGGTAAGAAATAATTCATTAATATCACATATAGGACAGGGCAATTTAAACACTTTTGTAAATGCTGTTATATACTTACTTGTTTTTTTTATACTATTTCATGTATTATATTAAATCATTATATAAATCATTACAATTGTCAATGGTTGAAATACATTTGTACCTTACTAAAATTCAAAGTGCATTCAGTAAGATTATATTAAGATTTAGCAATGGAGTAAACAGAACTGATTATGACCTTATTATAATACAATGGAAGATGACAACATGTTTTCTCACCTTTGCAATTATGATTAATGGTTCAGACCACATAGGTGTAGATGAAACTTTTGAAAGGCTATAATGATGTTACTATGCAATGCACATGACTAATTTGTCAGTTGAAGTAGATGTTGATGGAAACATTTTTTCAATAATGGAATACTTATGATTTCTGTGTGTCAGGGCTTTTTATAACAACCTGGGGAAGGGGCCAATGCCCTATAATTTGGGGGAAAATAGCATGCTTTTTCTCTGAAGGGGAATGAAAAAACCTGATGTAAAGTTACTTTTTGGGGAAAACTGCATGATTTTAAAGAAATTTTCTGAGGGGAAGGCGCCCATAAACGGCCGCTACTAAAGAAGGAAAAAAAGCACTGTGTGTGTTTATATATTTTTGTCTAGTGACAGTGTCAATAATAAAATTATTACTACTTCATTATAAATTAAATAATACGAGCATACCACATTTGAATAAGTGAATAGTACATTGTGTATGCTATACAATTATAAAAATAATACTAAAAGTTTTTGGTACTCGCAAAATACTCACGAGTACTCTAAGTAGTACTCAGTACTTACTTAAGTACACTCGCAAAAGTGAGTACTCAGTACTTACTCGAGTACATCTTAAGCATCCAGTACTCAGTACTTACTCGAGTACTGAACCTCAGTACTCAGCGAAACCCTGCTGTTCAACTCAGAACATACAAAGCTAGCATCAATGCATTTGAGCCACTGTGATCAGATTTCACATTTCATATACTATACAATAATATAAAAGAATATGCCATCTTTAATTCAAACAATGATTTTAATGCATTTTATTCACGGCTACCCCAAATACTTAGAAAATCGACCGGGACCAAAGTGCGACCAAAGTGCGAAACTATCCCCTGCCCCTTTACTGCTCACAGGTTACTGCTTAGAGCGTAGTTTTTCCGGAATCAGGGCAATGCCGGGACAAGATATTGACAAGTTTCTGCTTTCCACAAAGCTAGTTGGTTATAACCATACCCTTTTAACAAGAAGATGTCAGTGAAGTTTATACTTAAATCCTCTTTTAAATTAGAGCGTTTATTTTTTATTGGATGTCATACAAAAATATTAGTTAACTTTTTTCTATTTCCTCATTGGAAGGAGCTGCATTCAAGCAAGCGTTAAATCTAACCATGTTGAGAACAAATTAATAATTTACTTGGAAGTACCAAAATTGTCAAGTTTGTCAATGACTTTTTTGTTTTTAAGAGCATATAAGAAAGCAATGATAATCAAGCTGTTAATATATTCTAAAAGCTAAGTATAAATTTAACAACCAAGGTTTGTCACTGTACCAGGGTGGTGGAGAAAAAATGAGCAGCCAGACAGGGACTCGCTGATATGATATAATTGCCCTTTCTTATCTTGAACAATTTCGTAAGATTGTTAGTATTTATTTAGAATTTCCACAGTGTAATATATATGCTTGCTCTTTTTCTTGTTTCTATTTCTTTTATAAATTAATTATTTTAATTTCAGTGTATGAAAGTGCTTATTGTTGTGATAGTGTCGCCATCATCATTCGTTCTTCTGCTGTACACTTGCTGTCTTTAATTAAGAAAAATACACTCAACAAATCAAGTTAGAAGATTTTTTTAATTATTAAGTATTGTCAACACGTCAATAGAAATCTTCAGCTTAGCACCCTTTTTACTCTGGTATGCAAAAAGAAAGAAAAGAAATAAGCCCTGGCTGACTATTCTAACAGCTTTCTACTTTCAGTTCAACTTAAGCAGCACTCGGTAGGCAGTAAGCAGTATGCTATAAGCAGTAAGCAGTAGGCAAGCAGTTGGCAGTTTGCAGTATACAGTAAGCCGTAGGCAGTAGGTGGTAAGCAGTACGCTGTATTATACGGAAATCCGTAGTCAGTTGTTAAAACAAAGCATCAATTTCTTTTTCAACCATAGGCCCAATTTTATCGTTTGGGCGACCAGTGTAGATCCAGATTTTACAGTACGATCAGGTTCTGCACTGTTCACTTCTACCATGGATCTTAGAGTAAACGGTGCAGATCTAGATCAGATGGCATGCATTTTTCAGCTGATCAGGATCAACACTGGTCACCAAATGTGATCATAGATGTTTGTTTGTATGATGTCATGAAATATTTTCAAAGAGAATTTGCATAATAAACAATAAATCTATAAAATATATGGCTTTCAGTTGTGATGTCTTGTTAAAAATAATTTATACACTCTTTAATCCTTTACTGCATATATGTTGCATAGAGGTTTTATTCATGTGCAAATAGTGTAGATCCAGATCACGGAGCATACATGCGCCATTTGATCAGGATCTACACAATTGAATTCCTGGTCAAAATTACCTAATTAATCAAAAAGTGAATAGTGTAGATCCTGATCAGAGAGAACTATCTGCCAGCTGATTTGGATCTTCAATGTTCATCCATAAATAACAGCCATTTAATCAGAAATGTAATTGCTTTTGGAAGTATTTGTTCTTTTGACACATGCTTGATATATGTTATCTGGGCTTAAGACCAGTCGCCATTTCAGCCAGTCGGATACTTTAGATTTGAGACTGGTTTCCAGTCTTAGTTTTATACCTTACAGCCACAGCGCCTAGCCATGCAGATCCGAATACACTACCGACTTAGCTAGCCAGGACAACCCCCAAAAATGTTGCGCGGATAACCCTGATAATTGAATCTTCATAACATGACATCGGTAACCGATTCTCTATCGATAACAGTATTGTCTTATTTGTACATACTGCATTTATGATCTTCAACATTTGTTTTTTAAACACACTAAATCAAGATATCACAATCGTGCATCAATATGGTCATTATATTTAAAAATCTGGCAAATATGTAGGACTGTTTAAGCAGGATTATGAGTCAGTTAAATTTGATTTGAAGAGTTTAATAGGGAAAATAGCAATTTTATAATTGGTGGTACTTAAAGTACAGGTGTGATGCTGACTTGGAGAATAACACGGGTCAAGTGCCGTCATAATAATGCCATGCCCTTTTTGTTTTCAAGTACTAAAACTGTTCAAATTTCCTTATTGTTATGGAATTTCAATAAAATCTCTATCTTTAACTTTTCCTCAATGTTGAGGAATAATCATAAGTTTAGCTCTTGATGCTAAGTGCTAATAGTATAACTTTATACACGTGTTCTATATCAAGCAAAAATGGTCGGGTGAGACAAAACGAAGTTAAAACAGCCTGAATAAAAAGCAGCTAGTTTACTCTCATTGAAAAAGTGTAAAAAGTGAAACATCAATATCAGAAAACAATCAGATTCAATCTTCCCACGAAGTCTTAATAAGAAGGGAAAAATGCGGCATTGCTGTTTTATCCACAGAAAAAATCATACCGACAGTGCCAAAAGGTCGAGAGGAAAAGAAAACATGAGTTAATTATATGACCATTTTCACAGACAGTTCATGTAAATAAAAACTGTGGGAACATGGGCGGTAGCCGCCATGGAAAGTTCCGCTGCAAAGGATTTTGCCGCATCGGAGTTCCTGATTGCAAAGTCCTTGCACATTCCTCTTAAGGCTGGCAGGTATTCAGATTTCTATTCGCCACTTTACGGAACCAGTTAGTTAATAGTTCTGCTTAACTTAAACAATAAAACCAACAAAACCCCTACACTAATAATCATATTTGCATGCATCAGAAAAGCACTTTTAAATTAATTATTAAATTTCATACTAAATCAATAAAACTAATACTATGTTTATCAACGGACTAAAATGACAAAACATTAACAATTAGCAGTATTATTTTAATAAGCTGCAACACACAATCATGTTAAAGTTATTTGTTTTAGTATATGAACACAGAAATAATTTTTTAACCAGCTGTATCTTTGGTTCAATTTAATTCAATGAGAATGTGAAAATCAGGTTGTCTTAGATATATAAAACGAAATCGGGAATGTTTTCAACTTATCCGTCAACTTCCCCATTTTTCCTCTTTTTGTAGAAGTAGACAATACTTGCTGTTATACCGGCAATCAACACACAAGCAAGACCGGTGCTTGTGAATACCACAATATGAAACTGGTGTTGTTTGCATTCATATGTATCCGTTTCAAAGTTCATCAAAGTTTTTTTTTCTCTGGTCGGAGGTGAGCTACACATATATCCGAAGTTTTCTTGACTTTGAGTAAGTACATTAGTTTCTTTGATCCATTCTTGCAACTGAACGTTTTCGCAACTGCAGGCAAACGGATTTCTTGAAAAGTCGACCATTTTCAGTTTTGGCACGGAAGAAAATGTGTCCGGAGAGAAAACTCGGATTTTATTATTTATCAACCTGATCTCTTCCAAATAAGAATTATTCAAAAATGGTAAAGACAGAAAATCAAAGGTAGTAAAGTTGTTGGAGCTAAGGTCTATTTTTAGCAAACTTTGAAGAGGAGCGAGAATTTCCGGAATCGGCAAATGTTGACTAAGATAGTTCCCTTGTAAATACAACTCTGTCAGCTTTGTCTGATGTGAGAAAACTGCAACATCAATGTTTGAAATATTGTTGTCACTTAAATCCAACGTTTCCATTGAGTCCAGAGAGAAGAATGTTTGCGGCTCAATGCTAGTTATAAAGTTTCTGCTCAGTATTATCCTATGTATGTTTCGCCATCCGCAGTGCAATATGCAGGTCAGAGAGTTTTTAGATAGGTCAAGAACCTTTGGGCTATTTGGATGGAATGATTGGTGAAGAATAGTTTCAATGCCATTTCCGGAAAAATTTACATAAGTTATATTTTGAGAGTCCCGAAACATGAACGCTCCCACTGATTTCAGTTGATTGTTACTGACGTCTAAAACTTCTAAGTTGACTAAGCCTGCAAGGGGTTGCCCTCCGTTTATGCTTTCAATCTTGTTGTTCGAGAGATTCAGTATTTTTAGCGTCGGCAAACTCGGAAGAACTACAGTCTGCATGAGGTTACTACTCAAATCTAGCTCCGCGAGCCTCTCTCCGCGTTCCATATTCAGACCACTTGCATTCGATAACCTATTATTTGCTAATTTCAAGACTTCCAGGTTGCCCATGTTGTCTGCGAAAGAACTATGTACTACTGATATTGCATTTTGGGATAGGTCTAGATATTTGAGAAGTGAAAGTGTCGCAATACCCTCCCCAATTTCTGTTAACTCATTATCACTCAGGATTAGCTTTTTAAGAGTCAAATACGTTAACATATCATTGTCGATCTCTCTGAAACCATTTCCGGAAAGAACAAGTTCCTGTAATGAAAGGTTTCCAATATTGTCTAAAGTTAATTCCGACAGGTCGATTTTGTTTGAAAGGTTTGTGTATGATAAATCTAGTTTTTTCAAAGCTATGGTGCTGATTGCCTTCAGAAGGGTTGTTACATTTTCAATATGCAAATCCATGTTATTTGAAAGGTCCATTGATTCCAGTCTTTTAAATTCTAGAAATGCCATTGGTTCAATATGCTTTAATTGACACTTTGAGAAATTCAAATGTTTTGGGTTTGAATCCCACATTTGAGCCGAGTTAAAATCACCAACAGTCACGCCTTCAATGAAATTTCCAGAAAAATCGATCGTCGTCAACCTTGTTGTGTTCATTAAATGCACACCAAGTCTTGCCGAAATCAACTTGTTGTAACTCACATTCAGAACCCTCAAATTTGATAAATGTTTATCTGGTAAATAGTGTAGCTCATTCTGACTTAAGTCCAGTTCTTCAAGTAATAGATTATCTTTAAACATAAACTCATCCAACACTTGAATCTCATTTCCACGCAGGCTCAATCGTTTCAAGTTTTTAAGTTCTGCAAAAGCACCATTATGAATGTAATTAATGTTGCTATTTGACAGATCAATTACTTCCAGCGAAACCAATCCTTTAAAAGTCCCGTTTAGAATTGGACCTTTAAAATCCCTTTTCAAAGAAAATACCCTCGTCACGTTTTCAAGGTTATGGTTTTCAGCCGTAAAAGTGTTATTACAATGTAAAGTGATAAAATCTTGAGAGCACACACATCTTTGGGGACATTTTGACAGGGGCTTATCAGTAGCTTCAGTGTCTACACAACTGCACACCTTCGAGTTCGACAAAGCACAGATGCCTAGTAAAATCAAAACACTAAACATTTTCTTTTCCATCTCTTATAAGTTATTTCACTGTTATTATTGTCATCCGTTTATAATTTGCATTTTCTGAATAAATTGTGCTTAAACCAATATGAATAATATACGTTTATATAATTAAGTATTTATGTCGTTGATATAGTATTCTTGGCACTCTTTGTCACATCAAACAGATTATTTCCCACACAATCCACAGATTATGTTCCTATGAGATATAATAAATTCAGATCTTACTGGTACTTGCAATAAACGTCGATTTTTTACTGTAACCATATTGGTTGATTATAATTGGTAGAATCTACTGCAACAAGTGTCTTTTAACCAATGACTAAACTTTTTCCTACATCCTGAAAAGCAGTTGATACTGTAAAGTCAGTAACAATCACTGAAATTAAAATTCCACGTTTAGCTAAATAAATACATGAAAGGGGAAATTTGAAAGCCACCGAACACAACAAATATGAAAACAAAACAGAGAAACGCCAATTTCTACATCCACTGGCACTTTAATCTGTTTACCAGCAGCTGTTTTTCGCACTTTTATGTGTTAGTGAGCTTGTGAATAATCCTTCCGTACTAGTAATTTCCTTGAGATAATGGTACCAAACTTGCATGTTAACGAACATCTAACATCTTACTAGATTTCCCCATAGGCAGTAAATAAAAGCAATGGTGGAAATCTCATTAGATGTGTATCACGTGCTCATATTCCTAGCATCACATCACAAACTGCTCGAATTTATCTGAAGCGAGAAAGCACCATATGTGACCCTCCATAATTGGGACAGATTTTTTTCTGGTCAGAGCTTACGTTGGCTACTAATATTCTTATTCTCTGATGCAGCTGCATCAGTGCCTGCCTCCTCCCCCGGTTCATACCCTGCAGTCATTACCTTGATTTGCAGCCGATTTGGGGTTATCCTCTTCCAGTTCCCAAGGTTATAAAACTGAGCATGGAAACCATCTCAAATCTCAATCATTTCAGCTAATCGGATACTGGTTTTATAACATTCAGCCGTGGCCTTCAGTGACCTGGTGCAACAGCTTAACCTGTACCTGACCCACAGATGACCTTTTGATGGACAATTTCTATGAATGCGGCCTGCTTTACCACACCAGTAACCTGAGCAATGACTGTTTCCAATATCTCAATCATCGCTTTGATTGTTAAATCGGGTTGCGCAGCATGTTCTCTTCTGAGAAATACCCATTGGGCCTTCACTAACTGAATTTTCATAAATAACCTTGTGAACAAGCTGATTATTCCTTACCATGCTCACTGCTTTCGGGTCTTTCATGATGGCATGGTTACCAGGATCTTATCACCTATCCCTTGGCAGAATTTGCTGACCATATGCTCGGATACTGAACAGTCTTGAATATTTTGGAATGCATTCTGAACTCTGTCAGCATAGTCTTAAAACGACTATGGTGTGCTTGCTGAAATTGAATAATTGTGCTTTAACTGATGTTTCATAGTCACCAAATTGATCTGCTAGTTTCCCTAGCTGTTGATTGTAGGTGATATTATCTCCACCATTTTTGATGATCGCCAAGTATTCTGCAGCTTTCACTGTCCCAGCAAAGACAGTTTTGGCATTCGTCTTCAGTACATTTGAGGTCAAATAGTGAGAGAATTTCTTAAGAATAATCTTCTAAATACTTTTTACAGTTTCAAGTCAATGTGATAAATATCTAATAATTACAACCTTGTAACGTTTTACAAAATATTACAAATCTGATTGGCTAACAAGTGTCACGTGACTGCGTTTCATTTCTCAATGAAGTCGTATCGGACTACTTTTGATAAATATTTATCATTGACTTGTTTATTTGCCCCGCCCAGCCATCATTCAAAGTCTACAACTCTACATACCTTATTTCACTCCCAATTAAACGAGCACTAAATCAATAATGAAGAGGGAAATTTTAAGTAAGCAGTTACGTCACGATATAGCATAACTCACTACGTCATATAGTAAGTTGTGACGTAATCGAACAAATGTTTACATTTCTAAGCGCCATGATTGATTCTGTCAGATAAAGGATTTATGTTTGAAATATTTTAAAGAATTGGAGGATTAAATAAAAACAATAACAACATTTGGACAAGACCCGAAGATGCTAGAAGTGTTTACCGTGGTATACGTATGTAACGACTAGAATTTGAAAGTGTTTCATTCTTAAACCGCAGCAGGGAGCTTCGTTTTCACCAAAAGTGTCGGGATAGGGTTTAAATTATATTT
This sequence comes from Corbicula japonica, assembly GCA_038501625.1. Classification (NCBI taxonomy): domain Eukaryota; kingdom Metazoa; phylum Mollusca; class Bivalvia; order Venerida; family Cyrenidae; genus Corbicula; species Corbicula japonica. Next base: position 5,547,498 of record JAZAYU010000027.1, read on the forward strand.
AATGAGAAGGAATAATGCATGTGGATATATTGATCTGGACCGATTAACGGTATGTACATTTTGTATTCGCAATGAGTTTTTATTCGCAATGAGTTTCTATGAATTTTCTTTCCATTTTGAAGATTTTATATTAGATCTATTTTTATTTGTAAAAGTCATTGGACTCAATAATTATTTTTAAAGGAAAAGTGTCACTGGAGTCAACAAATCAACATTTGTAAAAATATCGCGGTTTGAAATCGGCCATTTTGTAACGTAGAAATTTGAATCATCCAAGCCGATGGTATTACTCCGCGAAAAGTAAACCACATCTATCGTAAATAAAAAGTTTGTCAAAGGTTATAAATAAAATGTGATAGTAGGTTGTAATTATAAGGATTGAATGTTGTTTTCGTGCGTTTCATCGATGTATGAAATGTCAGTTGCCTTACATCTAATTTGTACATAAACACCTTCGGTGTTTATGCAAATTAGATGTTCGGCAACTGACATTTCATACATCGATGAAACGCACGAAAATAACATTCAATCCTTAATTTAATGATTTGACGCACATTTGGAACTTGTTTTGTTTTCTCTCAGGATGCTTGTGCGAGGGAGGAGAAATTTGATCAAATTCGATGTCCGAATCCTTCAGTGCGGGGGGATGAAGTTCATTATATTTTGGTTAGTGAGGAGGATGTTTATAAAATTATATGTCGTTCTAGTTCTAGTTCCCTTATTGAACTTTTATGCATCTCCACTTGTCTTTTGGAAAATGCGCGAATAAACAGTTAGGGTAGAAGTGCATCTCTCTGCCTTAAGCAGCACCATTACTGTCAGTGGTATCATCGCACTCACCGACAGGTTTACATTCGCTGCAGGTTTCAAGTATTGGGACCAATTTCCTGTGAGATTTGTCATCTTAAAAGATTTTATACACTTCAGGATGTCTAAGACTAGCAAGTTTGATGGTAATAAGAAAAAAAGGTTGATCAGACAGCTCTGGTATACGTAACCATCACTGCAGGACATCGGTAACGGGTTATTTTACTGATAACAGTACTGACTATATGTACAGGGAGACTTTTAAGTTTAATCAGTTTCAAGCTCCTTCCAGACAGCATCAAGACGAACATCCTGGTTATTATCTTATAATAATTGTGGCTACGGTCATGCGTTAGAACAACTTTTAATACACCAGACAAAACTTTACAACAATATCTCACTCAGAAATCCATTATGAACACTAGAACTCAGCAAGTCAGATGTGTCACCTGACTAAATTTTTGTTTGTCAGCATAAAAAATGTTAATTGGTTTTTTGATGTACAGTTATTCGCAATGTATTTGCACAAAATTCAAATAAAAAATAACCTTTTGTCTCATTGCAAGAAACATGCACAACAAGTTCTGCCCTTGGCAAAAAATGCACTAAAAATCAATCAAAGGGGAATAATTCAAAAAAGGGAACAAGGTAGAGTTACAGTTCTTGTGCACTGCACTTCCGGTCATTGCCAGAAACATGCATACCAAGTTTGAAGTCATTTGGACCTACGGTGACAAAGTTAGGCTCCAGACAAGGAAATCTGGACTCCGACGCCACGGATGCCGTCGACAAAGTAACCCCTATATGTCGCCTAGTCAGGCGACACAAAAAAGGTTGGTTAAAGGGATATACTTATGGGAGGCAAGAACGAAAATCAATCATCTAAGCTTTACTTGGATGGGAAAATCTGGTCTAAACCCTAATCACAAACTGCTGATTAGTTGAAAAAACTAGAATGTGTCCTCTGACACTGATGCCCCCACTGCTGCAACATTATTTTTAATAACAAAGGGCCATAACTCTGGTAAAAATGGTCGCTGGAAAAAAAATCCTTTCTTTACGATCATCTACACATCCTGCTTAATCATCTGTGCAAGTTTGAAAGAAATCCACCTTATAGTTTAGGAGGAGTTGATGCCACAAGATTTGGGGACGTACGGACGGACTTACGGACAGACGTACGAGTGCAACTCTATAAGCCTCCCACTTTGTAGGGGAAAAAAAAACTTGTTCAAGCTATGCCTAAAATCATAAAACTGCAAATTTAGGTCTGAAACTGGTTTCATGGTCCTGGGCACACACCTATTTATCAAATATGAATTTATTAATGGAGTATTAGCACAATTCAGAGGTGAATTTTAAATGATGACGCAATTTTGAAAGAGATTCAATATTATTCCATCACTGTCAGATGTATTATATTCGGAATTTCTGACTTTTGTAATATGAAATCATACACATGGCTTATACTGTAAAACTTTGATAATATCACATGCTGAAATACACTATTTCCATTTGTTGTCAAAAAATAACAACAGTGTACCAACATACAGATTTTGTTATACTTTCATTTTTTTAATGAATATTAAAAAGCAAAGGTACACATCATTTTAAAAATGTTTACATATTTTGTAATCCAGTACAAGGAATCTATGGGAGCTGGAATGAGCTTCCAAATTTGGAATATTGACATTCCAGTCCCGACATCACATTTATGGGAAGATATAAAATCACGGTGGATTTTAACCACAATGTGTACATGAGTTATCAAACTGCTTGCAGTTATTACTGGAATGAGCTTCCAAATCTGGAATATTAACATTCCAGTCCCAAACTCACATGTATGGGAACTTAAAAAATCGTGGTGGATCTTAATACCCATTAATCACAAAAATGGACATTATCAAACTGCTTGCAGTTATTTATCATTATTATGTTCTGTAACAACAATCACTTCCCTCACTAACAATTTTTATCAGTATTTTGTTAAAATTTCATTTAATCTTTTAACTCCATATATACAGTTTTATCTAGTGTGTGACCAGTGTAGATCCAGATCAGCCAGCACATTGGTGCCATCTGATCTTGATCTGCACTGTTTGCTTCTTGGTCAGAATTGTCCTAATGAATCTAAAAACACAGTGTAAATCCTGATCAGATGGCAAGGATGTGCAAGCTTATCGGGGTCTACACTGTTTGCCAATTTCATTGTCGTATCTATGTAGTAAAGGGTCAAAAATCAATTCTTAACCAAACATACCCTGTAATATGCAATTACAAATAAAAGAGATGAGATTTGATTAAAAGCTTGAGATTATATTCTGAGATTTTGACCCAATCTGTGTTTCTTATTATTACTAAACATAAACACATGCTGGTCATAAACCAACAGGTCGGAGCTTGATGGACACTGCTGGTTAATCATGTCCATTAGTTTAGATTTTCCTATCATCAATCTTCATTGCATTGTATCACTTTAACAAGCATTATGGCTTCAGATTTGATTGTTTTGCATCTCTTCAATAAAGGCAACTGCTCTTCACTTGATTTTGTCCCAACGCCAAATAGTGCCATCATCACAAACCGCCAGTAAAGTGTCGCCATCTGGTGAGAAACATGTCTGCCTGACTGCTGAGTAACATTTGTTGTGAGTCAATACTGTCAACCTGAAAGACGAAAAAAAGTTGTTCAAAAGTTTAACCCTTACTCAATATATACGGGTTATATCGCACGGGCAGAGTGTAGATCCAGATCAGCTCGCACATTCGTGCTGTCTGGTTTGGAGGGACACTACTTCTTGGTTAGAAATAACCTAATGAATCTAAAGTGAACATTGAAGATCCTGATGAGATGGCACAGACGACATGTGCCCGCTGATCTGGATCTAAACTGTTCGCCCATGCGATAAATGCCTTATCTACAGAGTAAAGGGTTAATAGTATTATTATACAAGGGCTTACCCACTGAAATGGTTCTACCTGCTTCTTTAACCCTTTCCTCCATATATACACATTTTTACGCATATGAGACCAGTGTAGATCCAGATTAGCCGGCACATACGTGCTGTCTGACCAGGATCTGCACTGGTGGCATTTGGGTCAGAAATAACCTAAAAAAATAAAAAAAACAGTTCAGATCCTGATCAGATGGCACAGATTTGCAGACTAATCTGGATCTACACTGTTCGCCCATGCCATAAAGGTGTATCTGTGAAGGAAAGGGTTAAAGTGTTTCTGTTAGAGGAAAAGTAAGAAATTACTGTGGTATCATTATATTTCACTGTTGTTCCATTTTTGTGGATTTCCCCCATTTTGTGTATTTCCTTAAGTGTATGTAATCCAACCCCATGCTTAATTTATGCTTTCTACCAGACATCTGATCGCTGGTAAAACTCCTGTATAAAGACCATCTTTAGGACTGAGAAAGTGGTCTTTATAGCAGAGTGGTCTTAGTTCGTTGTGTCAAGTAAACAATGTTTGTAAAAAAATTAGATGAACTGAATGATGAATTAACTGTGATATGGGGCGCGTCACGGGAAAAGGTACATTCGGACAGTTGACGTCAATCCTTGAAATGACGTCATAAAGTTGAGTAGACGACATTGATTATTATGCATTTCATGTTAAAAATATCATTTTATTGTCAAAATGTGTAAGATAAGCACTTGTTAGTTATGAGAAATTTATAGGTGGTTTGAAGTTCTTTCTAAATATAGTAACAACTAATTTGTGGCTCATTTGTGCTCACTGATCAAGATCTACACTGTTTGTTTTTTAATATGTTAGGTTAGTTCTGATAAGCAAATAGTGCAGATCCTGATCAGATGACATGGATATGCCAACTGATCTTGATCTACACTGTTCACACATGTGATAAAACCTTTACATAAGGAGTAACAGGTTAAAGTTTGTGGTTTATTATTTCTTTAAATTAATACTAACTTTGCTTGAGTTGGGTCATCTACATCAATATTCCAGACAAATATCCTGCCAACTTGGTTTCCCAGCGCCATGGTCTGAAAACAGAAGGATGATTGTAGTGTTATTTAACATGTAACTGCATTGATACAGTCACATCCATATTGCAGTTTCAATTAGAAAGGAATCAATAATTATTTTAATTAAATCTGTTTTATTGCATGCGTTGTTTAACTCTTTACTACATTTATAGTATACACCTGATCAGGATCTACACTGTTTGCTTTTAGATTTTTTAAAGATATTTCTGACCAATAATTATGCAACCAGAGCAAATCCAGATCAGACGGCAAAGATGTTTTTTGCTGACCTGAACCTACAATGGTCACTCATGTGTTTAAATGTATATAAATATGGAGTAATGGGTGCAAAACTTTCCATCATTCTCTTTGTTGTGTTTGTGGTTGATGCCATTTGTAGTGTAGGAGCATTAAAGGGAGATCACTGAGTTATGATTTAGGCTTAAACTGCAATGCAGTGATCTCCCTTGTCATCTAGGTACCGGAAATCTGTTAAATTTTTTTTTATTTCTTGGTAATTACACCATAGATATATTGATAGTTAAACTAATCATGACATAAACATAGTAAAAGGAAATTGAAAATATTCATACTTTTTTCATCATGTGTGCAAGAGTTAAACTGACAACACCTGAAAACTTAAAGATACAGTGAAATTCCGCTAACTTGACCACCTTTGGGACTTGGCAAAAGTCATCAAAATAATAGGGTGGAATAAATTGCATTAAATTGCATAAACAAGTATATGGAGTAAAGATTTAAATGCAAAACTTTTACATCAATCGTTCTCTACTGTTTGTGGTTGATGCATTAAAGGGAGATCAATAAGATGAATTTCTGGCTTAAATTCTGATGCAGTGATCTCCCTTGCAACCTATGCACCTGAAATTTCTGTTAATATTTCTTGATAATCACACCATAAATGTATTTATAGCTGCCAGTTCAATAAATCATGATACAAACATTATTAAACCATCTTGAAAATATTCATACTTTTTTCATCATGTGTGCAAGAGTGAATCTGACAACATGAACACTTAAATTACAGTGAAACACCCCTTATTCTTCTATCATTGGGATTGGGCATGTGTGGTCTTAATAGTGGGGTGTTTTTTTTTAATTATGGAGTGGAATAAAGGGGCAAATCTGTTAAATGAGAAAGTTTCATAATTTCAAGGTTGTCTTTATGATGGGTTTTACCGTGGTATTTTGAAACCAGACCAGAACAAATTTTTGCTGAGTACACCTCCTTTGTGTTGGTTTAAATTTCAATGCTACAGAAAAAAGTCCAACTTCTGGCAATGTAAGTTACCTGCAGTTACCGCTATATAGAAAATAACTGATTATAACTACATGCATTTATGCCCTCCTCTTCTTCATGATTCGGGTTGAAGGTTATAAAGCTGAGCAAGGAAACCAGTCTCAAATCTCAAGCATCTGATTGGCTGAAATGGCGACCAGTCGCCATTTCAGCCAATCAGATGCTTGAGATTTGAGACTGGTTTCCATGCTCAGCTTTATAACCTTGGGCATCGGAACTTCATTGTAATATAAGTTGTTTTATGTGTGTGTAAAACAGGGTCAGATCCAGAGGGGTTCAGTAGGGTTGCTCCTACCCCATACTTGGATAGCAATAAATAATTTTGATGGGTATTTTGTAAAGAAAGTTGAAAGTTATCATGTTGCTACCAAACACTTTCTGGAAACCTTGTATCCAACACTGCTATACACCTGCATTTAACCCTTTACTTCACAGATACACCTTTATTGCATGGGCGGACAGTTTAGATCCAGATCAGCCAGTAATTCCATGCCATCTGATCAGGATCTAAACTGTTTGCTTTATGATTTGTTAGGTTATCTCTGACCAAATTGCGACCAGTGCAGATCCAGATCAGATGGCACAGATGTGCCAGCTGATCTGGATCTACACTGGTTGCACATGCGAAAAAGGCGTTACACGCATTATGGAGTTAGAAAGCTAACTGCTATACACCTGCATTTAACCTTTTACTCCATAGATACACCTTTATTGCATGGGCGGACAGTTTAGATCCAGATCAGCCAGTGATTCCATGCCATCTGATCAGGATCTAAACTGTTTGCTTTTTGATTTGTTAGGTTATCTCTGACCAAATTGTGACCAGTGCAGATCCAGATCAGATGGCACAAATGTGCCAGCTGATCTGGATCTACACTGGTTGCACATGTGTAAAAAGGCGTAACACGCCTTATGGAGTTAGAAAGCTAAACATACTCAATAACTTAACAATTATCAAACATTATAGCTCCGAATATTGGCATTTTAATTCATTTGTGACCAGTGTAGATCCAGATCAGCTGGTAAATCCATACCATCTGATCTGGATCTGCACTGTTTGCATCTTGGTCAGAAATAACCCTTTGAATCTAAAAGCAAACAGTATAGATCCTGATCAGATGGCACATATAAACTGCCTGATCTGGATCTACACTGTTTGCCTATGCAGTTAAGGTGTATCTATGGGTAAAAGGTTAAGGTTTACATTATGAAAACTGGTAAACCTGGTTATGCAGACAAATTACAATATGAATAGGGCCAAAGATCATAAAACTAAGATTGGAGACCAGTTTCAAATCTTACTGGTCTGCATTTCAGCCAATCAGATGCTTGAGATTTGAGACTGGTCAGTATCATTTCTGAAGCACAGTAGGATCAGACTTACTTTGTTCTGAAATAGCCAGTGATTTAGATACTCCTATGTACAGTGCATCTGTATTTACTTAGCACTTTACATACATATATACACATTTTAATGTGTGTGCAACAAGTGAGCTGGAATATCCATGCTGTCTAATCCAAATCTGCACTGGTTGCATCATGGTCAGAAATAACCTAATGAATCTAAAAGCAAACAGTGTAGATCCTGATCAGAAGGCATGGATGACTGTTAGCTGATCTAGATCTACACTGTTCGCCCATGCAATAATGGTGTATCTATCAACTTCTATGAAGTAATTGATTAATGCTAGTGGAACAAGATCATAAAACTAAGATTGGAGTTCAGTCCCGAAACTCTCACTTTTTATTGGTTCATTTGGAGACCGATTTCAATTTCAAGCAATCAGATACTCAAGATATGGTAAGTGCAGGACGATCTGGACCTACACTGATGCCCATGGAATAAAAGCTGAATCCCATTGATTAAAGAGTTAACAACAGAATTAATAAGGGCCACATAACAGCAGTTAACTAGATTGTGTATTTGGGATACTGATGCTACAACATTTGTAACAAAGGGCCATAACTCTGTTAAAAAGAATCTTTCCTTTATAATAATCTCCACGACTGATCATCTGTGCACGTTTGAAAGAAATCTGCTTGATAGCTAATGAGGAGTAGATGCAACAAGATTTTGGGACATACAGACAGATGGATGGATGAACATATGGCCAAGTGCAACTCTATTCAACTCCCACTTCATGGGGGCATACAAATAAATTTAACAACTCATATTTTACAGGTTTATTAATTTGTATAAATAGAATTACTCTCAGGATTATCAAGGCTACAACATACATGTATTCTTCTTTTCATATTTGCGATATACAGTGGTAATGCTTATACATTTCTGTTTACAAAAAAACCTACAAAAACAAGCTTACAAGTTGTAATTTATGAGTTGACAGACTAATAATAAAAACAACTTATTTTACAACTGGTCTCACATTGGCTTTCTTCAGTTCCCGCATTGCCCAGTTCATAACTATCGCAACACAAATTAATACATATTTCACTTAAAACAATATATAAACAAGTACTGCGGAGGGACAAGTCATTTAGCCCTTAGCGACATTTCACACAAAATTGATGCATACAATGAATATTGCATACACAGGTTCATAATATATAAATAACCTTTTTACAGCAACAATAACTACGCCTTCTCTAAAATCTTCTTTGTATGTCCAGTACAGCTCAGGGTCCAAGATCATAAAACTAAGTTTTGAGATTTGTCTCAAATCTCAAGGATCTGATTGGCTGAAATGGCGACTGGTCGCCATTTCAGCCAATCAGATGCTTGAGATTTGAGACTGATCTCCAGATTTAGTTTTATGATTTTGGGCACAGGTGTTGTTAGCATTTTCCGCCTGTACTCCTTGGACCCAAGTCACTTTTAGCGGATTTACCAAGAGGCGACTTCTAGTCATGCACAACTGATTGCAAAAACTAAATTCACAACTGTTGTTTTTCTTTCAAGAAAACATGTATCATCACCTAAATGGTACTTCATATACTGTTTATGCAAAAGTGTGCGAAATTAACTTGTCCAGTTTCAAAAATCCATGCAGTACTTATTTGCTAAAAATACTCTGTACTTGTAGAAAAGGGCTTTAGCAGTAAATAAACCTAACAACACATTTTTCCACAATTTGCTGCAAATAAACATCCATTTCAACTCAATATGAAATGATGAAAGTATGATGAACAGTCATTCAATATTTTATAAAAAAAATTCACATTTAATACAGCCACTCAACTATCTGGGTTTCTTTTTCAAATCATTTTTAACCTATTACTTCATATATAGAAGTGTTTTTACATGACTGTGTGCGATAAGTGTGATCCAGATGATCTGGCACATCAGTTTTGTGATGTCTGATTGGGATCTACACTTGTCACATCTTGATCAGAAAAAACAGTTCTAATGAATCAAAAAGCCAACAGTGTAGATCCTTATCAGATGGCACGGATGTGCAAGATGATTTGGACCTACATTGTTCTCCTGCGTGATAAAATAGTAAAGGGCTAATAAAATGAAGCTATGATTTATGTCATTTACTTCCACTTTTAAACCCACTGACTTAAATGTTCATCACTTTTAGACCTCTTTACTCTTAATTTACTCTTTGGTTTATCATCCAAGATGGTTGTCCCATTAGCAGTTGCTATGGTGTAGTAGCCATTGGGAATTTTTTCTGTTTGGATTTCATCTATTCTTGATTGCTGTCTAGAAAGTTTCCCATTTCTCGGATCTGTTACCTCAATGCTCCGATCAAAAAGTTTATCTTCGATTATTGGCCTCTGTTCTGCCAATAACAATTTCTCCCTTTGTTTTTCTTGTTCATTTAACAACTGCTCCCTGCTTATTCTTATATCTCTACGAGATGGGCTTCTTTCATCCAAAAGTCGTTCTCTACTTAATTTCCGCTCCCTTCTCCCTAAATTCTCTTCTGCCAATAACTGCTCCCTGATTAATCTACGCTCCAGCTGATCCCTACTTCTTCCCCGATCCATAAGGCGGCTATCGACCATCATTGCTCTCCTGCCTGGTGACACGGTGTGATACCCACGTGGAATCGTATCTTCATCAATGAACCTTTCATACGACAGCCCCCTTCTCTTCATGCCCATATAACCATCAACAAGATCCCTTGATGACCTATGCATTCTGGGAAGGTCCACCATACTCCTAGCCCAGCCATGTTGACCTTTATCCATGTGATCAATATGGTATATCGGTACACGGAGGTAAGGATGATCTCGATGATGTGGCCTTGACCTTGGGAGACTATTAACATAGCTAAGGACATCCGGCATACTTCTCGACTGCCTCAGTGACAACATTTTGATCAATTCCTGGTTTCCTCTGGACCTTTAACATAAATAAAATTACTGTAAGTTCATAATTTATTTGTAGTAATTTCATTTACTATATAGCCCAGGGTAGGATAAAAGATTTAAAGAAAAGGCGCTTGTTTTGAACAGTATGAGGGTAATTAAATGCTTATTTCAATTCTGGCTAAAATCAACATGAAAATAAAATTATACTAGATGGGTGTTCAGTTGAACACTTGTGTCGCCCTCGGGTGCTATGTCGGAATAAAAATGCAAGTACAAAAAGGGGCATAACTCCATCAAATGTAAGTTGACCTAAAGAATTTGGCATCATCATGAGTGTGTTGTCATAAGCAATATAATTTGAAAGTTTGATGTCAAAATATTAAGAAATGACAAAGTTATAGCCAACATTAAGTTTTCGTGTAAAAATCCAAGTACAAAAGGGGGCATAACTCCATCAAATGTGACCTTGACCTTCAGAATTTGGCATCATCTCAAGCGTGTTGTCATAAGCAATATAATTTGAAAGTTTGATAAAGAAATATTAAGAAATGGCAAAGTTATAGCAAACGTTAAGTTTTCATAACGGACCGACGGATGGACAAAGCGGTCCCTATGTATCGCCGTTTCTTCGAAAGGGCGACACAAAAATATTGCTGCCAAAAATAGGTTTCGAGCGAACCCCAATGAACCCTCACCCATGGATCCACCCCAGGGGCCAGTAGCCTTTTTAGATTTATTAAATCACTTAACAATTTACCTAATCTCTATTCATTATTTATATTTAACTTACCTCCGGTGCTTTCGATGTTTATCCTTATCTTTATCTTTCCCATGATGCTTGTGTCTTGTGTGTTTTTTCTTCTCCTGAACTTTACGGTACTCTCGATCCATCGCCTTCAACACTTTCTTCAACTCGTCTTTGTCATCCCGTTTCTTGTATTCTTTGTCTAGAGACTCCAGCAGCTTCTTGAGGTTTTGTTTATTATAATCTTTGTGATCATTTCTTGGCTTTGGGTTCTTTTCATGCAATATATCATATAACTGTGCATAGTATTTAAGCTTCTTGGCATCAGACAATTTTTGCTGATTCGATTTGGTTTTTTTTACCCGCGACTTTTTGTCCATCTTGATTTTCTTTGATTGGTCCTTCTTTATAATTTTTTCATCATCTCTGTTATCAATGAGTAAGTTAGGATTTTCAAATTCAACATCAATTAGTGTATCTGATGCAGAGCCCTTCACATAATTTTCACGGATTCTCCGCACATAATCTTCAGGTGTAATGGGCTCTGGCTCAGTCGCTAGTTCATTCACTTTTTCATAACCAATCAAATCCACTTCCTCTGATTTCTTTTCTATGTCAACTTTCCCGCGTTTTCTCTTTTTGTAGAAATAGACTATACTTGCTGTCGAAACTGCAATTAACATACACGCAAGTCCCGTGCTGGAGAACACCACAATATAAAACAGGTATCGTTTGCATTCAAATGTACGTGTTTCAAAGTTCATCAATGTTTTTGTCGCTCTGGTCATTGGTGACCCACAAACATATCCGAAGTTTTCTTGGCTTTGAATATATACATTAGTTTCTTTTATCCATTCCTGCAACTGAACATTTTCACAACCACAGGCAAAAGGATTTCTTGAAAAGTCCACAATTTTCAGTTTTGCCACAGAGGAAAACGTGTATGGTGAAAACATTCGTATTTTATTATTTATAAGACGGATCTCTTCCAGATCAAAATTATTTGAAAATGGTAAAGGCAGAAAATCAAAGGTAGTAAAGTTGTTGGAGCTAAGGTCTATTATAAGCAAACTTTGAAGTGGGGCCAGAATCTCTGGAATTGGTAAGTGTTGACCGAGCTTGTTTCCTTGTAAATACAGCTCTGTCAGATTTGTAAGGTGTGAAAAAACTGCAACATCAATGTTTGAAATAGCATTGTAACTTAAATCCAATGTTTTCAGCGAGTCGAGAAAGAAGAATGCTTGTGGCTCAATGTTATTTATCAAGTTATCGCTCAGTATTATCCTATGTACGTTATGCCAAGCAAAGTGAAAGATATTTGTCAGAAAATTCTTCGATAGGTCAAGAACCTTTGGACTTTGTGGTATGAAAGCTTGATGACTTACAGTTTCAATTCCATTACCGGAAAAATCTACATATGTTATATTTTTAGAGTCCCGAAACATAAATGCTCCAACCGATTTCAGCTGATTGTTACTGACATCCAATAATTCTAGCTTGTCTAAACCTGCAAGCGGTTGTCCGGCATTTATACTTTCAATCTTGTTGTTCGAGAGATTCAATATTTTAAGTTTTGGCAAACTTGGAAGCACTACAGTCTGAAGGAGGTTTCTACTCAAATCTATCTCCACCAGTTTTGTTCCGCGTCCCATATTTAAACCACTTTCATTCGATAAACTATTATTTGCCAATTTCAACACTTCCAAGTTGTCAATGTTGTCTGCAAATGAACTGTGTACAACTGATATTGCATTATGGGACAGGTCTAGATATTTCAGAAGCGAAAGCTTTGCGATACCTTCCCCGATTTCTGTTAACTCATTTTCACTCAAAATTAGTTTCCTTAGATTCAGATATGTTAACAAATTATTGTCAATCGCCTTGAAACCATTTCCAGACAGAATAAGTTCCTGTAATGAAAGTGTTCCAAGATTTTCCAAAGTTAATTCCGACAGGTCAATTTTGTTTGAAAGGTTTGTGTACGATAAATCAAGTTTTCTCAAAGCTACAGTGCTTATTACCAGCATGAAGTCTGTAACATTATCAATATATAAATCCATATTGTCAGAAAGGTCCACAGATTCCAGTTTTTTAAATTCTAGAAATGCCTTTGGCTCGATATGCTTTAACTGACAGTTTGAGAAATTCAAGTGTTTTGGGTTTGACTCCCATCGCTGGGTTGTTATAAAGTCATCAGCGGTCACATTTTCGATGAAATTTCCAGAAAAATCTATAGTTGTCAATCTTGTTGTGACCTGGAAACGCATACCAAGTTTTGCCGAAATCAACATGTTGTAACTCACATTCAGAACTCTTAAATTCGGTAAGAATCTGAACGGCTCGTCCGGTAAATAATAAAGTTCATTCCGACTCAAGTCCAGTTCTTCAAGTAACAGATTATCTTTAAACATGAATTCATCCAACATTTGAATCTCATTTCCATGTAGACTCAATCGTTTCAAGTTCTTAAGTTCAGCAAAAGCGCCATTTTGAATGTAATTTATCATGCTATTTGACAGATCAATAACTTCCAACGACACCAACCCTTTCAACGTCCCGTTTAAAATGGGACCTTTAAAATCCCTCTTCAAAGAAAATGTTTTCGTCAAGCTTCCAAGACCATGATCTTCAGCCTTAAAAGTGTTTTTACAATGAAGATTGATAAAATCTGGAGAGCAGACACATCTTTTGGGACATTTCGGCTGGGGTTTATCGGTAGCTTCTGTGTCTAAACAGTGGCACATCTTCAAGTTTGACACAGTACAGATGCCCAAAATAATCAGAACACCAAACATTTTCTTCTCCATCTCTGATAAAACTTCTCTTCTTTAGCAGCAATATAGTTACATATTCATTTCATAAATTAAACATCTGTTACTGTTACATTACTTTCACTTTTCAGTCAATGTCCATTCAAAATCATTTTATAATTATATATGTCATATTATTTATATTTTATATTATAAGTTAATATCTTGTAGATCCAATAAGAATTGTACAGTATCAGTAACACTTTTGGTCACACTCAGCACATTAATCTATATTTTCTCCACAATGCACAGAATGATAATCAAATTTTATAGTCCAGTCCTGGGAGAGCAGAACCAATTCAGATTTTACTGGTATTTGCAAGTATGTAATCTAAATGTTATCATTTTTACCAATTACCATTGAGGCAGAGTATAATTAGGAGAATCTATTAATACAAATGGCTTTACTACAATTACCAATTTTTTCCTGAATGATACTGTAAAGTCAGTAAGAATACCTGCAATTAAGTTTTTATTCTCTGCCAGCAATTAAGTTTCAAGATTTACCAGTTTTCAAGAATTTAGTTTTCAATATTTATCAGCAATAAGGTTTTCAAGATTTACTAGCAATTAAGTTTAAAGATTCCCCAGCAATTAAGTTTGCAATATTTATTAGCAATTAAGTTTCAATATTTTCCAGTTTTCAAAAATTAAGATTTACTAGCAATTAAGTTTCAAGATTTACCAGCAATAAAGTTTCTAATATTTATCAGCAATTATTAATTTTCAAAATATACCAGAAATTAAGTTTTCAATATTAACCTGCAATCAAGTTTCAAGATTTATCAGCAATTAGGTTTTCAAGATTTACCAGCAATGAAGCTTTTTTAGATTTACCAGCAACTTACTTTCAAGATTTACCAGCAATAAAGCTTTCAAGATTTACCAGCAATGAAGTTTTTAAGATTTACCAGTAATTAAGCTTTCAAGATTTACCAGCAATTAAGTTTTCAATATTTATCAGCAATTAAGTTTCAAGTTGTACCAGCAATTATGTTTCAAGATTTACCAGCAATTAAGTTTCAATATTTACCAGCAATTAAGTTTTCAATATTAACCTGCAATTACCGGTAAGTTTCAAAATTTACCAAGAATTAAGTATCAGGATTTTCCAGCAATTAAGTTTTCAAGATTTACCAGTAATTCAGTTTTATTATTAAGTAAGTTTGACTAGCAAATAAGTTTTTTAAATTTACCTGCAATTAAGTTTTCAAGATTAACCAGCATTATTAAGGTTTCAAGATTTACCAACAATCAATTTTAAGATTTACAAAGTAAAAGGATAAAAAAAAAGGTCAAACACTGTAGACACATTTGTTCATCTTACCGCTTTATTCCTATGCCTCAGTTGGCACATTTTTGATGTCTGATCTTGATCTGCATTGTTCAATTTTCAATTAGAAATAATCTACTAAATCAAACAGTAAACGGTTTAGATCCTGATTGCTCTGCACTTATACAATCAAGATCTACATGTTTTACTTAGTAGATCATTAGGTTATTTCATATCAAGTTGTGAACAATGATGATCCAGAAAAGAAGGCAAAGATGAGCCAGCTGATTTGGATCTACACTTATCGCACATGCAATAAAACTTGTAAATATGGAGTAAAGGGTTAACGGAATGTAATATATGTACATTGTATCAGCAAACCAAAATAAAAACTCACGAACTAAACTTATTTTACATTAAAACAAAGCTTAATAAAAATATTCAAATTCCCATAATATGGTATCAGCTAATCAAAGCATAGGACATTATTATCGCTGGGAGAGAAACAGTTCATGTAGATTAATTAATTAAACATAATTAACTTGCACAGGCCTACACCCAGGTCAAAGTCTAAGTGCACAGTGATAGCAAAATCACCAGAACTAATTCCGAGACATTAACTGACCATTATTCTCAAGATAACAGATCAAGTTACTTGAACACAAATTATTCTGACTTTTATAAATGTTGTTTCTGCACCAAGGTCACATAGGAATGGTTGAAACTAGACCCCAACTTTATGGATTCCGAAATACTTTTAATAAACTCTAAACTACCAATTTAATACATGAGCAACTGCAGAATAATTTATATATATACAAACATTTTTAACGCTATAGAAATTTTAACCTAACCAAAAGGACTTTTGAGTTAACTGATAAAAGTAACTGTAAAATTGGAGCCAGATGATATTTTATTTTGCATTTAATTGCAGGAACTTAAAATCACATTTGATTGAAAGTTTTGCAGGAAAAAAATCCCCTGTCCTACAAAAATATTGGGATGCAAGTCCTTTTTTATTAACCAGGGTTGAAGGTTATAAAGCTGAGATTGGAAACCAGTCTCAAATCTCAAGCATCTGATTGGCTGAAATGGCGACCAGTCGCCATTTCAGCCAATCAGATGCTTGAGATTTGAGACTGGTTTCCATGCTCAGTTTTATAACCTTGGGCACTGATCTACACATGCCCATGAGATAACAGTCACATTCCACAGAGTGAAGGGGTGAAGCATGTATCAGATTATAAGTATCTTGCATGAGTGTGAGGTGAAGATGGAAAAATCTGTCACCGAGGGGGAACTTTTGAGGGAACGAGGCTTTGCCAAGTTCCCCCCAAAACAGTTCACCCGAGGTGACAGATTTTTCTATCTTTACCGAATTTCACATGCAAGATACTTATACTTTTTCTTGCATACCTTTTACTGTTCATAACATTTTTGTACATGTATACAAACTAAATTTTGTTTCCTTACACTGAAATATTGACATCATTAACTTTAATAAATGACGTGAGATACTTGAGTACATGACGTCACTCGTGTAGCATATGAACGTAATCTTTTCCCTAGGGAAAAGATAAGATTCCCCCCCCCCCCACCGTAAAACACGCAGATATACTTCATGTAAGGATCAGTTAGAGCCATTAATTAGTAGAGCTTCAGATAAAACCTTTTGATGTAGATGGCATGTACCCCCTTATGTTTGGATATTAAGGGTGTTTTACCAAAGTTAAAGAACCTAATGGGTTAACTAAAAACTGTTGCTTAACCCTAAGTTACCCTAGGCTATTGAATATTGCTGATATCCAAGGTCAAACTCTGTAGATCCAGATCAGCTGGCACATCTCTGCCATCTGAGCAGGATCTGCACTGTTTTTGATTCATGAGGTTACTCTGACCAAGAAGCAAAATCCAGACCAAACAGCATGCCGGCTGATAAATGTTCAGAACATGAATTTACAGCTATTACTATAGAATTTAAAGCTAGATTGTCTTCTTAGGCTTTACTTTTCTTCAGAATGTGGAGAGAATAAATAAGCACTAAACCACCTTTATTTAAAAATAAAAGGGTACCCCCATGTATTGAATTCAAACAGTATTTGTCAAACTCACAATATTTCAGCAGGTATCTGTTATCTGGAGCTTTGAATTAACCCTTTACTCCATAGATAGGCTTTATTGCATAGGTGGACACTTTAGATCAAGATCAGCTTGCACATCTGTGCTGTCTGATCAGGATCTAAACTGTTTGCTTTTAGATTCATTAGGGTATTTTTGACCAAGAGACAAACACTTATTCCAGATGAGATGGCACCAGTGTGCCAGGTGATCTAGATCTAAACTGGTCAACCAAGTGATAAAAGGTGTATATAACTATGGAGTAAAGGGTTAAGTACTCAAAAGACTGTTCTTAGGGTTAAAGTGACATTACATCAATTTAACCCGCTCTTGTCTGAAATATTACATGTATTTGGAACTATAGGCACACATTTGCAGCATTAGTTCAGGCTTATAAAATTTTAATTTACTAAAATAAATTTGGTCCGCGTGACTAAAAGGGAAAGTAGGATTTCCGAAACGTCACAGAAATCGAGAATGCGGATGAAGTGGTTGCTTTGTCAAAAATAGGTGCTAAATATAGCTCCATTATATTTAGCTTCTTAAAAGTTCGTTAACAACAATTTAACATTATCATTGAAAATCCGGTCTATTAGAAAGAATTCGATCGGACCTTTTGTGTTCTGTTAGAGAGTTTATATATTGGAGTCTATATGGACAAATATGATTTTTCAATAGTATATTCTTACTTAAGTTTAGGGCTGGGGCTTTAAGTACTCAAAAGACTGTTTTCACATTGTAACTTTGACCTCATATGGTAAGAGAAATTCCTTGTTGACCTCCCAAAATTTGACAACCTAAGGCAATCCCTGAAAGATTGTTTTCATTTGGTAACTTTGATCCAATAATGTTAATATGCCCAACCCCAACACATACCATACTTCATAATTTTTTTATCAAGACACCTCATTAAGAATTAAGACAAATAAAACATGCTCTAACATCTGGTAGACAGTTTTGTCTTTTTTATAGCACAACATTCTTTTTTATAGACTGGTAGCATCTATTAAACTGTAGAGTTTTGCAGCATGTGCTAACAGTGTAGATCCAGATCAGCCAGCACATCTGTACCATCTGATCAGGATCTACCATGTTCAGTTCATGGTTAGAAAAAATTGAAAGAGTTGAAAAGCAAACATTGTAGATCCTAATCAGATGGCATGAATGTGCCATCTTGATCTAGATCTACACTGTCTGCCCACAGATAACTGCCATATCCCAATGAGTAAACAGTTAAAATAATATTCATGAATTTTGACAGAATTTGATGAATGTTTCATTTAATTGTGACAAATTATATCTGTTGGCTTAACAAACTCTGTCATTAGAAACAGTACCATACAAACAATATTTTATCATGTTTATAACTGCTGTTCAGAGGTTTATAACATTAATAAATAATTTGGGCTTCAGACATTTAATCCAAATAATAAGAACTAAGATTGGAGACATACTTAAAATTCAGCCTTTTAATTGGTCTAGCAGCTGACCTCAATTTCAACCAATCAGATGCTCAGAAATAAACACTGGACTCCAGTCTCGAGTTTTATTTTATGATCTTGAACACCATGTTAAAGTTTGTGTGCTATGTAAACAGAAATACATGTTACTACATGGTATCATTGCTTGGAGAAATAACTCTGTATTTATTATGGCTGTTGCAATTTTATGCATGTACGTAAGAATCCCTCATAAAGACAATCCTGATTACAAGACCACTTTTTGAGTGTCCATTTTAACAGTTTGCACTTATAATTTTCTACCACTGAATTACTACCACTCTACCATCTTCATCCACACCCAGAGGTAGTTTTAACAGTGGGGTTTCACAATAAGGATTGAATAGTGCGCTGGCATCAAATGAGAAAACTTGGCTCGGTGGAAAACGTTGTTTGGGCTGCAATAAGGCTTCACACATTGTGGTATGTGTATAAGATAAAAGACAAAGATACAGGAAAAACTGATTTTTGCATGGAAGAAAACATGGTATTCATCAGGCTTGATCAAACTACATAGATAATATAATGTAGTTTTACTAAGCCTGATGAATATCTATCAACCATCATCATCTTAAAGAATATTAGGCCATCCTTTAAGAATTGTTTGTTTGCAGCTGCTTGCCAAACTCATGAAAACTGACCAGACTCAATTTTTATCATCTGACCCTTCCGATGTTTTTTATTTTTATTTTACTCCAATTACAGTGGTAACAAACAATTTTTGTATAAGGTTGGACTAAAATAGTATTTGTTACAGCAGCCATACTTGATGGTATGTGTCATATTAGGGGTAGCACTATCTTATACAGGAACCGCAACATGTCTCATGTTGTAATATAATATGATGCAAAGATCAGTGACTATTGATTGCAGTTTTGAAATTGTATAACACTTACGTATATGAATTAATTTCTGTGATATTAAAAAATTGTGAATACTGACAAAATGCATTCTATAACATATTCTACACAAAATTAGAAGACTTTATATTATTAATCAGTTTATACCATAAAATAATAATTAGTTTGTGAAATTAAAAAGTACTCTTGAGTAGTTTAAGTGGTACTCATTACTTACTCAAGTACTTATTAAGCATCTAGTACTCGGTACTAACTCGAGTACTGCACTTCAGAACTTCTCCCATCCCTGTTTCCAAGATCATAAAACTAAAACTGCAGACCAGTCTCAAATCGCAAACATATGATTAGCTGAAATAAAGACTGTGCCCAAGATCATAAAACTAAATCTGGAGATCAGTCTCAAATCTCAAGCATCTGATTGGCTGAAATGGCGACCAGTCGCCATTTCAGCCAATCAGATCCTTGAGATTTGAGACTGGTCTCCAAACTCAGTTTTATGATCTTGGGCAGTGGTCTTAGAGTGGGGGACAAGTATGTCTCGGGAGTGGGGGGTGTGGGGACTACTTAATTGTATCCATTCCACTTTCATCATGGCTAGGTAATAGTAATATTTACTGCAATTCTACATACAAGAAAATAGTATTGTCAGGGTAAGAATCTAGTCACGATCTGGGGAGAAGATGTGTAAGCGGACGGATAGCTCAGTCGGGAAAGCACTCGCCCTGTAAGCGAAGGGTCCATGGTTCGAGTCCCAGTCAGACAGCACATTCTTTCTCACCCTGTGACATTATGCATAACTACTTTCAAATGTATACTTCAACAGCATGGTTTTAAGTAAAATATTATATGAGTTAGAATTACTGAGGCAAATTTTAACCTCTTACAGTACTGTGAACGTTTAAAGTTACAAAATTTGCGTGTATCATGCGTCCGTCTAACGTCTATCGTGCGTCCGTTTATCGTGTATCGTGCGTCCGTCTATCGTCTATCGTGCATCGTGCGTTTAATCGTCTAACGTGCATCGTGTAACGTACATCAGTTTCTCCCATATGCAAATTTAATCATTCGTCGAATATTTTGATAGCATTTTCATTTTTTAGAAATCTCTTACAAGAAATATATCTATAGATAGTATACACAGTGTGTAACAGTCTACGTTATTAAGGTTTGTATTTTAGACCACTCCCGTCAACAAAAACAACAAATGAAAAACGGAAGTGAAAATGTTAAATAAAATCTTGGATATTTTAGTGGAAAATACATTCTGAAAATTGTTTATTTAGCATCGTTGTTAAGAATGTCTTCCTCTTTCAACAATGACGCTGTTGTCTTAGATTTTAAGCTGAAATAGAACTGGACTACAGTAGCGGATGAACTGAAACGATTTGACAGATAGGAAATGTCCTGGCGCAGTGTTTATGAATTATTTGGTGCCTTGTATATACAATCAAGGCATCTTATAAAGCTATGCAGTGAAGCCAGTGATAATCTTCTGGATCAACAAACAAACTGAAGTGTCAAGAGCTGTGTCACAGTGTGTGCCATTGGGAACCATAATAACCCACCACACCATTTGAAAATGTGTCTTGACAATTCAAAAAAAAAGGATGTTAAATAAATGAAGCAATTTGATTTTTCAATGACTCCATCCCATATAATTCTTGTCCCTGGATCATCATATCAAACAGATAATTCCATTATTTGATAAACCGGTTGAAAACATGTCAAACAGTCTTGTTGTAACATATTATTTATTATATAAAATGGTAACAGGATTTCTACTAAATACATTTTTGGGCAACATGCATTCCAAGATATTCACGAAGAATCGTCCAAGTACGTTTATATGTAAACATTATATAATACATGCCAGTAACTGTTTTCTCCTCTTTATGTTTTTATATTATTTAACAGGTTTTAATGAATAAAAACAGGCTGATTACATTTTCTGGGACCAGAATCTTACAAAAATCTTAACTGGGATATTTAAAACAACTAAATGGGGAAAAATTTCAAACGACTCTTGTCGCGACAAGTTATTTATCATAAAAATAATAAAATTGATTTTGACAAATATTTTTCAGGCAAAATGTATTCCGATTCAACTGCAAAGAATGAGAAAAATATATTAAGATACAAAATCCTTAATAAAAAACATTTGAAAACTATCAAATCATTATATTATACATGCCAGTAACTGTTTTCTCCTCTCCTAATGCTTTTATATTATTTTACAGGTTTTAAGGAATAAAAACAGGCTGATTACATTTACTGGGGCCAGAATCTAACAAAAATGACAAAAATCTTAACTGGGATATTTTAAAACAACTAAATGGGAAAAAAGTTTCCAACGACTCTTGTCGCGACAAAATTATTTATCATAAAAATAATAAAATTGATTTTGAAAAATATTTTTCAATATCTGACTCAGTGAGGTTACTTAACTTTAGTGTTATTGTTATTTTTGTAGCATTTTGACCCCAGTTAGTGTTTAAAGAATATTCTATTCTTTAAACATGTAGAATTATACAAAATGAACCACACTAAAGTGAAAATGGTTGATATTATATATAAAATATTCATACATAATTATGTACTTTGATTACTGTTAATGAATTTTCAAGGGTTAACAAATAAAACTGGTCAGGACTACATATTATTTGAATTAAAGGATATTCATAGTAGAAGAATTATACATAGATAATTAAGGGGTACTGTTTGTCTGGATGTAAGTAAGGGCATTTCTGTATGATGGAATCAACTTTCCCGTCTTTTTTGTTTTGATACAGATTTTCACACATAAAATCATTATTTGAGATAATATCTTGCTCAGATATACATTGAATTAAAGCATATTTATTGTATAAGACATCTAGATAGATATATTAGGGGTTTTGAGTGGATGTCTTTGAGTATGGTCAATTTTGTATGTTATGAATTGGTCAAAATGAACTATTTTCTATTTGTCGTTTTGTTTTTACGAACATTCTCATCCATAAAGTCATAATAAATGGTCATATTGTGCTTAATGATACATAAAATTAAAGGATATATATTGTGCAAGACATATAGATAGATAATTTAGGGGTTCTTGGGGTCTGGAAATGGGTCTAGCCATTTCTATATGATGTATCCTGGTCAAAATCAGCACTTTTTCATTTATCGGCTTGTTTTGATTAACATTTTCACACAGAAAATCATTATTTATTGTCATATCTTGCTCAAACATACATAGAATTAAAGGATATTCATTGTACAAGAAATCTAGATAGATAAATTAGGGGTCCTGAGAGTCTGGAAATGGGTCTGTCCATTTCTGTGTGATAGGGGTAGGTAAAATCTGACCTTGGGGATTTCTCGGCTTCTTTCGACAAACTGTTTCAACTGTAAAATCATTATTTATTGTAATATCTTGCTCAAACATACATATATTTGAACGATATTTCATGTAGAAGACAACTAGATACCAGACTTAGTCATTCTGGGGCTCTGGGTTTAAGACTGGCCATTTCTACAAACTGTTTCAACTGTAAAATCATTATTTATTGTCATATCTTGCTCAAACATACATATATTTGAATGATATTTATAGTAGAAGACAATTAGATATCAAACTTAGTGATTCCTGTGCTCTGGGTGTAAGTCTGGCCATTTCTGTATGATGTAACCTGGTCAAAACCTGCACCTGGCGATTTCTCTGCTTCTTTGGACAAACTGTTTCAACTGTAAAATCATTATTTATTATCATATCTTGATCAAACATACATATATTTGAAGGATATTTCTTGTAGAAGACAACTAGATACCAAACTTAGTCATTCTGGGGCTCTGGGTTTAAGACTGGCCATTTCTGTATGATGTATCCTGGTCAAAATCAGCACTTTTCATTTTATCGGCTTGTTTCGATTAACATTTTCACACATAAAAACATTATTTATTGTGCTATCTTGCTCAAAATGGTATCTTTTTAAAGGGAATTTTTAGTAGAAGACAACTAGATATCAAACTTAGTGATTCCTGGGCTCTGGGTTTAAGTCTAGCCATTTCTGTGTGATAGGGGTAGCTCAAAATCTGCACTTTGCGATTTCTCGGATTCTTTCTACAAACTGTTTCAACTGTAAAATCATTATATATTGTCATATCTTGCTCAAACATAAATATATTTGAAGGATATTTATAATAGTAGAAGACAATTAGTTATCAAACTTAGTGATTCCTGTGCTCTGGGTGTAAGTCTGGCCATTTCTGTATGATGTAACCTGGTCAAAACCTGCACTTGGCGATTTCTCAGCTTCTTTGGACAAACTGTTTCAACTGTAAAATCATTATTTATTATCATATCTTGATCAAACATACATATATTTGAAGGATATTTCTTGTAGAAGACAACTAGATACCAAACTTAGTCATTCTGGGGCTCTGGGTTTAAGACTGGCCATTTCTGTATGATGTATCCTTGTCAAAATCAGCACTTTTCATTTTATCGGCTTGTTTCCATTAACATTTTCACACATAAAATAATTATTTATTGTGCTATCTTGCTCAAAATGGTATCTTTTTAAAGGGAATTTATAGTAGAAGACAACTAGTTATCAAACTTAGTGATTATCAGTTTAAAAACTATGAGAATTATCCATTACAGTCATGAAAATGAATCATCCGTGCATCCAATTACAGTTTGCTTGTGTAAATCCGAGTCTTTACTTAAATTAAAAACGTTGTTGTTGTTTCAATTGACAGCAAAGTCAATTAATTGAAAAGAAGATTAATATATCAGCGAAACACAAGTTCGTGGTACTAATTATACTTTGATTTGCAATGCGAAAAGAACATTTTCGTTAAATTTAGATCGAGGCACCGGCATTTGTATGTCAAAAACGTGTATCGCATATCGTGCAACGTCTATCGTGCGTCTATCGTGTATGGTGCGTCCGTCTATCGTTTAACGTGCGTCCGTCTATCGCGTATCGTGCGTTTCGTTTGTAACCTAAAACGTTCACAGTACTGTATTCCAATGTTGGGAAATCCTCAATGGACTGATTTCCCTTTCTGAAGGGTCAATTCCTCTTCTTATTGTCTACTGTAAAGTCCTGCCTTTTCTAAACTAGATAGGTGTTCAGCTGAACACTTGTGTCACCCTTACATACTTTGTCGGAAAATAAAAACTGATAGCTTTATGTCAAAGTATTAAGAAATGGGCATGTCGGAACCAATATTACATTTTTGTAACAAAATTCAAGGACAAAAGAAATTTACTCAAATGTGACCTTGACCTAAAAATTTTAGCCTTATTATGACCTTGTTGTCGTAAGCAATACAATTTGAAAGTTGGATAAGAAATACTAAGTCTATGAAATGACAGTCAAAATTAAGTTTTCGTGATGGACAGAAGGACCAATGGATAATGCGATCCCTACAAAAATGTACAGCCTTTTCTTTAAAAGGGTGAAAAAAGAATCCACTAGAATTCAGGAAACATATCTAGTGGTCTGGCTAATGGTTTGGCCAAATGGTATGAAGCATAAACTGTTAACCCATTACTTGACAGGGTATCTTAACAAAAAGGGGCATAACTCTATCATATTTGACATTGACCTTAAAGAATTGGGCATCAGTGACTATTTTCTGGGAAGGAGACTCTGCCCTGTTCCTGCCAAAACAGTTCACCCGAGGTGATATGATTTTTAATCTTCACCGAAGGTCTCATGCAAAATACATTTTCTTGCATATGTTTGTCACAGGGTGAGAAAGAATGTGCAGCCAGAACGGGACTGGAACACAGGACCCCTCGCTTACAGGGCAAGTGCTCTCCCGACTGAGCTATCTGTCCGCTTACACATCTCCCCAGATAGTGACGTTACGTGTATTTATTTGCTATTACAGGCTGGTGGCCGAACCTGCTTAGCTATCACGGTCCCCACGCTGGGCGCCAAATGTCACAGGGTGAGAAAGAATGTGCAGCCAGAACGGGACTCGAACCCAGGACCCCTCACTTACAGGGCGAGTGCTTTCCCGACTGAGCTATCCGTCCGCTTACACATCTTCTGCCCAGATAGTGACTAGATTGTACCGTGACATGTTGTATTGTTTAAAACATTTGTGTATACATGTACATATTTATTTGTCTTCCCCAGTAAAACACATGGAAGCACTAAATTATTTTTTAAGAAAAATAGTTGACTGTACTTACTTTTTGTTGGGCATCCAAGGAAAACCTCATATACCAAATGTCGCATTCCTTGTAATCAAATCTGTGAAGAATGCTCACTTTCCCTTCTTTCACTCGCCATTCCTTATCTTCTAAGTTACCAGCTTTCCACAATATTATACAATTTTCGCATGACTGAAAAGAAAATCAAACTCTGCAAACTCTTTTTAATTTTAAGAAAAGACAACCAAACTCCAGGTTTATAGTCAATATTTCAATTCAAATGCAATGCAGATATTCGTCCTTTATTGCATACTTATAAGGTTAATAGTTTTTTCTCAATATATTTTTCCTCAACAAAGGTAATGTAAAATTCTATCAATAATTTTAGGAAAATGTATTTGTTTTGGCATTGAAAATGAGACCTACTTAAACCTTTACACCATGGGATATGGCTGTTATCCATGGGCAAATAGTGTAGATTCAAATCAGTTGGCACATCTGATCAGGATCTACACAGTTCACTTTTTGATTTGCAGGGGTTTTCCTAGCCATTTTGGGAAAAGGACCCTGACCAGAATTGGGAAATTTTAGCGTGTGAAATGTTCCATTTTGAGAATTTTTATCGACAAAAATACAAGTTTTGGGAATTTTGAAATCATTTTATTATACAAAGCACAAACAAAAGTTGCACTTGAATGTCCCGTTTGTTTTACTTTAGTTGTGTATATAAATACAGTATCCATCAAACATGCAAATAGTTTGAAAAAATATGGTTTTCTTTGGGTTTTTTTGCTGCTAGAACCATATGCCCAGAACACACAAACTAGCATGTTTCAGTTCTTGTGATTATGATTTACATTGACATGATATTATGATTAGATAGTATATACAGTGGAGCTCCGCTATATCGCGATCCGCTATATCGCGAGATCCAATATAACGCGGCCGACCCTTGGACCCCGTTTTTTATTCATAAAAATGATAAAATATAGTAAAATTCTATCAACGGCCATTTTTGTATATTTGGAAAGAAAAAAAAGGGAAGTAACAACGTAAATACCGCGTTAATCGATAAAGACAATGACGCTCGTTCATTAACGTATTGAGAAACATTGAAAAAATTGTGAAATGTTCCTTTATGATCTGTTGATTGTTTCCTAAGTTTATTAAAATATCAAACTGTCATAAAATTGTTAAGTAATAAATTGTTGTACAAACACTGGGGCACCTAATCACGTACGTGAAATGGTTACTGAATGGTTGTTTTTCGCACCTACTGCAGATAAAATTACAAAGGTGTCTGATGTTGTTAATTGGCTTCTAATTTGAGAAGCTCATGCCTACATTTGACATGTGTTGAGAACCTGTTGACATTTTGAGTTGCTTTACCATGTTCTTACATAAACTTAAGTTCAAAGTTTTCACGCGTATTGTTTTCCTTCAAAACAGCGTTCAGGTCAAACAAATACATGAGTTCCGCACATGACAAACGCCCGCAGAATAAACTTTTGTGAGTTAATTTCACAAAGTAATAATTTTATAGCACCTGTTAGATAATAACAAAACAACATGGAAACAAAGGATTTTATTTCAAATAACGATAAAATGATACGAGTAATACATGTATGGACCTAGCATAGCGTAAGTTCTATGTCCCGCGAATATCGCGAATCCGATAATAACGCGATTTGATGGGATGGACCCCACAGACCGCGTTATATTGGATCTCCACTGTATATAATTTTTAATTTTACAATAGTTGACTACAAATCTGTAAAAATGTTTGCTGTTTTTTTATCTCTTTTGTTCATATAATATTTTTTTAGTAACATTTTAGCGCATACAAAATAATTTGCTGAGATTTTGTATTTTAGTCAATTTAATAATCAAACTTATTATCTCCCTTTTTGCTTTAGACAAAATATCGCAAAACACTTAAATATTTACCTTCGTATCACAAAATGATCCATTCTAAAATCTATTCATAATTACTGAACACAGTTAAGCAGATACATCAATAAATTAAAGCATTATTTTAAAATTCAACTGAGGAATTTTCCGTAGAATGAACGGATTAGTCAGTACTGTAAGATATATATAACGCGATTAAAGTAACAACTGTGAACTAATTGATTCAATCATTGCATTGGCAATCAACTTACCTAATCACTTAATAGCGTCAGAAATTAATTAAGCGCCGACAAACGGCTAAATATACACCTTTTTAATTGTCAAACACACAATTTTGACAGTTTTGACAGTTTTTGTAATCGCTGTCGCATAATCTCGCGAGAATCAAAATATCTTGCGATAAAGATTGTACCGATTGTTGTGAAATATAGGCGTGTCTAGAGTAGTGTAAATTTATCCAGGATTAGCGATTTTTTACATCTGGTTGTGACGTCACATGCATAGTGCGAGATAAAGCAGTCAGTTGTTGTTTACAACGTAAAGCGAAAGTTAACACTGTTTCTTATGTTTTGAAAATTATCTGTGGATTCAATTGGGAAAAAAATGGAAGAAATTACGGATTGGGAAAGGGTCCGTTTGCTTTGGGAAAGGGTCCGTTTTCCAGACCCTCAGAAAGGCTAGGAAAACCCCTGATTTGTTACCTTATTTCTGATCAAGAAACATTGAGTGTAGACCCTGATTAGAGGTAATGGCTGATCTAGATCTACAATGTTCATTTTCTTTTTCATTAGGTTATTTCGGACCAAGAAGCAAAGAGTGTGACCCTGATAAGATGTGCAGGCTGTTCATTCATGAGATAAAGCTCATATTCATGAAGTATTATGGAAAGTTGCAAAAATCCACCAATCAACTTTGCTGTTGTTTACCTTGGATAATATGAAGTTTCCCAGCCATCGAACACAGTCCACATAATTTCTGTGAATATCTCTTGTAGAAAAATCTGGGAAGTTCTGTCCATGTGTAGGGTATGGTCTGAAAATGTAAAAAGTATTGTTATTCCTTTCCCAATATACCGTATATTCCCTATTAAACGCCCCTCCCCTAATAAACGCCCCCCCCCCAGTCTTTTTTTCAAAAGTAAACAAGTGACTTACAATGACATGACAATCTTTAATCTCTCAGCATTAATCCAAATGGATACATTTCATCATTTCGGTGTGAAAAATTTCATTTCAGGTTAAGTTTTTTTAATATAAGTTATAGGAAAATGACAAAATTGTTTCCTACGGTTATTTATTAAAAAATAACACAATTATTGAAAACTACATTTTGTCAATAGTTGGTCTCTATTAAACGCCCCCCCTTTGCAAAATGTAACGCCCCCGGGGGCGTTTAATAGGGAATATACGGTAAATGCCTTTTATAGCATGAGTGAACAGTGTAGATCAGATCAGCCGGCACATTTCTGCTGTCTGCTCAGGCTCTGCACCGATCACTTTTTGGTCAGAAATAACCTAATAAATCAAAAAATGAACGCTGCGGATCTGATTAAACAGCACAGTTGTGCCAGCTGATCTGCATCTACACTGTTCGCCCCATATAGGCATATATATCTAGAGGAAAGTGTTCTTTTGGAAATACACAATCATATGTGCTATGGTGCATGTCAGAGGAAAAGATGTCTTCAGTAAGTTGACTTCATTTCTTGATATGATATGATAAAATTGAGCAGGCGACACTGATTGTTACCGTACAATTCCTTTTAAACGCCCCTGGAGTGTTACATTTTCTGGAAGGTGGGCACTTATTATTTATATTAACTGTTTTTATTTTAATATCAGATTCTGAAGGATGTTGGATAATATAGATTTACTAATTTTTCCCTGAAAAATAACATGGTGGGGCGTTTATTAGGGGCGGGCATTCAATAACGAATCCATGGAAAAATCATTTTGACATCTGACACAAGCAAGGACAATCGTACAAATATGTTTTCAGGTGTTTTGACATGCATGTATCAAAATAAGTATAATACAATACATATTATGTACTATGCACAGCTTTTAAATCATGTCAGTATAATTCCCTGTAAAATAAAATTCAAGTCAAAATGTGAAGTAAAATCACATAAATATTAATCATAAGAAAGTAATAAATTTTGAGAATAACTAAAAATCACTGGTCAGCAGACCGCTTGAAAAAAGCATTGTTGTGCTGACTTACGCATGCATTTGAGCTGCATTATATATGTAGGAATCCCTCATTGCATTTAAAATGACCTCAGTGTCCGTCTTCCACATCTTTAAAGAATGGTCCATCCCACACGATATCAACTTAGTGCCATGTATATTGAAATCCTGCAAAGGAACAATCATTGTGCAGTACTTAAACATTTTTCCATTAAAACTAAGGAGTGTAGAACTAGATCAGTCAGTACATCCATGCTATCTGATCAGGATCTACACTGTATACTTTTTATTCATTAGGTTATTCGGATTAAGAAGCCAGCAGTCTTAATCCTGTTCAGAAGGCACATTTATGGTGGGCGATCGTGTTCTACACTGTTCACTCGTGCGATAAAACCAGTATACGAGGGGAAAGTCAAACTTTTGTGGACAAGCTTAATTTTTTTTTCATTCTTTTGAGATATTTATTTGAAATTTTAACACAATTTATCTTGACATTTATGACATTAGATTTTTAAGTTATTTTTAAATTAGAACTTTATTGAAACAATCATAACTATGGTAACGTTGCTGATACCTCTGCAGTTAAAATAATACATTTTCATTACATGTTTAAAACAGCCATAACACCAACAAATGTGGCATGTTAGTTGGGAGAATGTTTGGCTATCCTCTCTTATATGGGTTAAAGGTTCAATAATTAGAAATGAGATCTTACAGCACTAAGAACTTCATCTCTGTGTCCATCCACACCACCAAAAATCACAACGCATGTCGACATCTTAACATTCCACAATCGCATTGTGTTATCTGAAATAGTAACAAGAAATGGTGTCATATCATGAAACTAGGTATAGTCAAACCTCTCTTCAACGGTCATTGAAGAGAGGTGATTGTTGTTCAAAAGTGATTTTGTTTTTAAATCTTTTAATCAGACAAATATAATGATCTCTGAGGCAGGTCATCTTTGTTCACAGGTGAATTTGTGTTTAAATCAGAGACACATATAATGCAGCCTTCATCCAAAGGTGGTCTTTGTTTACAGGTGGTCTTTACCACAAGATGGACTGTATTCACAGACTGAATTCAATTTCTAAATTTTTCTATGTTCACTAATTATTTTCAACCAGATGACTGTTCAGTTACTGCCAAGTTAAGTTTTATTAAGCTACATGTTACAATGGCTCAGATGTAGAAGTTAACCCTTTCCTCCATAGATACACCTTTATTGCCTAGGCGAACAGTTAAGATCCAGATTAGCTGGCACAACGGTGCCATCTGATCAGAATCTAAGCTGTTCACTTTTTGATTCATTGTGTTATTTCCGGGCAAAATGCGACCAGTGCAGATCATGGTCAGATGGCATGGATGTGCTTGCTGATCTGGATCTACACTGGTCGCACATGTGTAAAAATGCATATAGAAGGAGGAAAGGGTTAAAATAACATTTGTTGTTGGGGGCCTGATTTAGTACCAGAGTAAATATCTGGTGTTCCATCAAATACATGTGTCGCCTAAAATTGCATTTGAAAGTAAAACAGTAGTTTATCATTTTTTATGTCACCAAGTGCTTTGTTCAAGCAGATGATATATTCTTGCTCCATTCATGCAGGATATATATTAAATGTATGAAGTGAATAGGATGAGTACTTTCAAGTTAAAGGCAACATTATGTTTCATGTTTAAGATGGTTAAGTTAAAGATGCCACCGACAATAGGATCCCAATGTGTCTATTGCAGGTGATATAATGATGTATGTTACCTCTTGATACAGACAACAGCATATTGTGATCTTTGGGATGAATCTTCAGTTCATTCACAGCAGCTCCATGTCCTATGAAATGCTGAAAGTATAAAAGTCATATCCTATGAAATTTCCCACTAACAAGAGCTACATTTCGTATTGAAGTGGTCTTAATAAAGGGTTCTATCGTTCTAGTATGAAATTCCTCATCAGAAGTCAAGAACCTTACCTTAATACACTGTTCTGTAATAGGGCTAATGATTCTGACGATGCCTCGTAGACCTGCCACGGCAATCAACGGCTGATTTGTCTCGTCATCATATGTCCATGCCCCGCAGTAGTAATTC
This sequence comes from Corbicula japonica, assembly GCA_038501625.1. Classification (NCBI taxonomy): domain Eukaryota; kingdom Metazoa; phylum Mollusca; class Bivalvia; order Venerida; family Cyrenidae; genus Corbicula; species Corbicula japonica. Next base: position 5,579,551 of record JAZAYU010000027.1, read on the forward strand.
TCATCTGGCTAAAGAACTAGGTCAAGGGCAAACAAGAAACTATAAGGTCAAACATAAAACTAGGCCAGGGTAAAACAAAAAACTAGGCCTGGGTAAAACAAAAAACTAGGCCTGGGTAAAACAAAAAACTAGGCCTGGGTAAAACAAAAAGCTAAGTCAAGGTCAAACAAAAAGCTAAGTCAAGGTCAAACAAAAAGCTAAGTCAAGGTCAAACAAAAGGCTAAGTCAAGGTCAAACAAAAAGCTAAATCAAGGTCAAACAAAAAGCTAGGTCAAGGTCAAACAAAAAGCTAGGTCAAGGTCAAACAAAAAGCTAGGTCAGTCAAACAAAAAACTAGGTCAAACAAAAAGCTAGGTCAAGGTCAAACAAAAGCTAGATAAAGGTCAAACAAAAAACTAGATCAAGGTCAAACAAAAACTAGATTAAGGTCAAACAAAAACTAGATAAAGGTCAAACAAAAATCTAGGTCAAAGTCAAACAAGTAAAATATTCTTCTTTTCTATCAGATTTAGCCAATGAAGTTTATACCATGTTATTTATGGGAATCTACAATTAGTCTAAAAACTATATAGTAACCATTTACAAGCAAGAATTGTAAAACTGGTTTCCCTTCTCAGTTTATGGTCTTATTGTTGACAATCTTTAATACCCCAGTAGTAAGGATACAGATGGGTCAGCATATGCTTGTAGTAACTTGATTTTCCCATCAGGAAGGCAGTCATATAGTGTGACCTAGAAGAAAATAGAACATCAAAGCTTGTTATTATTATAAAAACTGAGAATTATAATGATCCAGCTCTGTCAAATTAGATTCACAATGTTTTTGGTCACAACCATTCTGGCTCTTTGATTTTTTAAGCACAGGAACCTGAATTTCTTTCAATAATCACCCTGATCCCACATATATGACATTTGACCCTATATACATATATAATAAACACAAGGAATGCAACAGATTCTTACCCCACCCACTAACCTGTTATAAGAATTTTCCAGCTGAAGCTTTGACACAGAGTTTCAACTGGTCAAACATTTATTATATATATATATATATATATATAGGGTCAAACATCATATATGTGGGATCGGGGTAATTATTGAAAGAAATTCAGGTTCCTGTGATTTAAGTAAATGTAAGTCATATTTTCTACCAGCATGTTTGTCAGAAGCCAGTTTCCAATAGTAAAAAAATATTGTTTAATTAAAATTCTAGTAAATTTTAAAGAATAATAAGTACCGGTAATAGTCACTGTGCATCAAAGCCCCTTTTGCTAAAAGTAATACTGATATCTATAGTCTCTCCAGGCCATTTAGTGTTTGTACAACTTACATGTACTTTATGGCATTTCGATGGAACCATCATGAATGTCTTAAAGGTGAAAATTAAAACAATGTTCATCAGGGTTTTTTTTACTGCTTGGGGAAGGGGCCCATGCCCTATAATTCTGGGGAAAATAGAATGCTTTTGTCTCTGAAGGGGAATGAAAAAACCTGATGTAAAGTTACTTTTTGGGGAAAACTCCATGATTTTAAAGAAATTTTCTGAGGGGAAGGCGCCCATAAACGGCCTGTACTAAGAAAGGAAAAAAAGCTCTGTAATCATACTAATGCAACTCCAGTTTTGATAACAACAACAACATGAACAACAAACTTTATTTCTTAAAGATTACAAAGTAACAACAGACACCACTAGACTTTAACATCATCTGCATTTTTATAAAAGTAGGATTGAAATTTATAAAATTTAAGCTTACCCTGTTATGTCCAACAGTAATGAACAACAATGGATCATTCTCTGCATGGAAGGTGTTGAATATGATACCAAACAATGGCTTTTTGTGGTCCTCCTACAATTAATAACAATTTTATATTAACCGTGAAAATAATATAATTAAATTCAGAAAATTAAAAAAATACTTGGCACTTACTTCTGAACAATATTTGACAAATAATTAGCATATTCTGATAAAATCACATCAAAAGTATTTAATCTACTTTGAATTCATTAATATTTTGTGGGCCACCCTATTTTTCCTGGATTTCGTGAAAAGAAACATCCACCAATTTTTTAACAACATAAAATATATAAATTACATTGTATATTGTATGCAAACATATATTAGTCTATTGAAAATCTAGAATTAAAGAACCCATCAAATTTTTCGATAATAAAATCTATGAAGTTCCAATATATGAATATCATTCAAACTGGTTTCAAAATTTCCAGAAAGTGGGTTTGAGTCGTAAAGGCAGACTTAGGATAGTTACAAGACAATTTCCTTTTTTTTGGCCAAACTATCATGAAAAATAAATATTACTGCCGCAAAAAGGGACTTCAAATCCAAATATTTTTTAATAAAATACAGATAATTAGTAACAACTTGACAATAAAGACTAATAATGAGGGAACAGACACAAACCTTTAAATAATTTGTGCATTTAAACTTCAGTTTTGGTTTGATTTTCTTGTTTTTTCCTCCCTGTTTGATTCCCGTCATGGTTGAAGTGTCCGATTGTGTGTCATCCTGTAGCGTGCTCACCGTGCTAGAAACATCATCCTAAAAACACAATACAATACAAAATCAATTTTTCTGATGAAAACATAACAAATTCAAGATCAATCTCTCTGAAATCAGATATAACAAAAATATAGCAGCATTATAAAACTGTTTTTTATTATTTTATTCAGGCTAAATTATAGACCTTTGTAGTGTTGCTAAAAAGTGTAGATCCAGATCAGCCAGCACATCAGTACCATCTGATCAGGATCAACACTGTTTGATTCATTATTTTATTTTTGACCAAAAAACGAACAGTGCAGATCCTTATTAGAGGGCAAGGAATCTGCCGGCTGATCTGGATCTACACTGGTGGCACATGGGATAAAATGCGTATTTGTGGAGAAATATATAAACTCAGCAAATGAATTAAGGAGATATGGAAATACATGTAACAAAAAAATCCTCAACAACTCCCTTTTCTGGGCCAAAGGATATGTTATCACTAGCATCAGTATATACTATATATATTGGATCTTTTTTTTAAATTGGGACACTATATTGGGATTTCCATCTTTGATAAATGTAAAGGGAAAGGGATCTGGATCAAAATATTGGTGTTATTTTGAATCCCACCACGATATAACATGTATCCACTACATGTTTCATAAAGAAAGAAAAAACTGTAAGTCTCTTCTCTCTTAAAGCATCTGATAATTTCAACATCATTCCAAAATGCAGAAAATGCTCAATTTAATAGATTCAATGAAAAACACTTCCAATTACAAACAGAGTTCAGCTGAACTATTCATGAAAAACTGCAGAAGACCAAAACAAAATGTTGTGTGGACATTTTCAATGTTTGTTTTACCTTTTATCTTTTATGTTGTGCTCAGAAAAATACAAGAATAGAGTTTGATTTAGTTTAATTACAAAAACCTGTTTTACCTCTTTTAAAGTTTTACCAATAAAAAAATCACAAGCCACAGGCTTTTGTCCAATATCTCCCCCTCCACATTCCCCCACCAAAAAAAGACTGAACAGGTTGGAGAAAGGATGTGCTATGGCAGGTGCCCAAGGTTATAAAACTGAGCATGGAAACCAGTCTCAAATCTCAAGCATCTGATTGGCTGAAATGGTGACTGGTCGCCATTTCAGCCAATCAGATGCTTGAGATTTGAGACTGGTTTCCAAGCTCAGCTTTATAACCTTCAACCAGGGTTTTAAAATAATGGATGATCAGGAAAAAAACGGACACACTTAACTCTAAAAAACCTGAAATGAACTATTATTTTCTTAATAAAAAATTTATTTATTAGATCCATCATTAACATAAAAAAGTGATTATAAAAGTTATAGATGTAAATATGTGTAAACAACACAAACAACACTAAATATTTTTTTTTTTTATTTCTTCAATATACATGTATACACATTATTAAGGTAGAGACAAAAAAACACCAAAACATATAGCTTCAAATTTTCATAATCAATCATTATACATGTTTCCAATTCTTCACATTTTTATTCTTCCTGAAATGAAATCAACAGGTAATAAGTCATTTACTAAATTGTTTTTGCAATAACTCCTAAAAAACAAGTACACCATTAACTTATTCTGATTTTATTGAAGGTATGGTTTCCAATGTTTAGACATGAATTTCGAAAAGGTCAATGAGGTAACTTGCGTCGGTCAATAATTGAATACCAACTTTAAAGTCCCAGGACTAGGATACAGTTGCCCAAACTAACCATTAATTTCTCACTGTGAATTATTTCTTCGTACAACCTTTATAATTGAATTAATTGGTTGTCAGTTTGGAATTGTTCTGCAATGCCAGTATTTTTGTTCATATTTAAGAATCACTCCCTCAATTAAAATCAACTGAGCTTTTCAAATCCCGATGCATGAAAACACATTTGGGTACGAAATAATAGAGCACGAATGTAATAAGAAACTAAAGAGACGATAGAAACACAATATTCAGGTTATTGTTACCAGCGCAGTTACAAAAATCGAAAGGTAAACTGAAAGAAAATCACCGTGTCGTCCCCAGAACCCTCATCCTTTTGTGCAATAGAGAATCTTGGTCGCTTGCTCCTAACCGGCATTGTTTGTGAGTTTTCTTCACTGTCCGACATTTTGGTTATAATTTATATCACGTGATCGACATGTGGTTTTCCCATTTCCCGCCAAACGTTGTCCGTGGTGATCCGACACGCTACGCTTGCGCAGAACGAAAACAATTGACATGTCACCTGTCAAATAACAAATAGGATATTTAAAGGATAATAAAAAGGAATATACTTTATTTAGATTTAGCATATGTCGGTATGTGAAATTTAATTGGATTTCTGTTTTTAATGCCCTGAATCGTCCTTGTCAGATGCTAATTATTTATAGGTCATGAAAGCAAAATGAAAATGCATTTTGCAAGGCTCAAAATCACCATCCCAAACAAGTTGATGGTACAGGTAACATTTTGCCAGTGTAAGCCCCTTATTGACCCAAGGGCTATTCTTTAGTTTACAGTTACCTACCATGCATACGTGAAGTTAAGCACAATCAATAATTATATGCACTGACATGATTTTGGCACACATGCTTTAACTTAAGGAGGGCCACACCTTATTATCTTCTTCTTCCAACAATATGCAGGGCTCACTCTTGTCGCATGATGCATATGTGAACTATGTACATCGCCATTGATGCCATCTGATCAGGATCTACACTGTTCACTTTAATATCGAATTGTTTTTTTTTCTGACCAAGTAACGATGAGTGTAGATCCTGATCAGACAGCATCTAGATCTGTCTGACTGAAACATTGAAAAATAATTATCACAGAAGCAGTTCAAATTTTTGTCTGACACTCGGTCTGATAACATACCAAATCACATCAGACCAGCCTAAAGTTTATTGGACAGGTCCGTTGGTGTGGTTACTTTCAAAAAGTCTGCATCACTGTTGGAACCTATGTATATGAAGTAAATGCATAATACATTGTTAATGCTGCATTTGAGCTTTAATGTTTTGTTTGGCTAAATAATGGAATATTCATTTTTCCAGCTATTAGCCTCTTTATATATTATGTATGGATCCAAGTCTTCATTGATTTTCAGAATTAATGCAGCTTGAAAAACCATATTATCCAATTTATCATACTATTACCTGACAGAGAAGCAAACAGTGTAGATCCTGATCAGACTGCACAGTGTGTGGACTTCTGCAGGCTGATCTGGATCTACACTGGTTGCCCATATATGCCCATCATGGGCCATGGGAATTATAAGCAATATATCCCATGGAGTAAAAAGTTAAGCATATCGTCGCCTTATTATTACAATGTTCTAACTTACTTTTTTACAGTTTGGAGAAAATCGTCTTCAAAGTTTCAGATTTCTCTAAAACATTCATATTCCACCGAATTTGCTCAGAAAAACAGCAGCGTGTGTGTTTTGATGAAGTCTATAAATTACATGAGTTTGTGTTTAGTCTTTATCTTTAACTTTTTAAAAATTCTCTACTTTCGGTTTAACCTAACCAGTGTTCTTGGACTAACCAGTACTAACCATTATTTTCTCCGCAAGTAACTCGTCGCCTTATTATTACAATGTTCTAACTTACTTTTTTACAGTTACTTAGAACAGTGTAATCCTTACACGAGTGTGAATAAACCGCAAGATAGAACATTGTGTGATTGGGAATTTTAAAAACTAAAGTGAATCAACCAATTCTGAAACCATATTCAGATAGGTCTTTTTTCCACGATTACAACGGTATAAAAATCTCATTTTTCGAAAAATATCACTTAGAACATTGTAATAATAAGGCGACGATATGGTGATGCATGAAGGTGTTACATTGACCTGCTTCTCCTTTTAACATTAAAAATATCACAGGTAAACAGGAAAAAGTTAATATTCCTGCTTCAATTGTAGAGTGTAATCCTCTATTAAGGCCACCGTTGGAACTTGGCAGAAATGGTAGAAGTAGCCTTAACAACCTGATGGTCTTTTGTTCTAGGCAGAAAATATTGTAAAATGTGTGGCATAAATTGTGGTCATGTCAAGGTAGCCTTAATAAGGGGTTTTACTGTAGTTCATGTACCATGACAGAACAAAATGATGGATGATTCCTGAACAGATCATCAGAGATTTATGACCAAAGTACACAGATCAAGGTATCATTGAAATGCACCAGCAACTGCTCAAAAAGGTTAATAACCCAAAGTTGAAAGGTTTTAGTTAAATATTTGAATAGCCTGTCACAACTGGATGTGAAGTATGTCAGCGAGTGTTTTTGTTTGTCATAATCAAACATTGCACATGAGATAAATTTCAGACTGTTAATATGTTTATGTAAATATGGTCAATTTTAATAGCAGAACCAGAAACGTTCATTTTTAAGATTCAAACTGAAACCAGGGCTGAAGGTTATAAAACTGAGTTTTGACTGGTCGCCATTTCAGCCAATCAGATGCTTGAGATTTGAGACTGGTTTCCATGCTAAGTGTTATAACCTTGGAGCCAGCTAAGACTTTACTCCACAGATACACCTTTATTCTGCAGGTGAACAGTGTAGATTCATATCAGCTGGAACATTTCTGCCATCTGATCAGGATTTGCACCTTTTCCTTTTAGATTTATGAGTTTATTTCTGACCAAGAAACATACAGTTTAGAACCTTATCAAATTATATGGATGTGCTGACTGATCTGGATCTACATTGTTCACCAATTTTTAAAAGGTGTACATATGATGTAAAGGGTTAATTTATGTTTTTATTTAGTCATTTAATATAAGCACTCGAGGAAAAGTAAAACACTAGAATCTAAATTTACTCAGAGATGCAATGTAAATGAACAAGACAGGTGATTAATTATTCAGTGTACAGTTAATCATAAATTATTCACACATAAACAGTTGGAAACACTGTGCATAGATGGATGTAACTAGTCAATGATTTAAATAGCTGTATTTTGTTATCCACTTTTGCAAACTCATTTTTATGGAAGTTTTTGCTTTTTATATTTCAGTCATTTATTTTAATCATTCTAACTTCATATAAAAATTGTCCTTTTAAAATTACAAAATAACCCTTCACTCCCTATTTATAGGTTTTATCGCTTGTGCAACCAGTGAAGATCCAGAATAGCTTGGACATCCATGCCATCTGATCTTGATCTACACTGACTTTTTGGTCAGAAATAGCCTAAATTAATGAATCTATTATAAGTTGACAGTCTAGATTCGTCATCTGATGGCACAGATGTGACATTAATGATCAAGATCTTTATTTATGCCATGGGATTACAACCATATCCCATGGATTAAATCATTAAACAGTTAAAGAAAAAAAAGATTTTCAATAACATTTTTATTCAGCAATTTAACCCTTTACTTTTGGAGTGCACCTTTATTGCACAGGGCTTTTTTTCACCATTATGGGAATATGACCCATACCCCTGGAATTGGGAAATTTATCGTCGTTTTGCCAGAAATTAGTAATTTTTTTAGCATCATTGGGGAATAAGAAGTGTTACTGTTATCTGCTGTTTTTTAATCATTGCCATCCCTATTTAATATTGTCAGTAATTCCTGGCTTAAAGAGCAAAAGATGCAGTGCTGATGCTGTTGTTTTTCATCAGAAATGTTTGTTTTGATTCAATTGGGAATTTTTCTTCTCAAATTGGGAAAAAAAGTATATGTTATGCCATTGGGAACATGACAGAATAACGGCTATAAAATCAACTGAAAAAAAGCCCTGTTGCATGTGGAAACAATGTAGATCCAGATCTGCCAACACATCAGCGCTGCCTGATCAGGATCTGCACCGTTCACTTTTATATCCACGAGGTTATTTCTGACCATCATGTGACCAGTATATGACCGGTGCAGATCCAGATCAGACACCACAGATGTGCGGGCTGATCTGGATCTACACTGGTCTCACTACCATTAAATGCTTCTATATGCAGTAAAGTGATAAGGTGTTGGAGATGTCATTCACTTTTGCAGATGATTGTACCAAAGTCTGACAGATTTCTGATATAACTCGGCTTTCTGTATCGAGTGTTTATTTACTGGGCACTATCAGCTTTAATATGTCAATATTGCCATGATAAATTGATTTATTGAATTTGCATGTATAACCAGAGCTCAGATGCCATTGTTTATTACTGAAATCAAACACCAGGTTTAAGAGAATAGCTTGAATTGTTCAAGGATTCCAGGCTTAGTTTGTTAGAATAGGGCGAAGTTGTTACAGTTTTAGGGATAAAACAATTTGGATTTTACTATTTCTTTATGAAATATAATTTTAGATAAAAACATCTCCCTTGGATAAGAAGAGAGAGAGAGAGTTCATGACATTTTGTGAGACTATTTCTCTTAAGTCTCTGGGTAGAAGGAGAATATTTCTCCCAAGTCTCTGAGCAGAGGGAGAATATTTCTCCCAAGTCTCTGAGCAGAGGGAGAATATTTCTCCCAAGTCTCTGAGCAGAGGGAGAATATTTCTCCCAAGTCTCTGAGCAGAGGGATAATATTTCTCCCAAGTCTCTGAGCAGAGGGAGAATATTTCTCCCAAGTCTCTGAGCAGAGGGATAATATTTCTCCCAAGTCTCTGGGCAGAGGGAGAATATTTCTCCCAAGTGTATAAGCAAAGAGAGAATATTTCTCCCTATTTCTCCCAAGTCTATGGGTATGAGCAGAGAGAGAATATTTCTCATAAATCTCTCAGAGCAGAGAGAGACATTCAGGACATTTTAATTAGGCCACTATTTCTCCCAAGTTTCCTTCAAAGCTATTCCCAGTTCTTAAATTCAATCTTTTTTTTTTCTTAATTGCAGGTCATCACTCTGATTTAACTCGCAAACAGATACGACCATAAAAATTCAACATGGCTGACATGAAAAGATTGGATAACATTGTTAAAACTCGCGAAAGAATGAAGCATCATGCGAAGCTGGCTATCACCGGAGATAACAGCAAGGTGCTTGGTAGAATAACCGACATGAGAACAGAGAAAGTACGTGAGTCAGAAAAGTTCCATACCAGTAAGATGAAGACACACAATAGTGCATGGACTCCCAAAGTGAACAAGGCTTCAAATGAACAAGTAAGAAAACACATGTATTTGTAAAGTTTGAAAAACAAAACAAATAGCAGTGTCACTGAGTGTCTGCGGTAATTCACCACGGATGTTTGTTCTCTGAAATTTGGGAAAATGAGCTATTCTCTGAGAATTGAGAATTTTATCAGTACTTAATCAAAATTTGGGAATCTGATAATTTAAATATTATACAATTCAGATTCATTTTTCATTTATATACTTAAAACACTGTAAGAATCTGTATCAAAAATTTATTCATAAATTTTTATGATTTTAATTTCAAATTATAGCAATTTTAGGTTTTTTTATAACTCTGAATTGGAAATTTTAGTGTTTTTTTTTGGAGGCCCCATTGCCCCTGAAAAATAGCATTTTCTCCAACCCCCATTTTTATTAGTCATTGACAAAGTTAATACATGTACTTATACTTTAATAATAAAAAATAGCAACATATAAGTCATAAATTACCATCATGTCCTAATTGTTTTCAGATCTTTCTGGAAAGAAGAGATTTGATTTCCCACTGGGTATGTACTTTATAGATAATAAGTAACACATAAATCATGTTCCGGATGATGTTTTAACATATAAGCCATGTTCTGGGTCATATTTATGATGATTGCAGAGAAATCTTGTAAAAAATGGCAATAATTAATAAATTTTTGTAGTTATGGAATCGTTAGAAAACTGCTCTTCCTTACCCTTTACGGCATATATAGGACATGGTTGTTATCCCTGACTTAACAGTGTAGATCAAGATCAGCTGGCACATTAATGCCATTTGATCTTGATCTACACCTGTTCTCTTCTTGGTCTGAAATAAGGTAATGAATCTAAAAGCGAAGAATGGAGATCCTGATTTAAAGACAGCAAATTCGAAATGATATACAGTCAAACCTGTCTTAAGCAGCCACCCAAGGGAGTGACAAAAAGTGGCTGCTCTATACAGGTGGCTGTTAAAGACAGGTTAAAATGAGAACAAAATGTCAGTTTAGAACATATTCAAACTGGCTGTTTAAGACAGGTGGTTGCTATACGCAGGTGGCTGCTAAGACAGGTTTTACTGTAGTTTTAAACCCTTTACTCCATTGTTATGACTTGTATTCCATGTGCCACTTGTGAAGATCTGGATCAACCTGTGGAGCCATGCAGTCTGATCTGGATCTCTACCGTTTGCTTCTTGTTCAGAAATAATCAAAGAAATCTAAAACAGATTCAGATCAGCCTTTATGGATGAGCAGACTGATCTGGATCTACACTGGTCACACATGGGATAACATGGGATATTAACCCTTTCTTCCATATACACACATTTATGGCATGTGCCGTCTGATCGTCTGATCAGGATCTGCACTGTTCGCTGTTTGATTTATTAGGTTATTTCTGATCAAAAAGCGACTAGTGCAGATCCTGATCACACGGCACTGATGTGACAGCTGATCTGGATCTACACTGGTAGCACACATGTAAAAAATATATGTATGGAGGACAGGGGTGTGAACATCATTGGTTCCATTCTGGCATTATTCTAAGCAAAGCTATTTAGTCATCTAGTGGAAAGAGTGTACATATATTTCGAAGTATTCAAAAGAAAATATTTGTGATAATCTCAATCGTAAGATGTAATTTATTTGTTACAAACATTCTCAAAGAAAACAAAACATATGATGATACTCTTAAAATTTACAGTTTGACCTGTGGTCCGGTTCCCAGAGAAAACGCTTCTTTGACCTTGTGTTCAGACAGTGCACCAGGAACCAGTATAAGTTTATCCAGGATTGGTTTGAAGAAAAAGTGCCGTTACAGCACCTCGACTTTACCACCGTGTTACCGCGGTTCCTGGCGTTGTATGTGATGTCGTTCCTTGAGCCGAAAAGTCTGAGCCGCTGTGCTCAGGTATCCTGGCACTGGAAATTCCTCGCAGATCAGGTAATGGTGTTACATTATTAAAGGTAAAAGCGAAGGCCTTTAAATTGTTTGTCATGTTTTTACAAAATAAATGCAGTCTTTCAGTTAATATGTGCCATGTGATATATGTGAATGCATTTATTTTTGGGAGGCATGATGTGGTTTTTGGTAAAACTACACTTTCGTCGGTCTTTAATTTTTGTTTTTAAATTAAGCAAAATACATTTATGAACAATATACATTTAATATCAGAGTTTTAATTTTATGGATTGATTTGTGCCCAGAATTGTTTTCCTTGCATATGGATGAATTCTCAGTCCATGGAATAAAATGTTCATGCTTAGTGTATGCTATTAATATATTTGAGCCATGATCTAAACTGTTTACACATGCCTTAAAACCCATATTTGAGTGAACTTAGGAATTGCATGGCTAGACGCTGTCGCCGTGACGGTGCGGGTTCGCTCCCAGCTAGAGACTCTATCATTTGAAATTCACAGTAGCGCTATTTGTGCAGTGTGGCGGCCGTAAAAAGTCTCCCCGTACATTTAGTCAGTACTGTTATCAGTAAATTAACCCGTTACCGATGTCATGCAGTGATTGTTACGTATATCAGGGCTATCCGATCAACGTTTTTTTGGCGTTGTCCCGGTTAGCTCAGTTGGTTACGTCGCAGGAATTGCATGGCTAGACGCTGTCGCCGTGACGGTGCGGGTTCGCTCCCAGCTAGAGACTCTATCATTTTAAATAAAGTAAATGAGTGAAATAGTCTTGTTGACCTATTCCTAATATTGTTGTGTACTTACAGGATGTGTTATGGATGCCCAAGTGTTTGAAGTATGGCTGGTTTTTGCCGTATCGTCCTTCGGAGTATGAGTACGGTTGCTGGAAGAGACACTACATTGCCTGTGTGCAAACACTGGACTACGTCACTGCGAATGTAAGCTTAAATACTTGGAGTGGTTCCGGCGACAATGTATGCATGTAGATCTATGTGACTGCCGACACTCACTGATTTTCAAGAAACCTTTACATTTCACCCTGTACACCATAGATCCACCTTTATTGCATGGTAAATCAGTGTAGATCCAGATCAGCTGGCACATCAGTGCCCTCTTATCAGAATCTGCTCTGTTTGCTTTTTGATTCATTAGGTTATTTCTGACCAGAATGCAACCAGTCCAGATTCAGATCAGATGGCATGGGTGTTCCTGCTGGTCTGGATCTACACTGGTCACACAGGCATTAAAATGCATATATCTGGAGGATAGGGTTAATCATTTAAGTGCTAAACACAGCAGCAACCAGTGTATACCAAGACACACAGTCTAGGCAGGGCTTTCACTGTATGATATACTGAGTGCAAATGAAAACGCAATACTTTACTTTTTGGAATATTTTCAATGTGTGGAAAAGTTTAATACATTCGCAAAAATAGATGTGTTTTAAAATGAATAATAGCTGAAAAGGGAACGTTGAAAGCAACCAAACACAACAAATATGAAAATATTGCATGCTCGGTTTGATTGAGCCTGTTCATGGGCATTAATGGAAATGCATATTACTGCCCACGCCCCCTATCCACGGGTTGAGTTCAACTCAATATTTACACCAATAAACAGTACAATTTTGATCTATCCTAAACGATGGTATGCATATGGCGCTGAACATGGACCCTTCAATGGGGTATATTCAGATTAATACCATTCCATGTTCAGCGGCGTATGGTCCCCAAATAAAAGAATGGGTTTGCCCTAAACGAGAAAACAATGGGTCCTAAACAAAATAGAATTTCAACAGGGGATGTTGTTGGGCCAAGCGAGTAATTGTCGACGGCGAACAATGCATTCGACGAGCGATTTCACGTCGAGACATACCTCCGTGGATCATACCTAAAACCTCACGTCGCTGGTTGTCTAAAAGTCTTGGCATTTTCACATTTGTATAGAGTAAAACTTAAAAACTGAAGATGGGATTTGTGTAGCCGTTTGTAAAGGTTTACAAATGGACTTGTTTTGAGGTTATTTATGCATGTCTACATGCCTAAACAAAACTTTCATGCGTTTGTACGGGGTTACTGTAGGAGAAAAAGTTTAAAAAATCAGTGGACAATAAATGTATCGATTGGTTACTTTTTGATTTTAAAACACATATACTTTTGCCAATTTATTTAACTTTTACACACATCAAAAATATTCTAAAAAATAAAGTGTTGCGTTGTCATTGGCACTCAGTATATATAGTCAATGAATTTAGTTAAGCCTTTTATCCATGGATATGCCTTTGGTCACATGGGTGACCAGTGTCAGTGTAGATCCAGATTAGCAGGGATATCTGTGCCATCTGATCAGAATCTAAAAGTAAAACGTTTCCATTCAGAAGGCACATATTTGCCAGCTGATCTGGATCTGCACTGTATGCCCATGTGATAAAAGACATATCCATTGAGAAAAGGGTTAATAATTTTTTTTTTAAAACAACCCTGTGAAACTGAATGGAGTGGTCTAAATTGATAGAGAGGTCATTTCATTTACAATACACATAGCTCTTGAAAGCTTAAACATACTTTGTACCAGTATTGCTAAAAAAGTGTCATCTGCTATAAAATAAATTGATAATACCTTTTTGCACTAACAAAAAAATTGATCTGACCTATAAATAAACAGAAAATTTGTTTTTACCAGTGAAGGATAGAAATATAGTTTGCTTGTGTCACTAAGTAACTTGTGAAAATACATATTTCAGAGCTCACTTGGTGAAATCTATTTCTATCTTACACTTGTAAAAACAAAATTTTTAATATCCTCCTTAATGTTTTTTTGCAGAACTCTATGTATGGAATGAGAGGAGATGGAAAAGACCTGATGCCCCAGAAACCAACAAAGAAAGAGCTGACTCTGGTAGAAAGCAGTGAGTATTCCCATGTAACCCTGCATCTCTTCCAGTTTTATCATGTGTGCAACCAGTTAAGATCCAGATCAGCTGGCACATCCATGCCATCTGATCTAAATAAATCCATACTGGTCGCCTCAAGGTCACAAATATCCCAAAGAATCTAAAAGACAGAATTTGTCATGATCGGCTGGCACGGATGTGATGACTGATCAGGATCAACATTGTTTGCTCTATCTATATATAACAGCGGTATATTGTACATTAAAGATTAATTTGCTTGGAATGGTCATTTGAAATCAAGTCAACTAATTCAGTAAAGTGAAAGGAAACTTAATATGACACAAATAAAAATATTGAAAGCTCATTTTGATTAAGCAGCATGATTGTGAGAAAATTCTGTAGTGTAAATGCAAATTACTGCCCACATTGCATTGGGTGTTTTATTATTAAATTCCTTAGGATTCTTATTAATACTTCATATTTATTTACTATGGTTCCATTTATTTGGACAAGTCTTTGTACAAAATGATATATTTATGAAAGCATAAATTTGTCAAATTTTATTATCTAATACGATAAGCTACTGCATGTTTATTATAGGCTTGGGTTTAATTTCATACATAAAAAAGATACCACAGTTACATAAATACCACCTAAAAATTATGTTTTGACCATTCTGCATTTTACTTATATCGATGATGCTTCCTTTTCAGACAAGATGTTGACGTCCCGGCCTCCATGGGTGGGGCCAGACTACCATCCCAAGGATCTCCAGCAGAACATGTATGCCTTCTTACACGACTTCAATCCGAATGATCCCAATATGCCCAAATCTGCTCTACTGTTCCACAATCGCTGGGGAATACTGAAGAAGAAGTCAAATGTAACGACAAGTCCAAATATGGAGCTTGGTCTGACCACACAGAGAAGAAGAGAGAGGCATAGAGCTCTTACTGTAAGCATTGCGGAAAGCCACTATGAATTTATTGACTGTTTGACCCTTTAACTTAACCATTTACTCTATTTATACGTGTTTTTACGCATGTGCAATGTGTGTAAATTCAGATCAGATGGCACAGATGTGCAAGCTTATCTGGATCTGCACTTTTCACTTTTAGGTCAGAAATAACATAATAAATAAAAAAGCGAACAGTGCAGATCTTGATCAGACAGCATGGATGTGTCAGCAGATCTGGATCTACTCTGTTCATTCACGCCATAAATGTGTATATCTGGAGAAAGGGTTAAATTGCATGAGAAACCATTGTAGATTCATATCAGCAGGCACAGGCACATTAGTTGAACTGAGCTGTGTAATCTGATCAGGATCTACACTGTTTGCTGCTTGCTCAGATCTGAGCTAAAAATTGGGAAAAAAAACAGTTCCCCTTGTTCCCAGCAGAATTAAATAATACTAGTTTATGTTGCTGTAAGTCCTTAATTTGTGGTAGTTAAATTTTCTATGTTTGTTATGCCTTGCTCATAGTCATTTTAAGGACCTTGTGGTATTTTAATTTTAGAATAAAGTTTT
Source organism: Corbicula japonica (assembly GCA_038501625.1). NCBI lineage: Eukaryota > Metazoa > Mollusca > Bivalvia > Venerida > Cyrenidae > Corbicula > Corbicula japonica. The sequence goes on from JAZAYU010000027.1 coordinate 5,595,497, forward strand.
ATTCACATGTTGTTTCAGTCAGGAGAAGATTATGACCTGCTGCAGACTGGTAGATCAATGACCTTGACCAAGAGCCTCGGAGATGACATTGAAAACCTGTGTGACCAATGTAGATCCATATCAGCCTTCACTTCTGATAAGGATCTGCATTGTTTGCTTTATGTTAGAAATTACAATCAATCAAAATGGGAAAGGTGCAGATCCTGATCAGAGAGTGCAGATGTGCCGGCTGATCTGGATCTATACTGTTCGCCCGCGCCGTAAGGGTGTATATAGAGAGAAAAGGGATAAGAATGAATATTAATTTTAATTTTGTTTCAGTCAGGAGAAGATTATGACCTGCTGCAGACTGGGAGATCAATGACCTTAACTGAGAGCCTTAAAGATGACCTTGTTAACCTGCGGGAACAGAGACTGAATGAACTGGTCAATACTGAATGGTACCCACCTAGCCGAACTGGAGCAAGAAGGTGGGTTTTAAGAGTAAATCCTGGGGGGAAAAAATGTGCTTTTATCAGGATTTGCAATAGAGTATGCAATTCATTTATCATTTACTCCATAGAAACACTTCAATTGTGTGGGTAAACAGTGTAGATCCAGTCAGAAATAACATCATAAATCAAAAAGCGAACAGTGGAGATCCTGATCAGAGGGCATGAATGTGCTGGCTAATCGATATCTACACTGTATGCGTAGTCTTGCAATAAAAGACATTTAATTATACGGAGTAAAGGGTTAAACAAAATATTTTGTGTTGAATATTATTGATATTTTTATTAAATATAAAATTTATTTACATGTACATGTTAAAGTTATCTTTCATGGTTTTTAAACAATCATATCTATCGGGGAGTTTATGCAAACTGCATGTGTATTTAAATTTATAAATGAATGCCCCAATTAATCATTGAAAATTAGTACCTTACAAATATTTATGAATTCACAGTCCAGTCCAAACTGTGCTTAAGACCACAAAGACTACCTATGGTTAAAGATCAAGTTTTGTTTGTCCCGTTGACTGATTTAGTAAAGAAATTCACCTATGAGCAACGATCTCCTGCATTCATTGACCAGTTTTGGGTTTTCGTCTGAGTGGTTAATGAAGACAGGTTTTACTGTATTTCTTGTGAAAAAAATTAATTTTATCAAACTGAAATAATTGATTGTTATACATTTTAGTCCGGATGACAGGTTTGTATAAACAACACTTTTTCTCCACACATTTATATATTGGCAGTCAATCTAGCATACCATAGGATGTTGTATATTTTATTGTCTTTTAATGTTGTCTTGATGGCTAAACTGTGGTTTTCTCTCCCTCTTGGAAAAAAGTACAAAACTTTTACATTAAAATTTGTTTTTGAACTTTTTGTTTAATTTTAATAGTTTTTTTTTTTTTGTTTTGGGCAGGTTGAAGAATTTTTAACCTTTATTGTGTTTTAAAAATAGAAAGTAGAAAAGAGGTTGCACATTTTATGGGGTAGTGAGCTGTGAAAAGTGCACTGTGATCTGCAGCCAGGCATTATACATGTATAATGTGTTTAGAACTTATACAGAATTGTAAGTCTGTAATGATATTAAAAAACAACTTTTATAAGCATACATGAAACATCAATGTTCACATATTTGTAATTAATAAATAGCCAGCATGAAAATATTTCATTTTCTGTAAAATGCATGTAATCATCTTTTTTATGGTCCTATTACGGGAGTCAATTTCAAGTTTCAAAGTCATGATTAAGTGTCAGGCAGATTTCTTTCTAACTTAATCCTTTTCTCCACATATATGCATTTTTTATTTTTACGCATGTCCGACCAATATAGATCCATCCGTGCCATCTGATCAGGATCTGCACCGGTCGCAATTTGGTAAAAAATAAAGTAACAAATCATAAAGCGAACAGTGCAGATCCTGATCAGATGGCACAGATGGATCTACACTGTTTGCCCATGCAATAAAGGTGCGTCTATGGAGGAAAGGGTTAGTAGTCAAGTCAGGATGTGCAGATTGTTGTAAAGAAAGGATGTTGTCCTATGATTGTTTTTACTAGAGTTATGGCCCTTTCTGAGAGATGTGTATCATACGTGGTTAAAATAATTAATTTGTAATTATTGGTAAACATATATTTTGTTACTCCTACTATCACCATTATTATTTGTAGGGCGACAAACCTTTGTGTTTACGCTGAATAAACTTTTGAATCTTGAATCTCTTAAAGATGTACATTGATTGAAACAAAGATTAGGTACATTTTAATCATTTGTTAACTAATTACTTTTATTTTCAGACCCAATCTAGGTGGCAGTAAGGCCTCTTACTCTGGAACACTGAAAGGCACAAGAAGGGCCTCTCTAGTGGGAACCGAGAGACCGCAGAATCCAAGGGTTATCTTAATATCCTCCAGGGTACCTGCTAGTGAGGTAATATTTCAAGATATTAATAGAAAAGTTGTTAAACCAGAGAAAACACATTTATTGTAGCTGATCTGGATCTACACTGATTACCATTGCAATAAAACTGGTATCTCGGGTTTAAACGGTTAGCTATTGAATTGGTTGTGTTCATTGGGAAATTTTATAACTTTTGTAAGTATTTCTTTCATGGACACTGAAGAGGTGTATTCAAGTCAGTGGATGAATAATACAACAAATTTGGTTTTAAAAATTTTAACTTGTATGCTAAGAGTGTAAGAATATTACATCACATTAACTTGTTTACAGCTCTTCTACAGTTTATACAGTCAAACCTTTATTAAGCAGCCACCCAAGGGAGTGACAAAAAGTGGCTTCTTGACACAGGTGGCTGTTTAAGAAAGGTAAAAAATAGAACAAAATGCCAGTTTAGGACATATTCAAACTGGCGTTTTAAGACAGGTGGTTGCTGAATGCAGGTGGCTGCTAAGACAGGTGGTTGCTGAATGCAGGTGGCTGCTAAGACAGGTGGTTGCTGAATGCAGGTGGCTGCTAAGACAGGTGGTTGCTGAATGCAGGTGGCTGCTAAGACCGGTGGTTGCTGAATGCAGGTGGCTGCTAAGACAGGTTCAACTGCACGATCAATTTTGATATTTGGTAATATTGAAAATTTTTGCGCAGATACATGACCAGGCACCTTTAAAATGTTCTACATTTTGCTGTTATGTGTTAACTTTCAGCTACTGTTGGATGCCGTTCTGTTTGGTGTGGTGCCCATTGTGTATGAGTATGAAGGGACTACCCTAGAGTCCCTGTGTCTGAGACTGGAACAAGTTCTGCAGGGAAGAAATGCTCAGTAAGTTACTGTCGAATCACTTCGTTTCACAGGGGTTTGATTTTTTATGAACAAATTTCAGTCCTCAGTGAAATTTAACCATCTGCCTTCTGATTTAGGTCTACACTGGTTGCTGATTGTTCGGAAAATAACTTAATAAATCTAAAAACACACTAGATCCTGATCAGATGGCAAGGATGTTCTGGCTGGCACAAGTGCAGCAATTAGATCCATATAAAATTTTATTTTTCCCACTGCATAAACATGAATCTACAGGGACACAAAATCAAGCTCACTTTTAAAGATAAACAAATATTGTGATGTTTATAAAACTGATGAAATATATACCAACACAAAATGTGATTTTGAAGTCCAGTTAAACCACAAACAAATATAAACTCTGAACAAACCAAAAATATTTCACAATCTTTTGCGTTATTTCAAATCAAAAGAAAGTTTGAATAGCATAACAATGTTAAGAACACTTTTACGGGCTTACATTCAAGGTCTTAATCAGAAAAACTTGAAAAATTGCCCTAAAGGTTGTGGTCATCTTCATTGTTAACCACGTTTCCTTTGGAAAACCATGGTTATTAGATTGGAGTACATGTATTTAGTTGGGCAGGTGGGCGTCAACATTTCATTAAGTTTTTTGGTTAAGTTCACTTTTTCTCAGTAACCATTCAAGGCAGAGCTTATGATACAATGATTCTTATATTTGTCTGACATCACAAGAAATAATGGAAAAATAAATAGAAATAATAGGATTGCATAACTCTTGACTATACTTTGTCATAGTAATGCCCCTTTTTTACCTAAAGATAAAAACCTGGTTTCGGTGGCATTGTGGCATCTTCTTTACGTTAACTAGCAGTTTATTCTTGAAATTTGAACAAGTTTCATATCTCTTGGCTATAATTTCTCATAGTTATGCCCCTTAAATTTATACAGAAAACCTGGTTTTGTTGCACTGCATCATCTTGTTGTTGTTATTTTAATAGGAGTATTGGAATCTTCACACATGCTGAGCTTCCTGGAGAGATTAGACTGGTTCATGGATGCAACATCAGTTTAGAAAATCTGGATTATCCGGAGGCTCGGGAGTTCTTCGAGACTGCATCCAGTCATGTACTTCCTACCGAGATGGGAGGACAGTTTGACGTGTTCGCCCCACTTGCTGCATCAGGTAAAATGACCTTTGTGTTTGTTTTAGACTTTTCTATTGGTAAATATTGTGCACTTTGATCTGACTTGCATTATTGGTCATATTTTAACCCTTTATATCATACATGTTGGTTTGATCACATGTGCAAACATGCCATCTGATCTTAAAACGAAATAACCAAATGTAAAATTACAGAAAATCTATACAAATGACTTATCATTTATATTTTTTTATTCGATGCCATATACAGCCAACATCATTTTGTGAAAGATAAAAAAAGTTATACCACTCCGTTTTCAGGAAAAATTCACTTAGGTTTAGATTTAACACCATTCTTTGCTATTCAAGTTACAGTGATACACTTGCGTTTAAAGACAGCTTCTGCCAGGTGGCGTGACTGATTCAAAGGCGCATGACATAATTCCCAAAATTTGGTAACCAGGCAAGGGGATAATGATTTTTATCATATTATGCAAAGTTTCAAGTGTCAATTTTGATTTTCTTTTTTTGACATTGTTTCTTGGCCATGGGCGCGTACGACTTTGAGTCCTTTTTCACAATTCAAATGTTTTATTGTACGTTGCAGAGCTTGGTATGGAGTTGATGGTACAATTGACAGTATTGACTGGTGTACAGTTTTCCAGCCCCACCGGCATCATAGGACAATACAATCATGGTGAGTAGGAGGGTTGGGTATGAATATTGTCTTTACCCCATGTGCATGAGTTTTATCCCATGTGCACCCTGTGTAGATCCACATCAGCTGGTTCACCTTGTGGTTTGGTCAGAACCTACACTTAGTCTAGTGAATTTTAGAGTTCATAGATTTTGAACAAGGAGTGAACAGTGTAGTTTCTGATCAGAATGCATAGGTGTGCAGGCTGATCTGGATCTTCAATGGTTTTTAAATGGGATATGAGCCATCTGCAATGGAGTAAAGGGTTCAGTAGTTTGTGAGTGGCTTTTGATGTAGCAGTGCTGTTAGTCTCAATAATTCGACTGCAAGCACAGACCCATTATCATACTGACTTTTTACAGATGTCTGTCCTTTACGTCTTAAGCAGTTACGATCAAAACTGTGGTGGAAATCAACCCGATTTAAATTCTGTTATTTTTCACTCCCACATGAAAATTTTAACACTGGTATGTTCAAGTGTGGCTATAACAATAAATAATGATGAAAGTAACAATAAAATGACGAATATTCCACAAAATAACTTGTTAAACCTACCACGTTATATGCTGTTTACATGTTGATACGAAATCCAGATAACCAATGAAAATGTTTCTTTTTATTCAAACATATTTTACAATGCGGGAGGCTGTACGCTTCGAAAAACTCATAACGTTCGCTTATTTTCTTATTTGTCATGTTCGATGGTGATCAAAGTTATTTTTTCATCTATTTAGATACCCGCCCCGCTATATTAAGTTTCAATCGCACCTTTAATAATGTTGTGTATATTACCTTGTTAATTATTTGCAGATAGTTATACTTACTTTTATTCATCAAACCTTTATTTATAAGTTGCTTTGTATTTACCGTAGCAAGAATTTCCGCAGTACATATTTCAAGCTGGTAAGGTGAAGTTTATCGATAAACGTGAGTCAGGTAAACTTTAAGCGGCGTAATCGAAATCTGTTGACATGGGTGGAGGTTTAAATGAGTTTTGCATAAAAAACGAAACCGTTATTTATAAAGGATTACATATAATGATTATACTTGAATGTAGCTTTTCAGGTATGTAAATTTTTTAACGATACATATGGTTTAAGATGCTTTATGGAGCCGCCAAAGTTGCCAAAGTTGCAATTCAAATTCTGATTGCTGGCATATAAACATAGAAGGAAAATTTTCCGCATTGATTTGAATAGTAACTGGGTTGTGCGCGTAGAGCGACCATCATATATATAGAAAAGCTCTTGTTGCTCACAAATAGTTGGGCTACAGTGCTGTGGAAGCAAAAACTTTCATTGGAAAAGGAAAAATCTTAATGTGAATCCATGATGCAATATTATAAACTCCTTAATAACTTCAGCAAAATGTATTCATATTCACAGTTAATTTGTTATTGTCAGTTATTTGAATCGGTTGCTAAGATTGGAATGTTTTAATCCCCACACCACTTGTGGCCTGAGTTTTTTTTGTTGTCACCAACTGTTCTGAGACCATACCTTTGATTAATTTGTATTGTTTGCTTCATCTGCATGTCATCAATTTTGTCTGTTGGTTATCTTTGTTATTTCATTTTACACATTATCCCTTTGCTCCATATATATACGTCTTTTACACATGTGGAATCAGTGTAGATCCAAATTAGCCAGGTCAGGATCTGCACTGTTCACATTGAATAAATCAAAAAGTTAACTGCAGATCCTGATAAGATGGCAAGGATGTGCTGGTTGATTTGGATAAACACTGTTTGCCCATGCCATAAAGGCATGTATATGGAGGAAATGGTTATTATTTGCCTTCCTGCTGGTCTATGCTTAGGAATCCATAATTATGTATGTGGCTACTTTACTTACAGTGAACACAGATTGGTGTATCCCTTACAAAGAAGGTCCCCCACCTCATCAATACTTCTGTACAAGCAAGTTAAACGTGTGGGCCAACACGGCAGACCAGGCTGTAGAATCATTGAACAAATGTAAACAGACGCTGACTCCATACTTTGAGACGGCCCACAAAGATATTGCTGCACAGTTGGCAGGTAAATAAATTAGAAAGGCCTACTCAATCAGCATTTCATTTAATAGTAAATAGCGGTTCTACGAATTGGCAGCGGACCAAACCGATTGTTCGTAAAAGGGCAATTTTTGTACTATTGCATTTTTGTTAGTTTAGGTTGTTAATACTGCCGCAAATCGCAAATGTCATTATATATCATAATATGTTATTTATATTGCGAAATAACATGTTATCATCAATGAATACATCAAAATATATGCACATATCAAATAATGTACAAATATACTTCACATATTGTCGGAAAATAGAACATGGCTTAGCATATTATTTGCTGTATGTCAAGCAATTCAATTTTTTCAGATGTTATACATTTTTAAACTGTTGACAGCATATCATGTCACAACTGCTTAAGTCGATAATTGCACACCAATACAAAAACTGGTATCGCTTGCAGAGATGTGAAAATCACCTGCCTGACCGAAATTTGCTAAATTGCATGTAAATTACACTGTCAATAAGCTTAAGGGACTGTCATAATTCTTCCTTAACTTGCATTTTTCGTTAAATCACATTTCGTTTGATCACATCTTTTTTAAATTGAATAAAGAAGGAATACAGAAGGGAGCAGTTGCTGCGTTCGTAGTATACCTTCAATTCCTAAAATCTTGATTCATAGTATCGCAAATGGAATGTAACTGTAAAGTAGAGGACTTGAAAGACTTAGTGAAACAGTTTTCAAACATTGCTGTGGCCACGGAATTCAGATTTGAGCTGCGTCATTCCAGAATGACGTCAACTTCCTAAAGTCCCATTTTCGGAGTTAAGTTTATGTTGCTGGATGTCAGGTTTTCAGATTTAAATAAGTCACATGGTTTTTCTTTGTGATGTCAAATTGTTAGTGATTGTAATGTCACATCATGTGGCCTTGTGATGTTACATGGTTTAGCCGTGCAATTTCACATAGTTTGTAATTGTGAAGTCACATGGTTTGTCCTTGTGTGATGTCACATGGTCATTGTGATGTCACACAGTTTGATTTATGGTTTTGTCCTTTTTTGTTGTAGGAGAGATGATCTTTGGCGTGTTAGGACAGACAGATATTCGAGGTGTGAAAAACATTACAACTGCTATCACAGAGGCACTGGTTGAGCTGGGACACCAGAATGGGGTAGAGTACATAGTTTTCATGTATAAACATGTTTGCAGGTAAAATGTGTACATGTATGTATTTCCTCAAGCAAGTTTATAAATTAATGAATCAGTATATCCATCAAAATGTTGATAATTTTTAAGAAATTAAATAATTTTGTTATTATATCCCCTAAAATGAAGTTTAAGCTTGTTCATTGTCTGTGTGTCTATCAGTTTGTCAGTCTTAGGAATATTGTGTTGCAAAGTCCTCATTTACTCGGCAGAACCTCGTACACTCAAAACAGTTAAACAGATTTTTCCATCTTCACCTCACACTCATCCATGATACTTATAACCTCACACTCATGCATGATACTTATAATATTTCTTTCTTCTGCAGGAGACCATAATCTGAGGTCCTGGCAGTACATGACTTAGAAATGTTTTCTATGTAATACATGTTTTCCGATCAGCAATACTCTTTAATGACTGCTTTTTTTGCCCATTCCTCATTTTGGTCTTTACTTGGAATTGATGAAAAAAAAACTTTATTCTAGGTGAATTCCTTAGAGTTTTTGGGACAGTACTTGCTGGAGAAGGCAGGTGTTGGAGATCTACAGTTTACTAGCACTAAACAGGTCAGTATATTTGTCTTCATTCTTTAAAAAAACTCTTTACACCGTGTGTACATGTTGTTTTTTTGTTGCATACATGCCATCTGATCAGGATTTGCACTGTTTGCATTTAATTTATTAGGTTATTATTTGCCAAAAAGCAAACGTATTGTAATAATTTTTAAGTTAAGTTAAAGCATGTTTTTAAATTTTTGAACTTATTTAATTCCAAACTCAGACTTACTAGTTTCAACATTGAAATTGTTAAAACAAAAGCATGTGTTTTTTGTCAATACATCTCAATGCAATGTCAATAAAGAGAAGTCAAAAAGCATCTTTTCCTATAAGAAATAACATGAATTTAATATCATTGTGAATAATCTAATGTTCATAAGGCATGTAATTAAAACACTTCTGCTCAGGTCAGTAGCCAAATCTATTGACTTTACCTATATTATTTACCTATAATATTTACCAAGGCTTTTATTCTTGGGTGAATATATCGACCCCATTATATAATATCTCTGTTAAAGAATATTCACATTTACCAGTATGCATGTTTTACTAAATTAAATATAGAAGCTGAAACCAGTTTCGGCTGACTTTGAAACAGAAGAAGAAGGTGAGAAGGAGGAAGGAGAGGGTGAGGGAGAAGAAGGAAAACTTCAGGCCAAGTTTGATGAAACCAGACGGACGTATGAACAGACACGTGACTGGGACGAGGAAGAGGAGGATGCAGATGGCGAGACGAGAAAAGACGAAGGTTCAGAGAAAGCAACAAGAAGACGGCAGCATGACGAGCGTAAACAAGTGGTGCTAAAGACCCAAGCATTGAGTCAGAAGTTTGGTACCATCAGAGCTACAGGCAAACTAGAGAGGCTGGTAAGATTCATCAAGTTGAACAATTCACTTCATCGCACAGAGTAGATCCAGATCTGCTGGCACATCAGTATCATTAATCTATATCTATTTTGTGTGTTGGCAAAAATAACCTAACAAATCTAAAAGCAATCAGATCAGACAGCAAGGATGTACCGTCTGATCTTGATCTTCACTGTTCTCCCTGTTAATTAAGGTATATCTAAGAAGTCAAGGTTTATATACATGTACTTACATTGCTGATAATTTGTCTTCAAGTTGATATTTTGTGTATTAACCTTGAGTTACTCTAAAGGATTGAATCAATATTTGATGATCATTTGGGTATGGAAAACATTGGTGTTGTTAAAAGTGTGTGAAAGCAAAATGTTTACATCAAACATTCAATATATTTCCAACAGAACTAAATTAGATTTGCTTCAAGTTGACTTTTTTGATGACTTTGACAATAATTTTCAGACAATTCAGAAGTTTAGTGACCATCCTGAGAAGCGCACCCCGATTGCCCACGAGATCGTGTCCAGTGAGGTGGAATATAACAGGGTTCTCACTGCCATAAAGAATGTTTACTTCAAACCCCTCAGTTCTGCTCTTAAATCCAACAGGTAATGTTTAACCCGCTGAACTAATGTAATCAACTCGCCTTTCTAGGAGTACAAGCTGCTATTTAAGTTTTTGTGTTTTACAGTATTACATTTTATTTACTTAGCTCTTTACCCCATGAATATGGCTTTTTTTTACATAGGCAACAAGTGTAGATCCAGATCAGTAGGATAATCCATGTCATCTGATCTTAATTAACAAGTTAACAAAATTTGCTTTTAGATCATTTCATTAATCCTGACCAGGATAGTAACAGTGTAGAGTCAGATCAGACGACACAGATGTGCTGGGTGATGTGAATAAACCATGGTTGCCCATACGATAAAAGTTGTATGCATGAAGTAAAAAAGGTTACGGTATGCTGTTTTTATTAACTAGACAACAGCAGCATTGAGTCTGATAAGACTGATGCTGTGTAGGCTGGTCTGGCTCCACTAGTCATAAAGTCTTTATATAACTTACATTTTTCATTGTCCACTGTCATTGCCCCCATGTTATTGTGTTGTTTTTTTTCACAAAACTTTGTATGTAGTTCTGATTTTACATGTTATATGGTGTGATTTCTTGACTTTACAGAGCAATTATAAGCAATCAGAATCTACAAATCATCTTTGCTGATGTTCTAGCCATTTGGGAGAAAAGCAAGTAAGTGCTATCATGTTGGGGGAGGGGGGGGGGATTAGTTGATGTCACCATTTGAGAGAAAAGCTAATACCATTGGGGAAAAAATGCAACAGTGTTACCATTAGGGATAAAACCAAGTGTAAGTGTTGTTGTTGAGGAAAATATGAAAATGCATTCATTATTATGCATTTTGCAGCAAAAATAAAATTTTACATTGTAATGAAACCACCTGTTATATTTGAGAAAACAATCTCACTAAAATAACTAGTCTGAACTGTCGAAATAATTATCACTGAAAACAATTTATTTTCTTGTGATGTTATATAATATTATGTTTCTGTAGTGCTCACACATTTTTCTGACAAGATCTAACACTGTTATTGAGGAACATAAAAGTTGTATATTTAAAAGATAACATGATTGACATTTTATTTGTACAAAATGAGGAATTCATCGAAATATCATTCTTTCAAAAGCAAGAACAGTCGTACAAACAGGTTTTCAGGTGTTTTGGCATACATATATTAAAATAAGAAAAATATATTGCATATATATCAAAATAAGTATAATATAATGCACATGTATACTATGCTCAGTTTTTAGATAGCATCATTATATGTTTGTATGGTAAACCATTGATGTTCTAAATATAACATTCTTTCATTATTTGTTGGCAGCGATTTAAAGGAGAATCTACAGAATCGACTTCTTGAGTGGGACGCCCAAGAGACATGTCTTGGCGACATTTTCGTCAAGTTCTGTACACATTTGAAAGTGTACACAAACTTCGTGAACAATAATGAGGTCATTCTAAGATGTATTGAGAGGTCAAAAGAACAGACACCTGCATTCAGAGCTTTCTTAGGCAGGAATGATCGTACACCAGAAACTAAAATGTTGTCGTAAGTGGTGTAAATATACTTGAAAATGAAAATGGTGAAGAGTTGCAGAATTAAGTGATATCAAAGTAAATACTAATATTCAGAAATAATCTTAGGCTAGTGAATCTTAATAGTAACAGTGTAGATCCTGATCAGACATGTGCACATGTGCCAGCTGATCTGGATCTACACTGGTTACCAAATGGGATAAAAGCCATATCCCATGTAGTAAATAATAATATACCTTGTATGTGTTTCTTATTTTAACCCTTTTCTGTATATATACACCTTTATTGCTAGAGCGAACGGTTTAGATCCAGATCAGCCGGCACATCTCTTGTGCTCACAGATGTGCCGGCTGATCTGGATCTACACTGGTTGCACATGCGTAAAAATGTGTCTATATCAAGGAAAGGGTTATGGCTACAATTAATGAATTAATTAGCACAAAGTTTAATATATGAAAAATTAAATACTGAAATATATTTATACGCTTTATTCCATTCTTCATCAGGGAAAAATAAAAACAGTGGAAATGTTGTGATGTTGTCAAAATGACACGTTCATTTTTTTGTTATTTACAGTCTACAAGAAATGCTTTTACTGCCATCTAGAAGGATCAATGAGTATGTGTCACTGCTGAGCTGGTTCGAGCTGCACACACCAAAATCGCACCAGGACAGGGCCGACTTGGCTGATGCTATTAATACTCTCACTGAGCTGGAGAAATGTATTCAAGAGGTACGCATAATATGTTTATGTTTATTGAAGTGGAAAAAATAATGGCACTTAATATAGCCTTTGAGAATGATGTGAATTTACATTTTCATATTGATCAGTTTTAACATTGCCCTCAGCATAAACAATATTGTTGCTTCTTATTGTTCCTTATCTTAAAATAACGAAAACAGCAATTTTTATCCAGCATTATTAATTAACATTCTGTTGTTGTTTTTTTCAGTGTAAATTGCGTATGGAACGAGACAGAAACTTGATTGAGCTTCAGAGGAACATACAAAACTGTCCAGTAAGTATTGATTTTTTCCCTTTTCCACCTTTTTAATATTGCAGTAACATTAGTTGTGTCTATGGTGGCTATAAAAACTCTCCCCAGATACATGTAAACAATGCATAAAAATGTTGTTGAGTACAATGATGCTCCTCAACTACATACTTTGGCCTTTTTTTATTTATGGATGGTTTCAATATCCCAGACATTTATGCTTTTGGATATTGTTTAATCACCCCAACAATGTACAGCTTGCTGTTGAATTATCTGCCTTCAGCCTTCATGAAGGTTCCATGTTCACAGTAATATCATTTAACAGAATTTAACAGATATGTGACCAATATTTCAGGCTCTACTTGAAGCTAACAGATATGTGACCAATATTTCAGGCTCTACTTGAAGCTAACAGACATCTGATCAATATTTCAGGCTCTACTTGAAGCTAACAGATATGTGACCAATATTTCAGGCTCTACTTGAAGCTAACAGATATGGGACCAATATTTCAGGCTCTCCTTGAAGCTAACAGATATGGGACCAATATTTCAGGCTCTCCTTGAAGCTAACAGATATGGGACCAATATTTCAGGCTCTCCTTGAAGCTAACAGATATGTGACCAATATTTCAGGCTCTGCTTGAAGCTAACAGATATGTGACCAATATTTCAGGCTCTGCTTGAAGCTAACAGATATCTGATCAATATTTCAGGCTCTGCTTGAAGCTAACAGATATCTGATCAATATTTCAGGCTCTGCTTGAAGCTAACAGAGATATATATCTGATCAATATTTCAGGCTCTGCTTGAAGCTAACAGATATCTGATCAATATTTCAGGCTCTGCTTGAAGCTAACAGAAAGCTGGTCAATATTTCAGGCTCTGCTTGAAGCTAACAGATATCTGATCAATATTTCAGGCTCTACTTGAAGCTAACAGATATCTTATCAAGCATCTGGATGCCAATCAACTGAACCCACCAAAGAAAGGCTCTGATATACCAGAACTAAAGTATGTATTATTTCTCTTCAGAATTGTGTACATAGCCATATTTAAGAGTTTTAAGGTAAGACCTGTGTAATGAATACCTATATCCAGAAGAGTATCCAAGGGAAGTAACTATAGTATTAAATTAGGATAGATTTCTATCAAGCAAGAGGACCAGGGTTCAAATCCCACTGGAAGCTAATTTTTTTTGTAAGCCTAGAGCTTAAATAATTGGCATATTTCTTTTTTTTCCTGTGTAATTCTGTCATTAAATATAAAATTTTCATGATTTAAACTAAAATAAGCAAAATAATCAAGATTAAAGGGGTTTTCGCTATCAGAATAGTGTTTATTCAAGTCATCAATTTGAAAATTTCTAAAACTGGACGGTAAACTTCTCTGAAATTTTGTTTAAATGTTGTTTAAGGTATATAGTTTAAAAATGGTAAAGTTTGATATATTGCACCAATCAGGATTTTGCAGAATTTTCATTAATTTAGTCTCGTGAAATATAAAAAATGCATTTTTTTAAATTTATTTGGTCAAAAATTGTCATTTTAAGACAAAGTCTGTATTTATATATTATATCTTAAATTGGTTTAGTAAAATATAACATATTTTGGATAAACTGTAAAAAAATTAGGGTTGAATTTATCAATAACAAAAAATTTTGTCACCGATTAAAGAAATTGGATACTTTCACGTTTTTTCTCACTTTTTTAAATAAAAAAAGCTAAAAATCTGAAAAACTACACGGTGAAAATCATTAAAATTTTGCATACAAGTCAGTGGTATGAAGCAGTTGATGAAAATATAATCAGATGTTGGATTCTTAATAGTGCCTATTACACAGGTCTTACCTTAAATAAAAATTGATAGGGTGTTTAATGTTGTCTGCTTACCGTTGTGAAGTCATATCAAGGAATTATTTAAACATCCTGAATAGACATGTTCTAATCTTGAATAAGTATAAACGGTCATTGTTTTATTAAGCTGCATGCATGAAATTCTGAATTGTTTAAGAAAACATTATTTATATGATGAAGAGGCTGCAAATATGCTGACTGCCTCAAAAACTTTGTCACTGGTCAGTTTAGAGTGACCTCTAAAATTTGGTGAGCATATAATATACCAAAATGTAAAAAAGATTTTACATTACAGCAATTTTCAATTTACGTTTTCAGTCTTACCTCGAAACAAAAATTACAGTAACTTTAAATGGCTATCAGGTTGCACCATTTTGCACCTTTGTTCTCAGAGGAAGCTTGCTCTTGACCCAGTTACTCAAAATCTGCCCTTGTTTCATGATTGTTTACTTGGATCAGACATTCTGACTTAACATTTACTCCATATAAACCCTTTTTTATGCATGTGTGACCAGTGTAGATCCAAATCAGTCTGCACATTGGTGCCATCTGATGTAGATCTGCACTAGTCGCATCTTAGTCAGAATTAATCAAAAAGTGAACTGTGCAGATCCTGATCAGATGACATAAATGTGCCAGCTGATCTGGATCTACACTGTTCACCAATCTGATAAAAGCGTATCTATCGAGGAAAAAGTTAAATATTTCATTGTTGTCTTGATCAGAGGCATGGATCTGCCAGCTGATCTGGATCTATGCTGTTTTCTCATGTGATTAAAAGGTGCAATATGCATAACAGGAATCACCACATTCAGAAAAAACAGCCTCCCCACACAGTCAAGAAGAAGAGAGGGAGAGAGAAAGAGACACCACCAACAATTAACAAAAATGAGAACCCGAGGGGTTACCGCCTTGGAACGGTCAGTGGCAAATCAAATTGCCACTGGGGGTTTAAACCAGGTTCTAGGGTGCTCCAACCTCACACTTGCCCCAACAGGTTCTCATATCACAAAACAAATACAAGTTGTCTTGGTGAAATCACTCCAACCCACTTATCGGCCCAACAATGTTGCATGCAAAAGCACACAAACATATAAAGCATAAGAATCTAATAGCATTACAAAGCAAAAGGGCTGGTACTTGATGATCTTACCGAGACCAGAGCTCCTGGAGTAAAAATCGGCAAGAACATGATGACAGGGATAAAAGAAATAAATCGAGCTTCTAGGTTCTTTGAAGAAAAGATTTCCCCATAAACCTTCATAAACTCTTAAACCCCTGCCACCGTCGTGCAACCAGAGAGGTATATCTATGGATTAAAGGATTTAATTTAACAGTTTTTTTTTATAAAAGCTTTATTTCTTTTCTAGAGTATTTCAACATGCTGCCATTTACGGACTTTACTTGTTTAATGATGCATTGGTGCTGACCAGAAGGACATCCAAGCATTTCCCATTTAGCCGCGCAGTTGAGTACAGTTACAAGTTTGAGGCCAGTATTTCACTGAACAGACTCCGTGTCCACGATATGCCTGACTCGAAAGGTGAGTTTTTGAGGGCCGATCAAGAAGGGTTCAGTGGGGTTACTTGAACCCCTTTTTGGGCAGCAATATTTAATTTTCATGTTAATTTATGCCAGTGGGAAGTTTTCATCAAAAGACTGCCCGAAACCAACCTTCTTTTTGAAAATCTTGCATGTGACCCTTGAATTACTATCATAATGAGACTTTTAATAAAACCCTTTTTAAATGGATATGCCTTTAATCAGATGACAGTCAGTTGAGATTCTGATAAGATGCAGATCTGTGCTATTTGATCTTGATCTAAAATATTCATTCTTTGGTCAGAAATAACCTAATGAGTCTTAAAGCCAACAGTGTAGTCACTAATCACATGGCATGGATGATCTGGATCTACACTAGTTTTCCAATGGGATAAAATCCAGTTCCCATGGAGTGAAATGTTTATATTTTACTGGATCAGATCAAAATGTCTGTGTGCCAACTTCACAGTATGTCAGTACCAAATTCAATCTTTAAAGGTCTGGAAATAATTTTAAAGATTTTTTTCCACCAACTCTTTCTTAGTCTGTAGGTATTTATTTTAGTTCTTATTTCGAAGTTATTGAGGATCTATACAAATGGTTTAATTTGAAATAGTATGCAGGACAAGTGGTAGATCGAAGCGCAGATTAAAGACAAATTAATTGTCAGAAAGTCATTTGTTCAGAAGATGAAAACCCAAAATAACGGGTATCTTTACTGTTTGGATGATAGCAGTTCAGAAAATAAGGGTCTTTGGTTTTGTAAATTTAACTTTTTTAAAGTCTTGTCTACCTTCCCATAAAGTTATAAGAATAACTTATTGCAGCCTCTTTCTATATGTTTAATACAAATTCATTTCAGATATAGCCAATGGCTTTAGACTTGAAACCCCCAAACAACAATGGTTCTTCTCCACCGAGACAGCTGAAGAGAAATTTAATTGGATAAGTGTAGTGGAACAGTCCATTAGAGCAGCTCTACAAGGTTAAGTGGGTTAGGACACAAAAATCAGCAAGGGGTGTATGGAGAGTAGATTGATAACAGTCTAGTTAAATCGGTGAAATGTCTTATATAATCTAAATGAGTCTTACAAGACCGAGACCTCAGATGTACTGGTGTTTGATGCACAAGTTTTAGAGCTAGACTTGTTTATGCATCTGCTTAATCTTCAGGGATGTTTTTTAAAACTGCCATAACCATGCTGATACCTTGTTGATAGATAGGATACTAGTAAGTGATAATATTAATTGCTTTAATGACTGTATGCAATTATTACAAAACTGTGATACATGTACTATACTGTCGGTTTATATTTGATTTTAATATTAAATATTTTATCTATCTTCCTCTTCAAATTCTTTATGACAATGTTGCAAAAATAAAGAGCTTATGAAGTTATATTGATACAACTGCCTAATCCCATCTTTATGATTCATATTTGTTATTGATGTGTCTTTTTGTGTACAATAAGTTTGCTTCTATGTGAATATGTACAAATTCAGTATTATTTTACCAATGTGATGTCAGCAGGCTTCAGCCCTGTTCCCCTGTGATTTTTAAGAAATGTAAAGATAGCATTAAAGCCATACAGATGCAGTGGCAGGGCTAGGTAACTATGCAAAGACTGACATGGTATATATCATCCTTATCCATCCCCAAAGGATAGTTCAGGTTTGCCTATATACATTCACCCATCACTATTGACATTCTGCATGGTTTGAAATAAGCATATTACATGTACCATCAAGGGAGGTAATTTAAACTGATAACTACACTGAAAGTGAGACATTGTGCTTGGTTTGAAATAAGCATACATGTATTACCATCAAGGGAGGTAACAAGGAAACTGATAACTACACTAAAAGTGAATCATTTGAGCACAGCAGTCTCTTAGCTTCTGTAAAATTATGAACTTGTTGTTAATTTTTGCATGAACTGTTCATACATGTGATAACTGAAATGGGCCAAAACTGGAATTTAATTGAATTTTAGCGTTCGGCAAAATTTGATGAAAAACCTTTATATTTAGTGCGCGTTCTGCAAAATTTGATGAAAAACCTTTACATTTAAAACATTTTACAATGACATTGTTTTCTATTACTTTATTCATGACTACTCATCACATCACAAGAATATTATAAATATCATATACAATGTATCTTTTAAACTCAATTACAGTTACAGATCATGTTTTTCCACAGTCACAGGTCATATTTTTCCAGTCTCATCTCCATTTTTCTCTTTGTAGAGTTTACATGCATTTTGAGCATCCTTCAATAGAGAACTGTCAGGTTTAAAATTTGCAACTTTTGCAACGTCCAAATGTCCTAGAGTAATCGTATGTTTTGTCAAGTCATTTTTTCCTCCATAACATATTTTAAATTCAGCATTGCACCATTTGCAGAATGCATACTCCGGTCCTTTCATCCCTTTCCTCGCCCATTTAAATTCCTTCTCCCATTCCAAATTATATTTTGTTTTTGCTTTAGCAACTTTTGGCTTGGATTCCGAGTCCCGAGCAGATGGGGAAAGCGCACGTTTAGGCATCTTTCACCATTATGCCAGAAAAGTGCAAGGCTGTCCATTTTATCATCCATCGTAACAAATAATATTCACTCAATTACAAAACGTGTTAAAACAATTTTTGTTGATCAAAAAACTAATAAAATGTTTCGCCGATACTGTCCCTTTATTCGGATACTTACATCTGTTATTTTTAAACGAACTTCACAAGATACCGCTTATTGTTTAACTAGTCCGCTAATTGCATTCAGGTGGCAAATTAAACGCATCATAAACTTGTGATTTCGATAAGAATTGCCTGTGCAAACAACCAATTATCCAATTAACAACTTCATCGGTCAAGTGTCACCTAATTATCGCGTTAATCATTTTAATGACACTGATTAAACGTTCGGCACGTTTTGATAAAGCCGTTATGTAGTCAAGTCCGAGATAAGGACGGTGTATCGGCTCGATTTTGGACTTTTATGGTTGACATTTTATTTATTTTTTACTTAAGGCGAAAAAGCGGGAATTCGATCTTTGAAAGCGGGAAACGGGATAAAGGCCCAAAAATCGGGAATTTTCAGTTTCCCGGCGGGATATCACATGTATGATTAGTCTGTTATGTAGCTAACGTGTACAAACTTGAAAATTTGACTACTCATTCTAATGGTGAACTCTTTTATGAGTTAACTGTAGTGTTGTTTTATTGTTAAATTTAAAAAATCATGTTGAGTTGAGCACCAGTAAAACTGAATTGTCAAATTAATTTCCGCTGCTGATGATCAAAGAGAAGTTGTTTTAAACAGTCAAAGTGTGACAAAGATCAAACTAGAATAAAAGTGGACCAGTTAGAACTTTGAGTAAGAACATGTCATATTGAGGAAGAGTGTTTTAGTGTGTCAAAGATAAAACTGAAACAAAAATGGTCCCATTATAACTTTTTGTAAGTGTAATTTATATGGGGTAAGTGTATATTTAATATTTTGTATTTTGTCATGATGTTGAAATCGATATTTCTGTTAAAACTAGATAAGTCTGTATCACTGTATCATTATCATTGTGCACACTGTCACAGTATTGTTATTAGGTGTTGAATGTTTTATATCCTAGCTGTGAAACTCTTATATCTAATTGTTGTAGTTTAAATTATAAATATATGTACGAGTACTTAGACTGGTACCAAGGATTCCAAAACATTTGGGAATAAGAATGCTGCTTTTTAGACCCAAAAGGGTGACAAGGGCCAAGACCAAGTTGTGCGCACACTTGCTTCAAAGCAGCATTTGAGCCATTGTATGTTGAAGGAGTATGTTTTCAACATTAACATTGTGGCTTGTCTGAAAAAGTTGAGTGAAAGTGCATCCCCCCTTGGGTATGGGCATTTTATGTTATTTTAACCGTTTCCTCAATATATACGCATTTTAGGCATGTGTGACCAGTGTAGATCCAGAGCAGCCGGCACATCCTTGCCGTCTGATCAGGATCTGTGCTGGTGGCATTTTGGTAAATAATAACCTGACAAATCAAAAACCGAATAGTGCAGATCCTGATCAGTTAACAACAGATGTGCCAGCTGATCTGGATCTACATTGTTCGCCCACGCAATAAAGGTGTGTCTATGGAGGAAAGGGTTACGCTTGTTGTTTCAAATGTTTAACCAGTCAGTATTTGTATTACTTCTTTCTATATAAGGGGCCATCTTTTACTTAATTTCTTGTACTTGTTTATCAAAAACTTCTAAAGTGTCAGGATCTTGATTAACCCACAGAGGAAAATGAAGCAGCTTTTTGTTTACATTTTGTTGTTAATGTTTAAAAGTTATAACTTATTTGCAAAACTGAATTGTTATAGTGCTTAAAATCGTGAACAGTGCATTCTGTTTTTCCTTATGAATTGTTTTGAAAGTTAGTCGATTATATTTGTTAGGGGCTATTTTTTATTTGATATTTCTTGGTATTGATGACTTGAGTACTCCTGAGTCACCAGAGAATTGTGAAAGTACACTTAGAACATTTCTGTATGACTATATTGAATCTGACCCCGCAATAAATGTAAACAACGAGGTCAAAATTTCAAATATTGAATTGACTGATGTACATCGTCTAGGAGGCCCGAAACGCGATTTTATCAATGAAACTAAACCAAGGCCTATAGTTGCTACTTTCAGGTCAAAGTCTGATAGAAACCTGATCCGACAAGCTGGAATTGCCCTCAATACCCTGAAAGTTGGCGTTTACATAAATGAACATTACCCCGCCGAAATGGAGGAACGACGGCGGAAATTATATCCAGTGATGCGTCGTTTCAAAAATGATCCAAATAATAAACTGAAATGTAGCCTTATCAGAGATAAACTATTTGTGGGTGACCAAGTTTATAATTTAGAAACTGGAAATCTTGAGCCTCAGAACCTACGTGTTCCAGCGAAACCTGAACTACAAACATCGTCGCGCTCAAGCTCAAGAACCTTCGTAAACAGGTCCCGTGCAGCTACTGTAAATCAACCATTAGACTTTACTACCCCAAATAGATTTAGTACATTGCAAGACTGTACTCAGGCTCGAAACAAGCTGGTGAGATCTCCAAGATCTCCACTAGAGGAGACCTCAGTAAAACGTGTGTGTGACGGAACTATTCCCACTATCACCATCAACGATGACGGGCCTCATACTGTCAACGATAATCCGTCTGCTATGTGCCTGGGCGAGACAGAAAACGTGAATCCCGTGCAATCTACAGATACGTGTAACGGTCAACAATAGGTTTTATGGGGAGAGCCCCGTTTGATAGACTATAACCTTTGTTTACATACCAGTAACAATGTTGATGTTATAAGTGGAGTAGAAGATTGTACTCTAACTGAGAAATATGATTTAAAATTTCTTTCATTGAACGTTTGTGGGATTATTTCAAAACAAAAGTCTCCTGATTTTTTAAAATTTATACAAAATTACGACATTATTGGATTTCAGGAAACAAAAACCGATAATCTTGATAGTGTGATTTTACAAAATTTTGAAACTTTTTCCAAAAATAGAAAAGATGTATCGAGGAAAAAGTCAGGCGGCTTATGTCTTGCAGTAAAAACATCTATTTCAAAGTATGTCTCTGTTATAGAAACAAATAGTCGTTTTGTATTATGGTTTAGTCTTTCTAATAATCTCACGCGTCATGGTGATATTTTATATGGCGTAGTATACTTGCCACCAGAAAATTCTAGATTTTCTATAGATGACCCTTTTGCTGAAATACAGGAAGAAATTGAATCATTTCAATCAAGGTATAATCAAATATGTATGTTTGGTGATTGGAACTCACGCACTAAAAATTTGAATGATTTTATTTATCCAGATTACGAATTTTTTCACGAAAACAATCTAGAAGATGTTTTCTTCGATTTACAAAGAGAATTTAGTGATTTTCAAAACACTAACGTTTCACTTAATAGAATAAACTCTGATAATATGACAAACAATTACGGATATAGATTTATAGAATTTCTTCAAAGAAATACTATGTTTATATTAAACGGTAGATCTGTGGGTGATTCCAATGGTAAAACTACTTGCCAAAGCATTAGTACCGTAGATTATTTTGTTACTACATCAAATTTATTCAAATACATAAATAATATGACTGTGATTGATTTTTGTCCTATGCTGTCTGACTGTCATAACCCAATTTGTCTATCGATGTGTTTCGATATTCCTAAAATTAACAACAGTAAAGAATTATTTAACCAACAAGAGAATATTAAACTTTGGGATGATTTAAAGGCCAGCAACTTCATTAGAAATATAGATTCCAGAAAAGTTGAGACTATTTTAAATGAATTAACTGAGATAGAGCATAATGAAAATTTCTCTAATTCATCCATAAATGAAACTGTATGTAAAATCAATGATATCTTTACATCTGCTGCGCGTAACACTTTTGGAACTTACATGCCTAAACGAGAAATATTAAATAATGAATACAAATACAAGTCATCGTGGTTTAATCGTGATTGTAAAATAGCGAGAAAAAATTTTCATAGAGCCAAATACCGCTACAAATTAAGAAAAACAAATGAAAATAAAACAAACATGACGAGAGAAAGTCGAACTTATAAAAACATTATGAACAGAGAGTTTGGAAAATTTCAAAAGCAAAATATAGAAAAATTAAAAAATTTAAAGAAATCGAACCCTAAACAATATTGGAAAATGATAAATGGAAAAAAGAAAAATACTTGTGAAGCTCAAATTAATGACTTATTAGAACATTTCAAAAATATAAATAAATCTCCCGAAGAAAACGTCAACAATAATTTACCTCGTGATAACAATATAAATGATAATTACAATGACGAACTAAACAGAACGATAACTTCTGAAGAAATTGAATGCGCGGTTAAACTTCTGAAATTAGGTAAATCATCTGGCATTGATCTTACATTAAACGAACACATACGCTATTCTTTACCCGTTCTCAAAGATGTTTATGTAAAATTATTCAATATTGTTTTAAATACGGGAATAATTCCAAAAGACTGGACTATAGGCATTATAAATCCAATCTATAAAAATAAAGGTGACAGCTCTGATCCCTCAAATTATCGTCCTATTACGCTATTAAGTTGTTTAGGTAAACTGTTCACCTTAATACTAAATTCAAGACTACAGAATTACACAATCGATCGTGATTTGATAAATGAATATCAAGCAGGCTTTAGAAAAGGATTTTCGACAGTTGACAATATTTTTGTTTTGCACTCTCTTATAGATCTTTTAAGAAACCGAAAGAAAACCCTTTTCTGTGCGTATGTCGATCTAAAAAGTGCATTCGATACTGTTTGGAGGGCTGGATTATGGCACAAACTCTATTCAAACGATATAAACGGTAAATTTTTGAATGTAGTTAAAAATATTTACGAAAACGCAAAACCGTGTATTAATGTTAATGGTGTAAAATCAGAATTTTTTAATTGCTCAATAGGAGTACGCCAAGGCGAAAATCTCTCACCTTTACTTTTTTCTCTCTACTTAAATGACTTGCATGAATTTTTCAACACTTCAGGTACCGTTAATGGCATAACGTGCTCCACTCATGAGTTTGACAACGATATAATTAGATTTATGAAATTATTTATTCTCTTATACGCCGATGATACAGTAATACTAGCAGACTCGGCAAGTGACCTACAATCCGCATTAAATGTCTATGAACAATTTTGTGATTTTTGGAAACTTACCTTAAATACGTCCAAAACCAAAATTATGGTGTTCTCTCGAGCACGAAATATCCATTATGATTTTAAATTCAAAAACCAGACTCTCGAAATAGTAAATGAATATAAATATCTCGGTATAATGTTTAACAGAAACGGTTCCTTTAGCAATGCAAAGAAACACATAGCAAATCAAGCAACTAAAGCAATGTACGCCCTTCTACGTAAATCAAAAACTATGTCACTACCAATCGATCTCCAAATAGAACTTTTTAATAAAACTGTTAAACCAATATTATTGTACGGTTGCGAAGTATGGGGTTACGGAAACAATAGTATCTTAGAAAGAGTTCAATTGAAATTCTTAAAATATTTGCTAGGACTTAAATCTACCACCGCTACATGTATTGTATACGGCGAAACAGGAGTCAAACCCCTCCATATTGATATAGAAACAAGAATTATTTCTTACTGGTCAAAATTATCATTACCGGAAAACGACAAACTTGCTAGCTCTATATATAAATGTGTTCTTAGCAATTTATTACATACCCCAAATCTGCCAAGATCAAGATTCAGTTGGTTAAAAAATGTCCAAAACATTTTAATTAAATGTGGTTTAAATAATGTATGGGTTACCAATAATTATCCCAATTCTAAATGGCTAACGGAAACAGTAAAACAAAAGCTTTCTGATTTATTTCTCAATGAATGGTATTCCGATCTTGAACAATCAGGTAAATGCAGAAATTATAAATTATTTAAAACAGAATTTAAATTCGAAAAATATTTGATATATACAAATTCAAAGCAGCTCAAATATATGATAAAATTTAGAACAAGAAACAACAAATTACCCGTCGAAACAGGAAGCTGGAACAACACAGCCCTTCATCTAAGAGTATGTAATCTTTGTCATAGATCTATAGGTGACGAATTCCACTATATATTTGAATGTTCATTTTTCAGTAATAGTAGAAAACGGTACATCAATACAAGGTTTAGTTCAAGACCAAACATACATACATTTAGTTTTTTAATGAATATAAACAATGTAGACACAAATGAATATCAGAAACTGTGCTTGTTTGTTAAAGAAATAATACTTAATGCCAGGTAAAATCTAGTGTACTATATTCTTTCCTCTTAGGGTACTCTCTCTTTGATACGTTTCTTTTTTTGTTCTTTTTTTTTTTTTTTTTTTTACTGTCATCCTTCTTCAAATAACAAGATAGCTACTTTATTACGTACATTCTCTAAATCATCAATTGATCAGTTATGTTTCATTGTTGTCTCGTTTTTGCTTTGAATATTTTGTTGTACCTCATGCTATCATGTACCATGATCTGAGAGAAATAAATTGTATTGTATTGTATTGTATTGTATTATTGCTGTAACCCCATTATGTTTTCTTTATTGTTGCTGTTTTATTGGTTATCATCATCGTTATTGTTTGTTGAATCTTTGTTTGTTATACCTGTAATTTTATATGACATAAAAGTGTAACATTTTTAATATAAAAAACATGACATGTGGAAAAAAGCTGAGAAAAGCAAACATTGAAATTGGTATGAATTGAACCCTTTCTCCATATATATGAGTTTTATTGCTTGTGGGAGCAGTCTAGATCCAGATCAGCCAGCACATCAGTATGGTCTGTTCTGGATCTACACTCGTCGCTTCTTGCTCAGAAAAAACAGTCAAAAGCATACAGTGCAGATGAAGATTATATTCAGATTAGACAGTAGAAGACAGAGGTACAACTTACTGGCTGATCTGGATCTACACTGTTCAGCCATGAAATAACAGCCGAAACCCATGGAGTTAAGGGTTAACATGCCTTTTTTCAAATGTTCATTTAAGTTCCTTTAGTCAGAAATGCTTAGACTTAATGCTGTGACAAATTTATCACCATTGTTTTTCATTGGTCCTCAAAGCTATTATTTTCCATTGGCTCTGAAAGCTTGACCAATGTATCATCGGTTTTTCCTTTGGTCCTGAAAGCTTAACTAATGTATCACCTGTTATTCCATTTGCTCTCGGAGCTTTGCAAAATTATCACCTTTTGTTCCATTGGTCCTGAAAGCTTGAAAAAAATATCACCTGTTTTTCCATTGGTCCTGAATGCTTAACTAATCTATCATCTGTTATTCCATTGGTCCTATAGGCTTGACAAAATTATCACCTGTTTTTGCATTGGTCCTAACAGCTGACTGATTTATCACTGTTTTTTTTTCATTGATCCTGAAAGGTTGACTAATTTATCACATGTTTTTCCATTGGTTCTGTAAGCTTAAACTGCTTTTTATTTAATTTAGATCTTACTTCAGCTCTGAAATATTATGACAAATTGAGTGTCTTTTCATTTAGAGCACTGTTGTTTTATGCCCCCAGCAAGGGGGGGGGGCATACGTCCTATGTCCGTCTGTCTGAAAGTATGTACCCCAAATCTTGTGGCATCAACTTCCCATGAACTATCAGGCGGTTTTCTTTCAAACTTGCACAGGTGATCAAGTAGGATGTGTAGATGATCATAATGATCATAAAGAAAAGATTTCTGGGACAGTTTTTACCAGAGTTCTAACCCTTTGTTTCAAATGTTGTTATAGAAGTAGGGGCATCATTGTAGGAGGAAACATTCTAGTTTTCTACTTAAAGGCTTACTTTAAATAGTCTTGGTTCCCTAGAATAATAACTGTGGCAAATTGGTTTCATGTTTTTCTTAAGTTTGATAGCTTACATATTGTGTTAATGGCTTTCACATCTTATTCTTCCAGTTCTATAGTTAAAATATATTATGCCAATAAATTAAAAAATTATATCAAATGTCTTAATGGTTTACTGTGGCACAACTAAAACATTGATCATCAATTCCTGTTAAGTTGTTAACCATTTTACTAGACCATCAGACATGGCTGATATTCGATGGATGACCAGTACAGATCAAGACCAGACAGCATTTCAGCAGCGTCCATTCAGGATAAAAACTGTTACATTGTTCACTTTTAGATTTATGAGGTTATTTCTGACCAAGAAACGACTATAATAGAAGCAAGGGTCAGCTGATCAAGGCCTATGTAATAAAATGCATATTAATAGATTTTACGCACATTGCCTAAGGCGAAATACTCAAAAATTAAAACCGCGCAAAAAATATAACGATACCAAAGTGTGCTGTATTCATATTAGCACTGTGCTGTGTAGCGATCTTAAAACATCACCCATAGTAAACAAGTGAGTTCTTGTATGAAACGTGCTGAGTCAATAAAGAGAGTGTGCATGGTATAGTACCATGATTCAGATTAATTCCAGCGCTACAAAATTCATTCCAGATCAACAACATTTACTCCAGATCTGCAACATTTATTGTAGATTACAACATTTATTCCAGATCTACAACAGTTATTCCAGAACTACAACATTTACGTCAACTCTCATCATTCATTAAAGATATACAACATTCACTCTTATGTTATGAAAGAGACCATTTTCCATCTCTGGTTAATAAAATTTATCCGCATAACTCGATATAACGTCACAAAAGCAAGCAAACCTCCTAGAATCTTTCAGTTGAAAATGATCAAGTCACTACTAAAATATATGATAAAAGAGATGATTTAATGTTAATATGGAAAATTTTCCGATTTTAGACGGTGGTGTTCCTCGTGACACATCTTACGAGGTTTAAATCTCGCAGATTGTTAGCTTTTCTATAGCTTGTAATGATGTAAAAGATTTCGATACACGTAATCATTGCATAACAGAAAAAGCAAGGTTATCGGTATCACACATTAAGGAAAACATTTTGCAAGTTTAATCGCTGATACCCAGATTTAATTTAAAAATACAGATGCAGTTTAAAATCACTTTTGCAACAAGGTATTTCACAGCCATTTTATGGAGATTTTATCATTTTCCCCCGCCCGTACCCAAATCTTGTAGCATCAACTCCTTAAAAACTATCATGCGGATTTCTTTCAAACTTGCACAGGTTATCAAGCAGAATGTGTAGATGATTGTAAAGAAGAGATTTTTTCCTAGAGTTAGAGCCCTTTCTTAATTTAAGTAATGAAATCTTGTGGCATCTACTCTTCATTATCTATCAGGCGGATTCCTTTCAAATGTGCACCGATGATCAAGCTGGATATGTAGATAATCATAACGAAAATATGTTTTCATGCGGCCATTTTTACCAGAGTTATGGCCCTTACACTTATAAATTTCACTTATAAAAATTGTGTGGCATCAACTCCACTTTTTTATTTGGCTTATTTCTTTCAAACTTGCACAGATGATAAGACATGATGTGAAGATTGTCGTATTTTCACAACTTCTGGAATTACCCATATTTCTTTTCATCTAGATTGATGTGGAAAAGGGGAAGGGTTGACATTTGAAAGTTTATTTTAACTTAGTCCATTGTATGGTCAGCGAAATGGGATCAAACGTTATTATGCTTCAAATGGCAAAACTGATTTTGGAAGTCTGGAACGGTCACAAAGCATAATATGCTGCCGACATAACGCATTGCATTCGGATAACTGCAAGTTTGGAGTTATTTACCACCAATTGTTCTATCCCAAAGCATGATACTCTCACTTCCGAACCGGTCATGTTCATTTTGTTGTAAAATCTTAATCCCTTTCGTAGTCAAATCGCACCAGATTTCTACAAGAAACAGGGATTTTACCATCGGCAAATATTAACTTAAAACGTAATTAGTCACTGATTAAGTACTCTGCACGGTCAGCATCAATGACTGTGTCTCCATTCCATTTTGTTTGGTAATTATATTGTAGTAAATTTCGTACCAACTGCCTCGTTAGCTCAATTAGTACAGTGTCGGCACGGTAAGCCGGAGGTCCGAGGTTCGAATCCAGGTCGAGGATACTCCATCCCAGACCCAAATCTGCCATATTTGCATTGTCTGCAGGGCAATTACCCTTGGAGCTCTTTCGGGCGAAGCATGTGGCTGGTGTTTTCGACCCGAACCTAGGCAGAATCTTGCGGACATTGCTAAGTAAGTTGGAAATGTCTCATATATTATATTGGGAGGAAATGTAGTAGGTTTCCTTCCAGCAGCCTCGGTAGGTCAATTGGTAGAGCGTTGGCACGTTAAGGCGGAGGTCCGAGGTTCGAATTCTGGTCGAGGCTACTCTTTCCAAGACCCAACTCTGCCACAATATGACATATATTTTACGTCTATGCCTAACTAGAAATCTGTCTGAATTGAATCGGTCCAATATTGTTTGTTGAAACTGCTTAATTGTCGTACTTGACATTTTGGTTTACTTTTACTACGTGCGTGAGTCTTATGTAACGGTCTTTTGTGATTCATTATTATGCCCGGTCTTCCTGATCGTGGTCATGCACGTGGCCTGTCAGAATTGTCAAAATTTCCTAAAAAAATTTGCAATAATCACGTCAAACAAACATCATTCTATCCAGGTCGGAAACGTTCTCTCCAGATGCAGACATTCACTCCTGATCTACAACATTCACTTCAGATCTACAACATTCACTTCAGATCTTCAATATGCACTTGAACTCTACACCATTCACTCCAAATCTACAATCACTGTGGGGAATCACATGATAAAAATAATCTCTAAGCTATAGGGAAATTTTGAATTTTGTGAAGTTTTCATTTCTGAGTTGCACAAATAGAATTTATAAATGTACTACCATATGACCTAAGACTATATGTTTTATACTACAACTGCTAACAAGTGTTTTGTTTAGAATTTTACCAGATTACCTCTGCAGTGCCATGTTTTATAGTGCTTGGGTGTTCTGAATTATGAGGAAGAGGTCATGAGCGAAATGTTGTCAGTATAATTATACCCTCCAGTAGGCATATGATAGGCTACATAATAAAGCTTCACACAAACCATGGACAAAATATACTTCATTTTTCATTGTTTCACATTTGTTTAGAGATTATTTTGATCATGTGATTCCCCATAGTGACAATATTCACTCTATATCTACAACATTCACGTTAACATTCATTGTGTACACACTGGTCACGTGATCATCACATTGACCTGTGTACTTTCGCTCAAAGTATACTGGGATTGGGACTAGTTAGTTTGATGACGTGACAGCTATTTATAGAATGCCTCTAGATACCGCTCTTACATACAGACATAAGACAGTGTTTAAAAGTCACATTAGACTTAAAATAAGGGATATACAACTCAATATTACGGGTTATCTGATACGTTTCTAAACTAAATCGACAAAAAATACCATATTTATTCATGTGTCGACGGTTAATTCACGTAACTACATTGCGGACTGTTAACTCCGCGTATGAAGACAAAAATCCTGGTTAGGATTGTTATGCGTTCTTATGATAGAGGTCTATGTTAGCCTGATGACGTGACCGCTATTTATAGAATGCGTTAACATTTGTATATCTTTTTCATGTATACACTTACTCAAACAATAAATCGTGTGACCTAAGACTGTAATTCAATATTAAAATGTCGTAAAAGCTATTACCGTGCGAGAGAATATTAGAATAATGGAAATGCCAGTACTACGCAGAAAAGAAAGGGAAAATGTAGACTGTATATTCGAAACAATATTTAATATTTAAATTATTTAACGAAAAATTGAGAAATACAGGTTTGTAGAGTTTGCAGAAGTTATTGAATAAAACTAATAATAAATTTTAAAATGATTAATACTTAGCTTAGCTTTAAATTAACGAGTTCTACTTTTAGCATTTTCAATTGTTGTAAATACATAAACTGAATTTACTTATGCAGTTTTTTTAACCTAAGCTGTAATTTTCTCATTGTCCTACATTCACAAAATAAACTAAAACGGAACCCTGAATTTAGTACGTTTTTTTCTAAGTCGTTATGACATTCTGTTTTGATGTGCTTGGTATTTAAACAGTATACATGTATTTGTTTTGTAAAAAAAGGGAAATACGCATCAGGGATTGCCACATCCAGCAGACACAGCTTCCCCACACAGCCATGCAAAAAGTAGAGAGGAAAGGAGAGCACGATATTACAATAATCAGTTTCAAACAGGACGCCACAAACAATTCACGAAAGTGAGAACCCGATGGGTTACCGCCTTGGAACGGTCAGTGGCAAAACAAATTGCCTCTGTGGGTTTAAACCAAGTTCTTACTTTAATCACGAGCAACTTAACTTCTATTCGAGAGCAACTTAAATGGATATCTCTTGTACATGTTTGTCTAGCTGGTTTATAAAATTATTTTAATCATTTCTCTGTCATACTCAGTTTGGTTACAATATACTCAAGGTATTGATAATGAACAACAAATTTAGTATTTAAGTAACATCATTTTAAATATACTCAACAAAAATAATCAAAGCACTGAAAGTGCTGGAAGCCAGCGGAACGTAAACATAATCAAAATAAAACAACCCAATAATGTGCAATGTAACAGGACTTCCAGTTTTATTCCAGCCATTGTAGATATATACTATCTGAACAGAATGAAGAAACTCCTATGGAAGACATGCCATATGCTTGAAAAAATGCAAAAACCACTCATAATAAAACTGGTCAAAATATTTAACAAGATGGTCCATAGGACCCTAGGTCGCTCACCTGTCAACAACTGCTCAAGAGTGAGTGGATGCAAATGCAATTGCAATAATAGCTTTCTTTGGCCCTTTGAATGGCCATAACTCTGGAATTCATTATGGAATCTAGCCAGTTCAAGAAAGGAACCAAGATCTTATAGTAACTCAATTATTGTACAAGTCTGATTAAATTCAAATAAAAATGAAGCTGCTTTTGTGCAGACAGGGTCTAAATTATAGTAAATAGTTTATTTTGGCACTTAACTCCAGAACCCATATTGCAATATGGCAATTTCAAGAAAGGAACTAAGATCTTATGGTAATGGAAGTGAATATCAGATCAAAATTAAGACCACTAGAGTGCAGACAAGCTTTTATTATAACTTGACCTAGTGACCTAGTTTTCAAGGTCAAATACCTCTCGACTGTGGACAAGGATTTTCTATAATTTGACCTAGTGACCTAGTTTTCAAGGTCACATGACCCAATTTTTTATCCGACCTAGATATCATTGAGATAAACATTCTGAAAAAGTTTGAAGAAGATCGGATAAAAATTAAGCAGCTAGAGTGCTGACGATTATTGTGAATGGACGCAGGACAAATGGTGATTACAAAAGTACACCCTGTCAATATTTGACAGATGAGCTAAAAAGTAATTTTAGGAGAACTACTGAAAGTAATGAAAAAAAGGAACATTAAAAGCAATCGAACAGGACAAATACAAAAACATTACAGGCCAAGTTTGATCAAGCAATATCAGGATCAAAATGCATCACTGTCTAGAATGCCTAGCCATGGTTGTAATGCAACTCAATATTTACACAAGTACCAATTTTGATTCATTCCAAACAGTGGAGTGCATGTCAGGATGCTTAACAGTAGTTGAACTTGATGATGGTAATATAATTTTATATCCATTTTTTATAGCAATACATAACAACTTAGGGCAATGCCAATGCCTTATAAATTTCATTTAGTAAATGAAAGAGGCACAAGAAATGTTTTGTGTCAATTAAAGTAAGAAAATTGTTGGGTTAGCAAAATTATATTTATTTCTTTTATTATTATAACTTATTTCTTTTCTTTGTATTTCTCTTTATTAATTCCACTTTCAAAGTAATTACACAGGGACCCTGTGAAAGGCTATTTGATCTTGGTTTTATGTATAACAATGTCTAACAGGGAGTCAGCATTATGTTAATGTAATCATAATGAAGTGTCCAACCTAATAAATCAGATAAAGGGGTTCTTTATATTAATTTCATTAGAACAGCCCTTAACAGACACTCTTTCCCCCACTGTTATCTGTCAACTCTATTATTTTAGACTTTTTAATGCATGTAAGGCATCCATCTGATCTGAATCCACACACTATGAATCTTGATCCAGTGATTTCAATTGATTCAGATTCTTGCATCTTAATGCAAACAAATGTGATTTTTTCCACTTTTGACCCCACCTAATTTTGAGCTTGGGGTCATTTTGATGCACAAAAATTTTTAAAAAGTGGTTTACTTTTGCAAGAATGAGGATAAGTATTGAGGAAATTGCATTTTTAATATGAAGTTAACACTGTCTTACTTAACTCTTGCAAATTAATTATAAGTAATACATGTGTAAGTATCACTTAATACAAGATATGACTTGTGAAGATCAGGTTTTGACCCATTGAAAATTCTCAACAGGGGCCAAATGACCCCTAGTTTTCAAAAGCAAATGAAATCCATGCTTGATCAGAAAGTACATGTACCTAAAAGAACTAAACATGAACAGACTCTGACCAGCCTCCACTGATATGCAAGTTGATATGGTCTAACCTTGTCACACATGGAATAAAAGCTGTGTCCATGTAGGCCCCTTAATACTGACTTATGCATAATAATTTATGTCTACTTACATGGAAAAAGTAGACATAAAACATGTACAATACTTGTGTTTTGCACAGAAAATCCATCTCTAACTTTAACCCTTAACTCCATATAATATGCACCTCAAGTTTATGGCATGGGCAGTGTTGAATTAGATCACACTGCATCTCTGTGCTGTTTGATCAGGATCTGCACTGTTCAATTTTAGATTCATAAGGTTATTTCTAAACAAGATGTGACCAATGTAAGTCCTGATCAGATGGCACAAATATTTAGTCTGATCCGGATCTACACTACATGCACATGCGATAAAAGGCATATATATGGCAGAAAGGGGCTCTATATCAATCATTTTTAGTTATGCTCTTAGAATGACATGAACAATCTTTCTTAATGAATATTATCATCTTCAACTAAAATCTATTTCAGAAATTACTCTACTTCATAAAGCTATTTCAGTTACTAACTAAGTAAATGCAGATAATATATTCCTAGTCAGAAATATTAACACTTTATATGCCATTTAACTTAAAAATTATTTTATTTGAAGATATAATTCAGGGACACTAGATGCAGATTTCTTGCATTTTGATGCAAGCATATTTTTTTTTTTCAAATTTAACTCCCCGGCCCACCCCCACCCCCACACACCATTTTTAGTTTGTGGTCATTGATGTTGGAGAATTTAGAAAAGTGGTCAATTTTTGCAATAATAGTGATTAAAATTTTGCACATGTCTATTGCATTTTAACCCTTTACTTTTGGCCGATTGTGAATCCACTAAAATTAAATGAAAATGACTTTTCCGATTTAGGACATAGAGGAACCCCTGGTTAAAAATTATATTTTCTTTTAATATTATGTTTTTTTCTTCACAAATTTATCACAACCAATGAGCCGGCAACTGTTCTTTGCTTGTTAAAAGAGTCTTTTAAGCAGGGTTTTCAATAGCTTTTGAAAACCAGGGGTTGTTTGACCCCTGTAGAGATTTTTTAAGGGGTCATAATCAAATAGTTTCTAGTCATATCTTGTGTTGATTCAACTTAAACTACTTATAAAAGTGCTTTTACTTCATTAAATATAATTATGTTCAATGGTCAAATAAGTATTAACTTCATAATTAAAATGCAGTAGACACAATACATTGTATAAATTTATCTTTATTCTTGCAAAATTTGACCATGTTTCTTAGATTCTCATGAATCAAAATGATCCCAAGCTCAGAATAAGGTGGGGTCAAATGCGGAAAAAAACTTATTTGCTTACATCAAAATGCAAGAATCTGCATACAGATCTATTGATAATTGAAACCCCTGAGGTGGGAAATCAAGCCAGTGGTTAATTTGCAAGTTTATTTTACACCGATTGTCATAAATTTGTCTTGTAACTGAGATTGCTACCTAGCGAAAACTAGGTAATTTAAAAATTAAAAATACCGAGTTCCCTATGTGGGCTTTGATAAATCAAAGAAATTTTAACAATTTTTGAGCAACAAAAGCTTTCCAAAATTAAAGATGCTGCATTATTTGATTTCATATCTGGGAACTGCTAACATTTATTTAAACTATAAATAATAAAATATACTGGGCGGTCTTAAAGCTTGGCCTTTTGTCTCTGACTGCAGGCCTTATAGTTTCCATGTCCCGTCTGTTCAGTTCATTAATCTGGGCCAAATCACCTGGCCATATCCTCTGTATATCATTGAAACTTAGGAAATACAACTGTTTACCTTGTAAAGACCTGTAAACCTGGGTCGTGTAACTGCCAGTGCAATACAGAACTTTGTTTTCCAAAGTGCTTGAAGTCGAAGTGTCTATCTTTACATCCTCACCAGAAAATGTAAACAATAATCAGATGTGTGTTCATCTGTTCATGAAGCTGGTTTATTTAATGCGCAACTCACAGTGTCACAGAGTGTGAACAAAGTATTGGAGACTGAGGAACAAGTTCTGGATAATCTGGAAATTATGAAAGAGACACTTTAATATTCGTCCTTTATTTTAAGCAGTTCAATGATGATACAAAACATATCAATTTATCCCAAAATGCATGTTACAACAACATATGATCAAATAGCTTTAATTAACAATTTTATCCAACTAAAGAGAAGCCACTTTAATTCTAATTTAGAGCAATATCAGCAAAACTTATTTTACACTTAAAAGCATTTTAACAATACATGAAAAAACTTGCTTTACAAAATGTTTAACAATATATATGGGGAACTCGCTTTAATAATTATTTTTAACAAAATATGGTGAACTCGCTTTAATTGCATGTGAGAGGATTGTTTCACAAAATAAGATGTATAATGACATTTCACAATTATTCTACAAACTATTTGAGTAATTTTGGTTCAATTTTAACAAAATTCTAAAAACATGATATTGGAAGTGGCAACTTGAATAAGAAATACATCTTTAAGACAATAATTATCAATATTGTAACTCTCAAGTTTTCTAGTAAAAAGTATTTTAAAATTCCTGATAAACACAAAAATTAGAACAAAATAATTATTATAATTTTTACATACCTGGAAATTATGAAAGAGACACTTTAATATTCGTCCTTTATTTTAAGCAGTTCAATGATACTGCTTTGGACTTGGTCTCCTCTTATATACCAAAATCACAACCCAGGTGACAGCCAGAGTAATTTCCAGTGAAAATACCGAGTTGATAAGCAATCAATATTTTATTTATTTAGTTAATTCATACTTAATAGAAAAAAGGAAGTCTGGCTTCTGTTTTTACACATAAAATGATTAGTTGACAAAGCTATAATTACAACAAAGAACATTTCAAAGAATAGGTGTAAAAACAAACCATATGTCAATCTTAAGAAGTTGACAATTTTACCTCAAGCATACTGCTTTGCTTGGATAAGGGTTTCCTGTCATATTGATAAGTTGATTAAGTAACAATTTGAAAGTTTGGGAAAAATGTCATTAAAGAAAACTTGAAAATTAATGTTTTAAAGTATTTTAAGAAATTATTTCTTATGAAATAATTAGGTTTAATTTCAATATTTCCCAGCAGTATAATTTGAATAATACCAAACTTACTGCCTAATAATATTCGTCCTTTATTTTAAGCAGTTCAATGATACTGCTTTGGACTTGGTCTCCTCTTATATACCAAAATCACAACCCAGGTGACAGCCAGAGTAATTTCCAGTGAAAATACCGAGTTGATAAGCAATCAATATTTTATTTATTTAGTTAATTCATACTTAATAGAAAAAAGGAAGTCTGGCTTCTGTTTTTACACATAAAATGATTAGTTGACAAAGCTATAATTACAACAAAGAACATTTCAAAGAATAGGTGTAAAAACAAACCATATGTCAATCTTAAGAAGTTGACAATTTTACCTCAAGCATACTGCTTTGCTTGGATAAGGGTTTCCTGTCATATTGATAAGTTGATTAAGTAACAATTTGAAAGTTTGGGAAAAATGTCATTAAAGAAAACTTGAAAATTAATGTTTTAAAGTATTTTAAGAAATTATTTCTTATGAAATAATTAGGTTTAATTTCAATATTTCCCAGCAGTATAATTTGAATAATACCAAACTTACTGCCTAATTGTTTTTTGTTGTTTTTTTCTATTTTTTTATAAATTATTTTTTTTTTATTCTCAAGGTAATTATATACAAGCATATGATGCAAAATATGGGGCATAATAACTCCCCCTGCTGTCTTTACTTTGGTCCCCAAAGTTTGGGAAAAATTTAAAGCATAGTACATCAAGACAATACAGAGTAAGCAATAGTGAAAAAAAATCTCAAAATATAAAAACATACAAGCAATAAAACATATGTACAAATATAACAAAGTATGGGGCAGGGATTTATCTTAACCCATTTGTTCAGCATCATACCTTAGTGAGTTAATTTACCCAATTATTGAGTGGGATCAAAAACCCTTTATGTTTCTTGTACAGTTGAACCAAGAATGGTCTTCTCAGAATGTTTGAGAGACTTCGTGCTTGTGACCATCCAATAGGTATTTCGGCTTCTACATATATGACATTGTCATTTAGTTTGTTTTTAATGAAAAAGTTAGGCCAAACAACATACAAAGTGGGATAACATAATGAACCCCTTACTTCAAGATTACTGATGTTATTTGGTGTGTGTATTTCCACACTGGATGGACACAGAGGCAAGTGGAGTACATCAATCAAAACATATTGCTTGCCACAAGTGACTTCTAAGCACAGCTGTGCATTGACTTTTGATCTTAAATATTTGAACAAGATTGCTAGAATGACACAGCTTAAGATACAAAGAATTATCAAATTTGTCTGATCTAAAGATAAATCAATTGAGAATGGAGCGCTTGTTTCTGAGACACTTGGCTTATGAGTATACACAAATGATGGTACATCTGTAACAAATGCTGAACATCTTTTCACATTTTGCAAAGTTGATACTATTATTATCAATTTTCGTACTTTGAGCACAGTGCCGATTAAAACAATAGTTAATATTCCAATGGCTGCTAAGGAAGTGTACACAAGTATATTTTCTGTACTGAGCCAGTTTGAATCAAGAGTTATCAGACCATCCAAAAGTGGTTCTGTTAAAGACTGAAATATTACAGAATCATTCTTAGCCGCCTCGGCCATTTTGGCTAGACTCAAATGTGCCTTAGAATCATCTGCTATAACATTTAACATATCATGTTGATACAATTTAAGCACTGGCACTGTAACATTTACTTTGTTTGCAAAAGTGGTATCTGCAAAAATGTTATCTACAAATGAGTTGTCAAAGAAATGTTGCAATAATGCTAAGTTGACAGGATGTAGTACAGTAATATTGTTGCTATTTTTGTGACATGAACCAAGTCTAGGTACAAAATAAAAATCATTTGTTGAAATTGAACATTTACATGGTAAACTATATACACAAAAATCACATCCAGGTACCATTTTATGGTCTTGCACACACTGCATAGATAACATGGGTGTGCGGTACAACAGAACTGAATTAGGGGATAGTTCTATAATTTTAGATTTAACAATGTTGTGAACAAATCTGAAATCACATAGGGAAATGACTTGATTTTTATCATTACTGAACAATGCCAGAAGACATGATTTAGTGGTTACTGGATATAATGCAATATTTGCTGTACAATATTTAGTTGACTCACCAGTACATTCAGCTAAATCATTTGCATTTAAAGTTGTATAATATTGGTTGTCTGAAGTAATTGCAAAATATTCAGGCAAATCTAACAACTGTGTGGCATGATCTGATGTTGAGTTTAGTGGAACAGGTACTGATAGAATTTTGAATAATTTTAGTGGTTTTGAATAGGAAGACACAGGAAGTTTTAACGTGACATAGAGTTTAGTACCATTCCGAGCATAGAGAAATTTGCATTTTGAGTAAACTTCATGTACACTGTCCATGCCTAAATAAAATCCTGGAAACTTAGAAAGCAAAATGGCTTGGATGTCTTCCAGAGTACTTGATACAATATCTTCAGAAATTAACAATGGAGATAGTTTACCATTTACTAAATCTGAAACACCTAATTTGAATTCTTCCAATTCAAAATTTAGGTTACTAGTTGTTTGAATTTGATCAATTAAAATGTTCATAACATAATCAATGGTTTGTTCTAAAGTTGCTTCAGTTGTAAAAATCTGGGATTGAACAAATTTTATTGCCAACATGTTGTCCTTAATACCATTCATGAGGTTGTCCATTCTTGCATTAGCTGATGAGATGTATGAACTTAAATGATCCTCATGTTGGCTTAAGGCCTTAGTAAATCCCATGTTAAGTTTGGTCAGTTTGTTCATA
Organism: Corbicula japonica; assembly: GCA_038501625.1. NCBI lineage: Eukaryota > Metazoa > Mollusca > Bivalvia > Venerida > Cyrenidae > Corbicula > Corbicula japonica. Next base: position 5,634,714 of record JAZAYU010000027.1, read on the forward strand.
TGTTCTGCCAGGATGTTCACATCATCCATGGTTGCTGTACCAAATAGTCCCTTAGAAAGTTTTCCTATGAATGGCAGTAATGAACGCTTACTTCTTGATTTATGAATTTCAGTTTCAGGCACTAATTTAAAAATAGATTCCACAGTATTGTTGAGTTTGGAAGCTGTTTGTGTCCTAACATTGTTTAATTGAGCTAAGACATGAGAAATTACTAGACATGCTTTATCGTTACTTCTGCATGGGGGAAGGCTTGGAATGTCAATTGAGTCTGGAAAATCTATTTCATATGTATGATACCAAGAGTCTTTAGCCAGCAGAATATCTGATTTCTGCTGAAATACTATTCCGTAGTTAATCCTTTGCAAGGTCAAAGATTCCTCTGAACCGCATGCAACTGTCACCAATACCAAGAGTGTCACCAACCATTGAAACCAGTAGGATCCTGAAAGTTAGGTAGAAGGGATAGAGTGCTCGTAGTAAGCCACATAGGGAGAGAGAGAATTTAGCACTTTAAAACACAACAAAGAGAATGTTGCAAGGTTTACTACGAGAATTCTATATTGATAGATTAAGGAAAGAGTAGAGTTGGTACCGATTAGGAAACTACAGCAACAATAGCCCATGTAACACAATTAGATCAGTTTTAACTAAGTTGACGGGTGAGAAGTTTCCTTTTCTTGCGCTTTCTGGAGCTACCAGTTTTGGTATGTGTTTTTAAATATTCCTGCACTGCAGACTTTGGTATATATGACTCTTGCAACCAGAGACGTTTACCATTGGTTAAAATCACTCGGTAGTATTGTTTTCGTCCTGACCTTCCAGCTTTTATGACGCATTTGATATTATAAGTTGGAGTATCATTAGCCTCATTTTTGTTTGCCTGATTGTTAGTCTGTTGACTTGTTACATTGTCATTGTCATTGATCTGATTTTGTTCTTCATTATTTTGACTGGCATTGCCAGTGTTTTGCTCAGTTTCATTGTTCTGAGTATTTCTATTGTTTTGATCAGTAACATTGTCTTCTTGGACAACGTCATCATCATTACCATCATCATCATCAGCATCAACATCTGGTCTTAGATTATAATGTTTTAACCTAGCAGCATTGATGAGTGATTTATGAGGTTTGTTATCTTTTAAGTTCTTGATTTTATAAGTGAATGAGGGTCCTACTTCTATTATTTGAAATGGCCCCATCCATTTATGAGTTAGTTTAGATGATAGTCCTGTTTCAACCTTATCATTTTTAAGGAGGACTTCATCACCTACAGCAAAGGTGGGGCTTTTTGATTTCAGGTCATGCCTAGCCTTAGCCTTAGCTTGTTGGGTTTCTTGGTTTGCTTTTGCAACCTGTTCTGTATGTTTAAGCCTAGAAATTAATTGTCTCATGTATTCCTGAGCAGTTTGATTTAGAGTAGGCTTGGGTATGAGAGAAGTGTCTACAGGCAATTGCATCTCTTTACCAAACAGCATTTGATAAGGGCTAAAGCCTGTACTTTCAGTACATGGTTTTGACCTCAGTGCCATCATAGCACATGGGAGTAAGTTTACCCAGTCTTTCTGGTCTTTATCAATGTAAGTTCTAAGAATTTGAGCCAAAGTACTGTTAGTTCTTTCTACAGTAGCATTGGTTTGAGGATGATAACTGCTAGTATGGTGACGCGTGATATTGAAAAACTCACATAAGGCGCTAACTAATTTGGACATAAAGTTCCTGCCTCGGTCAGACACAATAGTGTCGGGTGCACCATACCTACAGATTATTTCCTTAAACAAGATGTCTGCAATTTCAGTTGCTTCTTGAGTTTTAAGGGGAAATGCCTCAGTCCACTTACTAAAACTATCAACAATTAATAGAACATACTGATAACCTTCTTTTGTTTTTGGCAAAGAGCATAGAATATCAATATGAATTCTTTGGAAGGTTTCACCTACAGGCAATGGAGTGAGTGGGACTGGGTGCCTTTTCCTATCAGTTTTACTTTTTTGGCAAATGTCACAAGTTTTGATATAATCATTTAATTCCTGATACATGCGAGGCCAAAAGTATTTAGATCTGAGAGCAGCCCAAGTTCGTTTTAAGCCAGAATGACCTCCACCTGCTAGGCAATCATGATAGCTTAGTAAAACATCCTTTCTCAGACATGAGGGAACTACCAACTGGAGAATCATTTTATCAGCATCTACTGTTTTTGGTCCCTTAGAAGCTTTAACTCTAGGAGTGTACCAGTGGTAGAGTACCTCATCTAACATGACAAACTCATTTGAGTATATCCCTAAATTATATGCTCTTTTCTCATCTTCAGGAAAAGTTTGATTTTCAAGAATCTCTATCATTTCCTTACAAAAGTTATCTTCCCTTTGTAATTTAATTATATCTTGATCATTGACAGTATTTGTAGCACATACAGAAGGAGTGTCATATTCAAATTTAACTTGAATAAATTTGTCCTCATTTTCTACTTCTGAGAGTGTACTTTCCAATTCTGTTTCAATATAATCTTTAAAATTGCTTTTGCTGCCCTTGTTTAAGTTAGATTTTTGAATTTTTGGCTCTTCAGCACGACTGTTAGCACTAAGTACCTGATTATCAGTAGACTCAGGTAGCCTAGAGTAATCAATCCTCGAAAGAGCATCTGCATTTTGATTTAAGACACCCTTTCTATGATGCAGGGTGAAATCATAATTTTGTAATTTAATAGACCATCTACCTAACCTACCAGTTGGTTCTTTTTTATTTTTCAGACTAGTTAAGGCTGAATGATCAGTGTATAAATCAAATTTTTGTAATGTCAAATAGTGTTTGAAAGTTTCAATTCCATCTACTACTGCCAAGCATTCTAATTCAGTAATTGCCCATTTCTTTTCATCGGGTCTTAAAGCTCGACCTCCATATGAAACAACATATTCCCTACCATCATCATCTTTTTGACCAAGAACATAGCCTATGGCTGAACCACTAGCGTCAGTCGAAAGAATAAATGGTTTGTTCATATCAGGGAATTGAAGAATGGGGGTGCTTGTTAATGCAATTCTCAGTTTTTCAAATGCAATTTGGCATTCATCGGACCAATCAGATTTTGAAAAGTTTTTCCCAATATCTTTTTTTAAAAGGGCATTTAAAGGAACACAAATTTTTGAATAATTTTCTACAAAGCGCCTATAGTAATTGCAAAGGCCTAAAAATCCTCTGAGTTCTTTTTGAGTTCTAGGAACTGGATAATTTTTCACTTTGTTTATTTTCTCAGGGTCAACTTCTACACCCTTTTCTGAGATTATGTGTCCTAGAAAAACTACTTTGTTTACTCCAAAATTGCACTTTGATGGTTTTAAGGTGAGTTTAGCATCCCTTAGCCTTTGGAAAACTTGGTCCAAATGTTTTAAATGAGTTTCAAAGTCAGAACTGAACACTAGTATGTCATCAATATAGCAAAGCACAAATTTCCAATTCAATCCCTTTAGCACAATTGACATAAGCATCTGAAAACTCATCGGGGCGTTTCGAAGACCAAAGGGCATTCGAAGGAACTCAAAGACGCCTTCGTGGGTTACAAAGCTGGCTTTATGTCTTGTCTCAGGATCTAATGCTATTTGGAAATAGGCAGAGTTCAGATCCAAACTAGAAAAGATTGTGGCCTTAGATTCACCTAACGCATCAAAAACATCCTCAATTCTAGGCAACGGGTGTGAAATTGGGATTGTGATTTGATTTAACTTGCGATAATCAACAGCAAAACGCCATGAGTTATCTTTCTTTTTTACAAGAACAACAGGAGAATTCCAAACAGAGGTAGATCTTTGAACTAGCCCACTTTTTAAATATTCATTGGTCAACTCCTCAGTCACTGCTTTCTTAATAGGATCTTGTCGGTAAAAATTTAAATGAACTGGCTTTGCACCAGGAATTGTTTCAATTTTGTGTGTAAAAATGTCAGTTTTCCCAATATCAGACATAGAAGTAGAAAATACATCATGATTCTTTGCCAAAAATTGGTTGAATCTTTGTTTTTGTTCATCTGACAAATTATCATTTTTGATATCAAAATGCAGATTTTTCTTATTTGAAGCACTTTCTAAATTTTGTTTGGTTTCTATATTGCTAACATTAACCTCAGAATCTACACAGTCACTATCCTTATCATCAAAAGAAAATATTTGTTCTGAATCAACAATATTCACATTGGCAATGATTCTTTTCTTTGACAAAGTAATGCTATTTTTAGTGGGATTTATCAGCCTCATGACAGCCTTGTTCTTATGAACTGATACTAAAGTTTTTGCGCCAATTAGCAGGGTACTTTGTAAAGCTTCAGATGGTTCCAAAAGTACCACACCATTGTCACATCCTTTAGTAATTCTGACAGGTATTACAATTTCAGATTCAGGGGGAATTGCTTCAGACTTACAGCCCCTAGCATAACCAAATTTGCTATCACTGATCAATCCTACAGTTACAACATCATCACCAACAGTCAAAACCCTATGATGGAAGTCAATCCTAACATGGTTACTACTCATAAAGTCTAAACCAAGAATGATCGAATGATGTAACTGCTCAAGCACTATGAATGTCTGATCAATTTTTAACCCTGAAATACTTAAAGTGAGTTTGACCTGACCCAATACACTATGCCTTTCACCGCCAACCCCAATGATGTTTGTTAAATTTGAAGGTTTCAATGCAAGCTTGTTTTGTTTAGCAAATTTGTCAAACGTGGACTTTTGAAGGCAACTTATGCTCGCGCCAGAGTCAACAAGTGCCTGGTACCGTTTACCATACAAATCTAACAAAATTGTATTTCTGCTTAAGGAAGTTGCAACATTAACTTCTTCAGTTACAGTTTGTGTACCAACATTTTGACCCTTAAGTGTATCAGAAGCACAGCTCTCATTTACAGAGTTAATGATGTTTTCAGAAGTTTGTAAACCTTTACTAGTTCTGTGCCCATCCGCATGTGGAGAAGACAAACGGACAGGCGCGACTCCCTATTGGTTAGCCTCAGCACGTTTCTTTACATAGCAAGTCTCAGTAAAGTGATTTTTGCCCTTACAGTAGGAACATTTGACCCCATAAGCTGAACAATTGGGTAAAGAATGAAAATCCCTACCTCCACAGCGTGTGCATCCTGAGGCTTGTGCTTGGCCTTGAGCTGGCTGGGCTGGTTGGTTCTGGGTGTTCTGGTGCCTTCGGTTCCTGTTCCGAGCATAACCTTGGGTGCTTGGTCCTTGTGGCATCTGGTGTTGGGGACTGGGGTGTTGTTCCGCAAGCATATTCCCAAATCTGGTTGTTAGTACTGCGATAACTTGTTCGCTTACCCTTTGGGTAAATGTGTCATAATCCACACTAGCCACAGGTTTTGCTTCACTCCTAGCAACTTCCACCGTCCTTTCAGCTAAGATGGCAGCTTGTCGCGCCCCCTCCAAAGTTGATATTGGTTGGGGCATAACCATGTTTCGGATGTCAGGCAGTAACCCTTTGATGGCCATAGATGAGACCATTGCATCGGGGTAACCTTTGTTTGCGGTAATGTTCATTATCCTGCTGAAGTAGTCCGATACACTTTCAGTTGCCTTTTGCTGAGCCGAAACAAAGACCATGTCAAGTGGTAGGCCATCACTACCATTGAATCTGGCCTTGAAGAGCTCCATGACCCGATTGAAATCTTGTCTGGTGGTTGAATCTAATGACCGGAACCATGACTCTGCATGTCCTCGGAGATGAAACTGGAAGGAATATTGCTTCCTCTCATCATTAAGATTTGTGGCTTTGGCAAAGTTGTTGTATGTGGTGAGCCAGTCATCAGCCCGGTCACCAGGGTTACCATAGAACTGTGGCATTGTGATGTTAAGAGCCATTGTGTCTTCGTTATCCGAACTATCCTCCTCAAATCCACTGTGTTCACTAAGTCCTAACGAAGAATCAAGGCTATTGGAAACTTCCTCGCCGCCTGACTCTTCAGATGATGGCTCCTCTGAGCGTGGGTTGCTTCGTAAATTATACTGTTTGTTCAAAGGCGTACTCATGGGTTCGTACCGCTGTGCTACTCCACCAGTTTTAATGCGCAACTCACAGTGTCACAGAGTGTGAACAAAGTATTGGAGACTGAGGAACAAGTTCTGGATAATCTGGAAATTATGAAAGAGACACTTTAATATTCGTCCTTTATTTTAAGCAGTTCAATGATGATACAAAACATATCAATTTATCCAAAAATGCATGTTACAACAACATATGATCAAATAGCTTTAATTAACAATTTTATCCAACTAAAGAGAAGCCACTTTAATTCTAATTTAGAGCAATATCAGCAAAACTTATTTTACACTTAAAAGCATTTTAACAATACATGAAAAACTTGCTTTACAAAATGTTTAACAATATATATGGGGAACTCGCTTTAATAATTATTTTTAACAAAATATGGGGAACTCGCTTTAATTGCATGTGAGAGGATTGTTTCACAAAATAAGATGTATAATGACATTTCACAATTATTCTACAAACTATTTGAGTAATTTTGGTTCAATTTTAACAAAATTCTAAAAACATGATATTGCAAGTGGCAACTTGAATAAGAAATACATCTTTAAGACAATAATTATCAATATTGTAACTCTCAAGTTTTCTAGTAAAAAGTATTTTAAAATTCCTGATAAACACAAAAATTAGAACAAAATAATTATTATAATTTTTACATACCTGGAAATTATGAAAGAGACACTTTAATATTCGTCCTTTATTTTAAGCAGTTCAATGATACTGCTTTGGACTTGGTCTCCTCTTATATACCAAAATCACAACCCAGGTGACAGCCAGAGTAATTTCCAGTGAAAATACCGAGTTGATAAGCAATCAATATTTTATTTATTTAGTTAATTCATACTTAATAGAAAAAAGGAAGTCTGGCTTCTGTTTTTACACATAAAATGATTAGTTGACAAAGCTATAATTACAACAAAGAACATTTCAAAGAATAGGTGTAAAAACAAACCATATGTCAATCTTAAGAAGTTGACAATTTTACCTCAAGCATACTGCTTTGCTTGGATAAGGGTTTCCTGTCATATTGATAAGTTGATTAAGTAACAATTTGAAAGTTTGGGAAAAATGTCATTAAAGAAAACTTGAAAATTAATGTTTTAAAGTATTTTAAGAAATTATTTCTTATGAAATAATTAGGTTTAATTTCAATATTTCCCAGCAGTATAATTTGAATAATACCAAACTTACTGCCTAATTGTTTTTTGTTGTTTTTTTCTATTTTTTTATAAATTATTTTTTTTTTATTCTCAAGGTAATTATATACAAGCATATGATGCAAAATATGGGGCATAATATTTATACAAATCATCAAATACAAAATATGCCAATCTTTTAAAGTAAAGTTGATTGCACATTTATGCATACAATAACTGCACACATGCAATTTTGGGGGTACAGTTGAAGCAGTTTCAAAACTCTTCCTGACCTTTCGGAAATTACACAGTGTCTGTAAAAAAATTTTTGCCTTGGTCGATATCTGCGTTTATTTGTAATCCTTCCAGGATTTCGCGTACTATCACCCATGTTAATTCGTAAAAACACATTTGGCATCATTTTCATGATTTTCACAATTAAAATTCGCACAAAACATTAGCTACACAGCCTATAGGGCGCTCTATTTGTTGAAACAAAATCTTCGAAAATGTTCAATGTTTTAGGTAAACACAATCGAGGGGAGATCACTGGAGGTGTTTGTAGTTTGGGCTAAACCCCGTACGTGTTACGTAACAACACGTAAAACTATCGACACGTTATATATTTTGAATAAAGCAAAAATACACCCCTCAAAATACTTCAAAATTTTTGCACTGTGTCTGCGTTCAGAATATGCGTTGAATGCGTTCAGAATATTGCCATTTGACGGTACATAGAATCCCCGAAAACAACCGAATAACCGAAAAAGACCGAATTAGACCGAAAAAGGGACCAAATGATATTAAAAATTGAATTTTTACATAAATTATACATTGGCATTTATTTTAAAAGTGGTATTTTGTAAAAAAAAAATAATGTTTTTTCGGTTCACTTTTTGGTCTTTTTCGGTGTTTTTAGTTTTTTTCGGTGTTTTAGTTGTTTTCGGTCTTAGTCGGTGTTTTTGGTCGTTTTCGGTGATTCTATTCACCCGCCATTGACGTCATTGTGACTGTCTTACACATACGCAGTTTATTTGATCATATATATCGATAATATCAGTATGCCTTTGATGCTTTTATTGAGTAAGCGTTTTATTGATTATTCTTTTAAAGCAATCAATTTAAATGATCGTTAACAACTGATTTTCTATGACTGCTTTAGGAACTCTTTTCTGACGTCAACCGAAAGCTGTACTTCGACTTTTTCATTTGAGCGCACCTGCTGAAAGGTCTGCGATTTCGGATCTTCATTTCTATAGCCAACGGTAAACCGCTGGCTAAAAAGTATCCACTTTCCTATATTAAATTTTGTAAAATAGAAAAACGAAAACTCAAAATTCTATATGCTTACACATTTGCTTTTCTGTTAATAATGTAAAGGGAAAAAGTATTCTTGAAAATCTGCAACCACAACTTAGTTATCTTTCCCTTAATTATAATTCAGGTTTCAGTAAAATGTCAGCGATTCTTTGAAATAATCACATTTATTGGAATTAAATCACGTTCTCTACCTATTGTGCATAAATAAAATCACAAAATTTTCATAAATAAATCAACTGGTCCTCGGTAAACAACGCTAGAAATTTCAACCATTTCCAATAACCTCCCTTTAAATTGAATATGTAATGTTTTGTAAGTCATGATTTATTGTTATTCGATTGGCAGTTCCTTAGGGCTTGGTGTGGAAGTTTTTATTCATGAACAATTTAACTAAAAAACAATTGAGATTAACTAAATAAACACCATTCAAAGCGTTCCTAATAAAATGAAAATATGGTAATGAGAAAAGAAGCATAAAAAGTGGATACTTTTTATTTTTGTTCAGTATATATTAACTATTACTGTTATAATGCCCTATCATAAGGAGCATTTCAATACCCTGTCATCGAGACGGAAGTAAGGATATTTCAGCAGTAAATATCGCTTGATTTCTTCTTATACAGAGATGTTTGAACCACCCGATCATTACCACAACCTGTCACTGCGACTATCTCAGGTGTTAGATGAGATAGGGGTCAACCAGGAATTAGTGATGAAAAGGAGAAGGGGCAGGGAGTTAATGGAGGAAGTACTTTACATTGGCGAAAAATTATACAAGAATTGTAATAACCGTACATATTATTATTTTGGCAGCCAGTCAGAAGGGTCTACTACAGTAGGACTGAAATCTGACATAGACACGCTTGCTTGTTATCATGACATAAGGCTTATTCAGGATTGGTCTGAATGGGAGCAGGGTTGTGACAAGACTCAGCTAATGATGTTTCAGGATGAAACTACATCTCCTGGATATTGTCTTCTACCGGTAGTGGATTCCAGGCAGCCCCGTCTTTTTAATTGGAAATACTTCCGCTTCCAGAATGAAATGGTCAGTACAGATAAAAGAGGAAGGGTGTTGATGAAACATTCAGTGATTTTACTCAATCATCATAATGGGCATAGAATACATGGTCCTGCTTATGTTCGTCATGGTAGTGTTGATAATGACCTTGTAGAGTCACTACACTGTTTATCATGGCCTAAGGAAGCTGATCCTTGGTTACATCAGCAGAATGACAGCGGCTGGCCAACAGAAGATATGAAGAGACATTCAGCCCAACAGGGATGTTTCGTTGTGCCAGTGGACAGTAAGACAGGCATGTATACAGGCCTCGAATGGCGAATATCAACCTCTTTTGCTGAAAGATATTTAACGTGGAGTCTCAACATAACACAGATGAGGTGTTACATTCTAATGAAGATGATTATCAAAACATTTCTGAATCCCGTGTGTGAAGATACTGTTTCTAGCTTTATGTGCAAGAATATTTTATTCCGCTGTATAACAGGTTCGGGAGCGAACAGTGAATGGAACGAAGCAAGTTTAGTGTCACGGTTACATCAGTGTTTGACGGATTTATTACACTGCATATTGGAAGAAAACTGTCCTCATTTTATTATACCCGGAAATAATCTTCTTCGTGGTAAATTGACAGCTGAATTAAAACTTAAGCTAGAAGGTGTTCTGTGTTCCTTAGCTAGAGATATGGAAAATTCACTGCTGGGTATAGACATAGATGATCTTGGACATCGTCTCCGTGTAAAATCAGGTGTTATGCCAAGTGGTAACTTACGGTCTGCATCTATGATTGCTGGTGAAGTGGAATTTGATATTAATTCAAATCATCTACGGATTACATTATCACAGGTAATCGAAGGTATGAGAAAAGAAATATTAGTTCATGACAATGCTTTCTCTGCATACCAAATGTTGAAAAAGAAAATCTCAAAACTGTTCCAGTCATTGGTAACTGGCAATAAAATGGAGAATGTGGCCATCAGTCTTATTTGTCCATTTTTCTTTACAAGCGCAGGATGTATAAAAGCATCTGAAGATTTTCAACATTCTCGTGTTATTTCTCAGGAGGCATTGAAATGGTTTTCCATGGGAATGAACTCAGATGTTGCCTCAAGCAAACTGAAACTGGCATCAGCACTGTACTATGCTGAAAATATAAAGGGTTGTGAAGTTATTCTGTTTGATCTTAAAAGACAAGTTTTGTCACAAGCAGCAGTAGTAACAAGGTGTTCATGCATTGGAAATTCTAACATAATTCCATATAGTATTGCAGAAGACTTTGCAGAACTCTGCTATGAGAGGAATGAAGATGTGATAAAACGTAACATCGCTTTCTGTGTCACTTTTTTGCCTTATGAGGTAAACTGTATTCCTCTTGAGTTGAAATATGAAATGTTTAGATCCACACGAGAGGATCGGCAAAACAGAGGTGAAGGCGATGACTGGATGGACTGGGCAGTAGTGGACTCCTTGCCATACCTTTATTTTCTGCAGTACAAAGTCTACAGCCAGCTCCAAAGACCAGACGACAAACTAATGGCTCTTATCAATTTGGTCCATACGATTTATTCTGATATAAACCTTGGTCACCGAGAAACAGCTCTCAATCTGTTGGGACAGTGTATGGAGCAAGAGAACTTAATGAAAGATGCGTTAATCTTTTATACACAGTCGTTGAGATTTAGGGGAAGAAATAATGCGGCAAAATTGCACATATGCAGGATGTTGGCAAGACATTTTAGACATAGCGCCTTCGTTCCTGTAGAAAATGACTTCAGTAAAATGATATCTACTTTTTGTTTATCCATGAAGGAATAGGAAATAATAATCACATATTTATTTATTTAAACTCTTTAAATTGAAGTAAGTATTGAAATTAAAGAGTTTAAATAAATATGTGTTCATTAAAATGATTACACGATGTTCTCACCTGATGCAATAATAATCGAAACCTTTGAAGTTTCTATGTTGGCTTTACCTTTTTGACTATGATTTAAATTTCTTCAGTTCACACTGTTGGACAAGGTACAGTGGTCCAATTTGTTATGTATAGGATATTGACTAGATTATATCAACAATGGTTTACTTTTTTTCGGCGTTAGCTGTCTAAGCTCACTTTTGACCTAGTTTTTCTACCAATTAAATGTTGTAAATAAAACTTATTATGCAGCGGGAAAATCAAATAGATTATTTCGATTGGTTGTTAGTGGGTGTTTTTTACGATTACTGTTACGATTGTTATATTGTGCGTTAGTATTAACCTGGCACTCACATGTTCGGGCATTTTCGTTTTAAAAAGCGATAATTGTATCGAAGAAAAATATATTTATGGAATAAATAACTAGTTAAGTCATTTGGTGGCTTAAATACGATTATATATGGAATATTCGTGGGAGTCGGGTAAACACTTCGTACAATACACAGTGAAAAACGACAGAGAAGTGCAGATATTTCTAGTTCTTTCTGGTTCCTTTCTATTTCATTTGATACTGATTGTTAATTTCAAGCCCAGAAACAAAAATATTCTATGGTGTAATGGTTAGCGCACTCCCCTCGCAAGCGGAGGGCCCCGGGTTCAATACTCGGGAGGAGCACTTTTTTAAAAGTTAATTAAAGTAAAAGTTGTTATTCTTTATATTTATTATATTTCAAGAACATGTATTCATCTTGAGTTCTAACTCTACAAGAGGTATTTCACTGAAACTGAATAAATGTCAACCAACACTTAATGTAAGACATTGCTTCCTTTATCGACGTATTATCGTCAAACGAAATTGTTGAACCAGCTTCAACATTTTTTCGGACAGACACTTTCAATGAAGTTATGGGGTTTCCATGACTCGGTCGCTTAATCCCTAGGCCATACTATTAACGCAGGGATGGTTCGTCAACTGCTATAACAAGTAAAATAAAATTACTTAATGGTGTCTGATTCCCCGCTCTATATTTCTTTCTTTTTTATCCATAAAATCTTTTCCATCAACGCCGTTTATCTTTTTTAAAGATATTTCTTGTTCATGGTTATTTGACATATGTCCATTATTGTTCTAAAATATTTCAAGAATATAGCATACACATAATAAGAATTTGAACAAAAATTATCGAGTTAAGAATTGCGTTTGAGCATAAAATTTGATGTAACATTGGGGTCAGATATTACCAAGAAAGTTTCGGCTGGGATCCAAGTGGTTCATTTTTAACACTTTATGGATGTCACAGTGCTGTCTGATTAGTGTAATCGGTTCACGTTTCAGATTCAGAATATTTAGTATGTTAAATCTGACAAAGACACAAACTGTGTAGATCCTGATCAGACAGCATGAATAAGCCAGCAGATATGGATCTACAATGGTTGCCGATGTGATAAAAGGCATATCTGTGGAGAAAAGGGATAAAACAATCATAATGATTTTCTAACAAAATGACAAGACTTGTATGTACATGTTTGTTTACTTAGACTTTTAATAAAAACATTCAAAGAGAAGTGCAAAATAATTGTCTGTAATGATGAATTCAAACAAATGTGTAATACATATACGAGTATATTATTGTCACAGATGTTTCCGTGATTTCTTATTACAACTTGGTAATTGGTTTATTATTAAACCTATATACACAAGCTTAGATCCACAAATTTTGATAATAATATCAACTTAATTTTATTGATATTGTTTAATAAATTAATACTTTTAATTAGTGTTTTTCTATTCCCTTCTTAAAAATAATTTATTAATAACATAAATTTGAGGATCGAAAAATAAACTTGTTATAGGGAACTGATCCCAAACAATTTCCAGTTTTGATCACTATTGTATGAAATGATTTCTAAACTCAATTGTAAGTTTGATTAAAATGAGGCATTGACATTCAATTGCAGTAGAGTAAATGTATATAATACCAGTGATATCATCAAACCAACTAACTTTTTTAATGTCTTCATTTTGATTAAATAAAAAAGAGTTATGCGATTTATTTTAAGGTCATACAAATCTAAATATCTTAAATTTCAACAGCTATAAATATTTATGTTGTTTTTTTTCTTCTAATTAAATAATACTTGGTGCCAGTTACATTCGTTTGAGAAAAAAGTCTTTAAAACATTTGATACATACAGTAAATTATTTTTCCATTAGTGAGTAATGGTTTTGATAGACTTTGTGGGTCAATTAATACAGATACTATGTTACCATCTTTGTATAATTATTTGTGTGAACACAAACCCTTAAAACATTAAAATGTGCACTGTGCTGAAAGGTGATCTTGGTCAACATGTCAACACAAATTATTAAACCGGTTATTTGGGGAGATTAAAAGTGGTTTCTATATTGAGTAGATGTTAGACTTTCTAAATATCTAAAACACCTGGCGTCAAGCAGTATTGTGTCGTACTTTATTTCCAAATTCTTTTAGAAGTTTTTGGCAAGACAACTTGGCTATATTCCGAAAACAAAATAAAAGACAACTTACCCCGGTAAGTCATTTTTATTATTGTACTTCTAAACTGAATTTTTATTTGGAATTTCACAATTTACGTGTTACTAAAGAAATTCACTGACCCTTTTAGTTAGAAGTTCGCGGTATATCACAATACAATCAATGGTTTAATTTACCGAGTGCATTTCACACAAACAATAAACTCTTAACCAATGCTTTAATGTAATAGACTAGTCTGAAGTAGTCTAATATCTTTCAAAATTAAGTTATTCAGGCAAAAAATTCTATAAGGAATATGTTCATAGGGTGACAAATGTTTTCAATTAATTGTCCATGACAGGGTTTTCATTTCAACATAGAATTGACATTTAGAAGACTTAAAGGGTTTGAAAACAAAAAAATCATTCTAAGGCTTTTTTTTGGATAGTTTATTTCTTCTCATCGAAGTTGGGGTTAGATCGCTTTTTTTGCTGCGTCATACACTCTTGGCTTTTTCTCGTTTGTAGATCCTTTTTCAGAATTAAAAAAGACAACAGGGATCATTTGGGTTATGCTTAGTCTCAATAATTCGACTGCAAGCACAGACCCATTATCATACTGACTTTTTACAGATGTCTGTTCTTTACGTCTCAAGCAGTTACGATCAAAACTGTGGAGGAAATCGACCCGATTTACATTCTGTTATTTATCGATAAACGTGGCGTCGTGAGTCAGGTAAACTTGAAGCGCGGAAATCGAAATTTGTTGACATGGGTGGAGGTTTAAAAGAGTTTTGCATAAAAAACGAAACCGTTATTTATAAAGGATTACATATATTGATTCTACTTGAATGTGGCTTTTCAGGTATGTAAAGTTTTTAAAGGTACATATGGTTTAAGATGCTTTATGGAGCCGCCAATGTTGCGATCAAATTCCGATCGGCGGCATATAGTAATAGAAGGAAAATTTTCCGCATTGATTTGAATGCTAACTGGGTTGTACGCGAAAGGCAAATATCGCATATATAGAAAAGCCTTTTTCGCGTACAAATAGTTGTGCTAGGTTATGCTCTGCTACACACCTGTTTATATTTTATTTAAAGGTTATTTCTGGGAAAAAGACTAAACATTTTGTTTTCATTCCAAGTCTATGTTTGCAATGGTAGGGCTTGGCTTGGTCTTAGTGTTACTGATATTTAAACCCAGGGCTTGGGAGCAGTCGGACTCCACATACTTTTACATCCATACATTTTTAAACATAAATCATGTAAATTCAAACTATCTGCCCGAATGACATCAAAAAATAAGAATTTCTGTTCATTGCTGGGGGTAATGACTACCCCACAATTCCTCCAAGCACCCCTGAATACAGAAAATGTATGACAAAATATTAAAGGGGTGGGGTAGGACCTGCAATCGGCTCCACCCTTGGTCTGCTACATATCAAATTTATGCAATTATTTTTTCTGAATTTTGATCAAGGGGGTGCAGTAAGACAAGGTAGGATCTGAGACAAGATCTTTTTTAATTGACCTTAAAAACTCTAAGTTTACTTTTTAGTAGGGTCAATTTTTTCACCTAAAACTCAATTTCCATTATGCTAACACTTTATTTAAAAAAAAGCGAAATATGCATATTAGGAATCGCCACGCTCAGAAAAAATAGCCTCCACCAGGGGCGGATCCAGGATTTCAGCAAGGGGTGTTCAACTCTGCGAGCTGTATTTTTAACAGCGTCAATTTGTAACTGAGCTAAAACATCAGTTCTTCGGACACTTCCAGGGTTCTCAATAATAAATGTTTGTAAGAGGCCCCAATGAACTTAAAGAGTCCTTACTAATATAGGGGGGGGGGGGGGGGGGGGGTCCGTGTGTTAAGGCCGAGGATTGTTTGACTTTTGAATGCTTTATTTTCATGAACAGCGTGAAATTCATTCCCCACTGAAGCAATGACCAATTAAAGCAGAAACGAATGTGAAAATCCTGGAACGATATTTGCGCGCCTATGTATATTTTTGAGGAGTTTTTTTTTATTTTCTATGAGAAATAATTCAAAATTAAAGGTTATTTGTGAACGACTCTATCTCAGTAAATTACTCTATGCGAACTTACAGCAATAACTGTTGCGCTCATGATCATTACTCTGTCTTTGATGATTTGCCGGCGGACGTGATTATCAAAATTAGTATAATGTAGAATTTTTCTTCAACATGTTCAAACTTCATTTCTTTCTTGTATTGCAAATATAATCATCTGAATGAATGTTACATTTTGTACCACAGACTCTAACTGCGAATTTTATTAAGCTGACCCCACATATCCAAAACAGGGTCTATTTATTGTTAAATCTGTTGATTAAATAGACCCTGTCCAAAACGTTTGGTTGAAATAATTTACGTCAAAAGAAAAATGTAAATTATCAGTGTGATGCCATTATCTCAATTCACATAATACTCTGTTATGGAAAAGTCTGCCTAAGAGATCCATGAAAATTTGCACACCATGAATATGAGAGCATTCACATTATTTGTTTCTGCTATCTTACTTTGGTTGTATAATATTATGCTTCCTTCTAATATAGGTAAGTGGAGCATTTATTGTTAAGACTGGACAATGTTATGAAATTTGCTAATTTATCTTAACATATAAAAAAAGCCGTAAGCTTACATAATTTATTTCTTCATCATAAAATGACAATTGATATTGATAAATTGACAAAAGATAGAAAGACAAAGAAAATGATTAAAATGTATAACAGGTATACACATTTCGGTAATTGCTAAAACATGTAAAAGAATGGTCAAAAATTGGAAGTGTTTTTAAACAACATTTATTAGCCGATATACATTTAACATTTTACGCCATATACATGGGTTTTATCACATCTGTGAAAAAAATGAAGATCCAGATCTGCTGGCACATCCCTGCTGTCTAATCAAGACCAACCCTGTTTGTATCTTGGTCAGAAATAAGCAAATGAATCATGAAGCAAGCAAACAGTGTAGATCCTGATCAGATGGCACAGATGAGCCGGCTGTACCAGCTGATCTGGATCTACAATGTTTGCCCATGGATAGCAGACATGAAGTAAAGAACCTAGATCTTGTATTGTAATTTCCTTAACTTTTAGCAGATAAGCACCTAATGCAGTGTATGATTAAGTGCAGACCCACAACAGTATGATATGTGTAGCATGAGAATGTGTTCAAATCAAGTCAAACTTAACAGTTTGGTCCGAGGTAACAACAAAATCAGCATTAATTATGAACATCTATAATCGACTGGAAACTATAAATTATGGTATTAATTGTATACCACATCTCATTCCAATTTTGCATCAAATCTACTGTATCTACCAAGATGTTTTTGCAGTACAGTTGTTACTTCAAAAGGTACATTTAATCATCCATGTACTTTGAAGGCTATTGTGTTATGAATTCTTTGTTCATAATTTATAAATGTTTGTAAACAACAACAGATTTCTTTCTTTGTTGGAAAATATGTACTGTCATCATTCAATTATAAGCGGCACTTTTTTAATCGAATTTATTGTTCAGAAGTTTGGGATGTGGCCATTACATAGGTATACATATCCAGAATTTGTAAACTGTTTACCTGTCTTTATATAAGTACTGCATAGAAGCCTATTTCGTTGTTGCGACTTATAGTGTGTGTGAAAGTGTTTGTTTTATTATACTGTCACCCCTATTGTAAGGGCCAGCCATTTCTGACTTATGAGACACCTTTTTCTATTGCACTTGTACCTCCCAAATCCTATCCTTTTAATGCCAGGCACCAGGCAGGTAGGCATATGGTAACCATTCTTTAACTAGCTGGCGGCTCACCAACCGGCCATATCAGAACGAACCCCTGGTGGGATTCGAACCTTCGACCTCCCGCTCCCAAGGCGGATGCCTTAACCACTAGGCCAAGGAGACGGTTATACTTATACTTAGGTGCGGCCAATACAGGAGCAATTATGGTAAGTTAAATTCATTCCAATATAATGCATTCAGCTGTAACCTCTGCTTCATACGAATACAAGAACACTGAAGTTCTTATATTGTCAGTTTATTCATTTTGTTGAGTTACCCCTTTCCTCCATAGATGCACCTTTATTGCATGGGGGAACAGTTTAGATCCAGATCAGCCGACACATCCGTTCCACCTGATCAGAATGTAAACTGTTCTTTATTTGATTTATTAAGTTTTTTCTGACCAAAAAGCAACTAGTGCAGATCCTGATCAGACAGCACAGATGTGCCGGCTGATCTGGATCTACACTGGTCACACATGCATATAAATGCGTATATATGGAGGAAAGGGTTATCCCAAAACAATGAATTACCTGTAAATCATGTAACCAAAACAGCTGAACTGCATATCTGAATAGTATAATACAATATGGCATAGAGTATAATGACAAATCTGACCAGTTCATTAACTGCTTATCTTCAAACACCTTCAAATATTTAAAGATCTTATTGAACAATAAAGAATTTGTGAAATCAGAGATTCCCTAACAGTTGGCAGTTGTACAGTGTTGATGGACAGAATTCATCCTATTACTATGATGTTACAACATATTGCTGTTCAATGAAGCCGAGAGCCAGACTGGAGTTTTCCACTTAGTTCAGATTTTATTCTATTCTGTTCATGTAGACTGCTAACAAAGTTGAATATATCCCGCTAGAATAGTACAACATATTGCTGTTCAATGAAGCCAAGAGCCAGACTGGAGTTTTCAACTTTGTTCAGATTTAATTCTTTTCTGTTCATGTAGACTGCTAACCAAGTTAAATATATCCCACTAGAATGTTACAACATATTGCTGTTCAATGAAGCCAAGAGCCAGACTGGGTTTTTCTACTTTGTTCATATTTAATTCTATTCTGTTCATGTAGACTGCTAACCAAGTTGAATATATCCCACTAGAATGGTACAACATATTGCTGTTCAATGAAGCCGAGAGCCAGACCGGATTTTTCAACTTTGTTCAGATTTAATTCTATTCTGTTCATGTAGACTGCTAACCAAGTTAAATATATCCCACTAGAATGTTACAACATATTGCTGTTCAATGAAGCCGAGAGCCAGACTGGATTTTTCAACTTCATTCAGGTTCGATTCTATTCTGTTCATGTAGACTGCTAACCAAGTTAAATATATCCCACTAGAATGTTACAACATATTGCTGTTCAATGAAGCCAAGAGCCAGACTGGGTTTTTCAACTTCATTCAGTTTTGATTTTATTCTGTTCATGTAGACTGCTAACCAAGTTAAATATATCCCATTAGAATGGTACAACATATTGCTGTTCAGTTAGTCTAAGATTTAAAGCCAGACTGGCTTTTTCTTCTTTATTTTAAAGTAATTCTGTCCAATAAAGTTGCAAGCCAGTGTATTAGTAAATGTTTTCTACTTTGTATTCCAAAGTATTTCTTTCATTGTGCATGATAGCCAACAGCAACATTCAGTGCTCAGATGTTTCAAAGTATTTCTGTCCAAAATGGTTTGGGGCCACAGAATGCAATATTCTGTGCTAAGATGTTCCGAAGTATTTCTGTCCAAAATGATTCGGAGCCACAGGATGTACCTCTGATGTAAGAATAGTAAGATCCGGAAACTTGGATATCACTGACCTAGCAGCTGAAAATAAAGTATAATGCACAATTATTATATGTTTACACAATTGCATAAAAACCTTGCAAAAGGGAAGTCCAGACTTCCCAAAAGGTGAAAGTATGTGTCAGACATTTGGTCAGATGAGATGTGAAAATCTGTCTGACCGAAACAAATTCTGTCAGACCGAAACATGTTAAAAGGCTATTTGCAAGTATAAGGAGTTCAAATTTTTGTCTGACATTCGGTCTGATAACATATTAAGAAATCTAGTCTGACCGGCTCAAATTTTACGAGACAGGTCCTTCGGTCTGGCAACTTTCGGGATGTCTGTAAGTCAGTAATAACTTTAATTATAGAATTTATATTCTCAATAATTACTTTCACTAACCATTTCAGCCAATCTGATGCTGACATTTTAGACTGGTCTCCAGTTTCAGTTTAATTATCTTGGGCCCAGTTTTCTCATCATAAGGAATAGATTTGCTGAAACTTAGGTAAGTCTCAAAATGGAACAATCAAAGTTTTTTAATTGCATGTTCATACTATTCAATCATTATTGGTTTTACAAAATCCCCAGAACAACCAAAAGCTGGTCTCAAGAGTACAATACTGAAGATTGGAAACCTCTTAAATCTTGTGTTATCCCATTGAAGTATTATGTTACCACTGTAAAACAACGTGTTACCTCTGTAACAAATTGTGTATTCCCAGTGAAATATCTTGTTAACTATATGGTGTTTTCCCATTAACATATTATGTTACCCCTGTAAAACATTGTTTTACTTTTGAAAATAAATTGTATTGCGTTATTCCAGTGAAATATTATGTAACCCCTATATAACATTATGTTACCTCTGTGAAATACGGTGTTACCAAAGTAAAATGTTATGTTACCTAGTGGAACTTAGTGTTCCCCCCTGTAAAATATTGTGTTACCACAGTGACTGTAAAAATACTGCATTAAACATACCTTGTGGAGTAATGAACAAGTTAAGAAGGATAATATTTTTCTCGAGAACTTTACTCTCTCGTAGAACCTGTAATGCTTTGTTCACAGTATTCCCGGTACCTGAAAAATGGACAGTAACTTATGATTCTATGGCACAATCTGTAACACATGTCTTAAATAAAATAAAGTTTATAGGCTGGCAAGAAATAATGTCTTTACTTTTTGCAAGGTTTATTTTTGTAATATTACATAACCATATTCGACCTGTGGGCTAGTTCATAACAACATTTGGTGGGTTGACTTTTCTATTCTTGATATCAGAGGGCAGCTTGGAATATATTCAACTGGTGGGCTAGTCCATGTCAACACTTTGGTGGATTTGTCTACATACTCATGACAGGATACATCGATGTGACTTTTCTATATACGATATCAGGGGGTAGCTTGAGTATATTCAACCTGAGGGCTAGTCCATAACAACATTTGGTGGGTCAATCTACTTACTCATAATAGGATACATCAACAGGACTTTTCTATTCTCGATATCAGGGGGTAGTTTAGAGTACACGACCTTGGCATCGTGGGTATCTTCATCACTATGGATCAATATTTTCCCAATCCTGATTGACCGACAGCAGTCTCTAAGTCCCTGCTCCATTGCCTCCCCTTATAACAGAAAATAATATTTACATACAATTTTTACAAATAATACCAAACTACAGACTGCATACTGTCATAAGTTTCCTTTTATTATATACCCTTTTTGTTAAAAAACAAATTTAAATAAGCTTAACAGCAAAATTTTTGTCAACAGCCCGGTTTACATAATAAAAATAGTAATTCCATAGTAAATTTATGAATGGCGTAAAAAATTTATTAATGGCTTAAAAATATCGAAAAGGTTGTAGAACAGCGACGGAAATTTCTTATTTTGAAGTTCGACATGTGCTGGAAAATTACAACAACATAGTATGATGTCACATAGAACAAGGGAAGGTGTAAAAATATAATCGGAAAATGACTTTGTCCCATAAGGAACTATTAACGTGACGATTACAGTAAATATAGTAGATTACAGTAGTTAAATAACTATTTAAGCATTGAGTCTGTTGGGTAGTGGATGTCACATTGATTTACAGAATTACTTAATGTTTACAGTACATTTCCATCCCATTTCTGTCTAGAAAATAGAATCATTCTGAAAACAGTATGCAAACTTAAATATAATATATTGTGTATAAAGTCCGGGAAAACTGAAAAAATTGTATGAAAAGTATGAAAACATTGCCATGTGTTTATCAATATTTGTCCAAAGAAAAGAATTGTCAGATATCTTTTACATCTTGAACTTTCAGCTTTAAAAATTTATCATAAAATCACTTTTGACCATAATAAAGTAATTTACGAATATTTTCAGTGACAACTTACCACTTCTCATGATACTGACACAGCAGTTTCCTTTCTCATATACCAGGCCATCATATGTGCAACCTGAAATAATTAAATGCAGATTGATTTGTGTTCAGCTTTTAATATTCTGTCAACCTGTGAACCTCCAACTTTCCTCAGCATATCAAAAGATGTTCTTCAATGTAAGGTTTTATTTGTCATGTGATCTTTTACAAGGGTTTTCTGTGTTATCAGGTTATCATTATTGTTAAGTGGGCTCTGTTGTCAAGTGGTCTTTGTCATTAAATCATCTTTGTTATCATGTGTTCTTTGTCCTTGGGCGGTCTATTTTGTCAAGTAGGCTTTGTTGTCAGGTGTTCTTCATTTTGGCTTTATCATCAGGTGGTCTTAATTGGCAATAAGGCTTTGTTGTCAAGTTGATTTTGTCAAGTGGCCCTTTTTGTCAGGTGGTCTTTGTTTCTAATTAGACTGTGTTGTAGGGTTGTTCATGTAAAGTGACCTATGTGTCAGGTTAACTTTGTTGCCAATAAGGCTGTTTAGTTGGGTTGTTTTTGTCAAGTGGCCCTTGCTGTCAGGTGGTCTTTGTTGGCAAATAGCCTTTGAAGTTGGGTTCTTTTTGTCAAGTGGCCTCGTTGTCAGGTGGTCTTTGTTGGCACTGAGGCATTATTGTCAGGTGGTCTTTGTTGGTAATAAAGCTTTGTTGTCAGATGGTCTTTGTTGGCAACAAGGCTTTGTTGTCAGGTGGTCTTTGTTGGCAATAAGACTTTGTTGTTGGGTGGTCTTTGTTGGCAGTAAGGCTTTGTTGTTAGGTGGTCTTTGTTGGCAATATGGCTTAGTTGTCAGGGGTCTTTGATGTCAGGTGGTCTTTGTTGGTTACAAGACTTTGTTTGCTGGTGGTATTTGTTGGTAATTACACTTTGTTGTCAGGTGGTCTTTGTTGGCAATTAGGCTTTGTCATCAGGTGGTCTTTGTTCGCAAATAGCTTTGTTGTCAGGTGGTCTTTGTTGGTATTAAGACTTTGGTTGTCAAGTGGTCTTTGCTTGCAATTAGGCTTTGTTGTCAGGTGCTCTTTGTTGTCATGTGATATTTATTGGCAATAAGGCTATGTTGTCAGGTCGTCTTTGTTGACAGGTGCTCTTTGTTGGCAATAAGGCTTTAGTTCACATGTGGTCTTTGTTTGCAGTAAGGCTTTGTTGTCAGGTGGTTTTTGTTGGCAATTAGGCTTTATTGGCAGGTGCTCTTTCTAGTCATGGTGTCTTTGATATTAGGCGGTAGTTGTCAACAGGTCGAAACTAATTATGTATAGACTGAAAGTGGTCTCTTATAATTATCGAGGTGATCTTAAAGACAAGTAAGGCTGTCTGACAAAACTTTCTGGTGGTATTAAGTTAATGTTTGTTAAGGACAAATTTTTCACTATCTTCAGTGCAAAAAATTACAAATAACCTATTTCGCAGTTATGATTTCACTGGTTTTCCACAACTTTTGCTGATCTCAGAGGTCGATTTCTCTTGTTACAGTGAACAACGACCCCGAACCATTTGATAATGCAATACATTATTTTATGAATTATTTTAGAATATTTGAAACTTGAGCCGGGACTGAAATGTTTTAAATGACATTCCTTTAACAAAGTTTGAATAAATAATAATGTTTTTGTAATGCTTAACTCGATTGACTGAATACCAGTGTAGATCAGATTCTGATCAGACTGCAAGAAGGCAAATTGGGTCTATAATAGTCTCAAATAGAGACAAGTATTCATTTTAAGCAATGCATATGCTTAAGATTTGAGACTGAATTCCAATCTTTTATTTTATGATCTTAAGGCCCCGAAGGACAAAACACATACCTGTAGGTGTAATCACTTCTTTCTCTCTATACGGCAGCTGATTCAAGCCCTCCTCCACCACCAAGCGAATCTGAAACGTAAGACAAATAATTTTTTCACATGCTTACATGTATATTCTCATATACCGTAAAATTTCTTTAAAACACCCATAGGGATGTTACAATTTCCAAAAAGGATGGTGCTTACTTATGATTTATATTAATTATTTTTATTTTGAAATTAGATTACAAATAATAATGACATGGGGGGATTTATTAGGGGAGGAGCATTAAATAGGAATTTTACAGTATACACTTTTTATCAGTGTTACTAAGAGCCAGATCAGCTGGCAAAGCCATGCAGTCTGATCAGGATCTACACTGTTAGCTTTCTGATTCATTAGCTTATATATGACCTAGAAGTGACCAGTGTAGATTCAGATCAGACTGCTTGGAAATTGTGCCAGAAAATCTGAGGAAACACTGGTTGCACATGTGAAACTTGTATATATGTAGTGAAGGGTTGAGGCGAAGGATAGAACTTGGCATGGGGAATTATGAACTTAACCTCAACTAGCGTTTTTCATGAAAGACTCCAACTGAGCAGAAAACATAGCTACAAGAAATTTACACAAAGAGATTGTGGTTGGATAGACATTGTCAAAATTAATCCTTTACTGCAAGGATATGCTTGTTATGATATGAGCAACCAGTGTAGATCCAGATCAGCTAGCACATCTGTTCTATCTGATCTAGATCTATTCTGTTCATATTTGATCAAAAATAACCAACCCAGTCTTAATTTTAAAAGTGAACACAGTAGATCCTGATCACATAGCACACAAAGTGCTGGCTGATCTGGATCTACAATGGTCGCCTATGTGATAAAAGGTGTATCTATGGAGTTAAGCGTGAAGACAATCAGTGATAATATTGCATAACATTTGTATTTACTTTCTGAATATGACTTGCATATCAAGAATACAGCACTATGAGCCATTATGCTTTATTCCACCACAAAACAATTATCATGACCCAAGACAAAGATATGCAAATAAGTTAACAAAACTTTCCCACTAAAACCATTTAATTTTTAAAATGCCATTGAAATCATGACATATCATTTTGTCAAAACAGCCTTTAAATTGCCTTTTAAGGAATGTGAAAACAAAATTCCCCAATACATTTTCAAATGTCATTGAAAATGAAATAAAAATAGCTTTTCAGAGAAACATATAAGTGATATTGAATTTCTCTATTTGTGGAACAGTTTGCATAGACTTCTATTGTGAATCAGCTGCTGTTACAGAATGAAGTTTACCCCCATGTGCAAATATTCAGCCAATCAAACAATTGGCCCTGGCAGATAAGTAAAACATCTTGGCCCCGGCAGATAAGTAAAACATCTCCGGTTCCTGTATCTCTATAATGCCTTGCAAATGATTGATCCAGGAACAAATGAACTATTTATAGCTTAACTAACCTGAATTAATGTTGGTTTAAACCACAGTGGCTCAAATTACCAATATTGAACTCAATGTTATGAATTACATATATTACCGCTAGGTTCAAATGTAAATAATTCTAAAATTGAACTTACAGGTGGCTGAATCTTTCACATACAAACACTTTACAAAATGACTTTATATATCATTATCTTCATTATAACTTGATTTTTGTAACAGCCAAAAATAGATCCAGGTCAAAATAGGGTTTATTCCATATGTGAACAGGAGTGCAACAGATGAAACTTGACATGGTACAATAATTAACGATTTTTATAATAGGGATATTAAGCAAAGTGTATTACAAATGTAAAAGGTAGGCTTAATTTAAAGTTAATTATTACAGTTAAATGTGCTAGTTAAATTTAAGCGTTTTGCATGCTGTTTTTAATTATATATATACATGACTTAACTGCTTTAATGGAAAACCTGCCATGAAACAACATCTGCTTTGATATGAGAGAGAAAATGGAACATGCTGTCACCTGAGTGCAATAACGGTAGAACTTCTTCTACTTTCAATGGTATTTATACAGTTTTTACACTAAGGTCACACATTATTATTATAGACATGTCATTAGATGACTCAAATTTCATGCAAATCACAAAGCACTCCTATCATAATAGGTAGGAAAACCGCTATCTGATAGTAAATGCAAGGTAAGAACATCTTTTTTTTATTGAATTCTTATATATAAGTTTAAGCTTGTCTTCATAAATACACATAAAGGCCTCAAGGGCAATAGCATAGATCCAGATCAGCCTGCACATCTGTGCTGTCTGATCTGGATCTGCACTGGCACATCTTGTTAGAAGTAAATAAATCAAATTAAAGCAAACAGTGCAGATCTTGATCAGATGTCACAGATGTGTTGACTGATCTGTTCTCCCTAGCAATAATGATATTAATTGCAAATTCTTGTGCATGAAGTTTTTACACTATTTTGCTTGCAATACAGAATAAAATAAAATTTGTCCAACACTCCTTGATGTCTTTGAAAACAGGTTTGAATGCAGGGCTATTTTTACTGCCTGGGGAAGGGGCCCAGCCCTATAATTCTGGGGAAAATAGAGTGCTTTTTTCTCTGAAGGGGTATGAAAAAACCTGATGTAAAGTTATTTTTGGGGAAAACTGCATGATTTTAACAAAATTTTCTGTGGAGAAGGCACCAATAAACGGCCCCTACTAAAGAAGGAAAAAAGCCCTGGAATGAATATCAAAAAGCAGATTTTACATTGGGCGATTTACAAACACAATGGCAAAAATCTAACGGTTTATATAAAATCTATATATTTAAACATTTTTAGGCCAATACAATATACATTTTTGTTAATTTTGCCCATGGCTAATACATGAGAATATCCTCACAACTATTGTGACCTCATTTCAGAGTGATGATGACATCAGAAGGCACCTTCCAGCTGATAGACCCCCTGGCTTACCATGTCAACAATGTGGAAGACCTTGACCCAAACGTTGTCAAAGCGTACAAGACTAAAGATTCCACAGCGATAGCCGAACTGACACAAGGTGGCGACACACCTTATGATGTCTTTGTTTGCATCAACCCTAGTTGGCACGCATTTGTTTTATGTGTGCCATGTGGTTTAAATGACCCTTTCGGAGTTTTCTCCGATATGCCTACGGAGGACCCATTTTCTGTTCCCGGGGAGATATTTTGCTGGCTTTATGAACTTTGTTTCCAGGATGAAGACAGAAAACTTTACAAGATTCGGAAAGAGTTTTCAATGTTTAAAGATATAAAGAAAAGAATCAAGAAAAGTTTTCACATTGGAAAATTCGAAAATATCAAACCGGCAGCTTTTCAGTTTGCAGCTCTACGCGCTGCGCCTCATCGTTACAATGTATTACTCAACGACTGTGTAGAATTTGCTAAAGAATTCTGTGTTTGCATGCTAAGCTATTGTTCAAACTACAGAAAACTTGAACAACAAGTCCATGAGAAAATTAAAAAGGCAACAGCAACGGGACTCAGTATTGAGCAACTATCCAGGCGGCAAAAGAGTTCTGCGCATGTGGGGAACACGTTCTTAGGCGGGATGGACCTATCCACATATTTCAGTGGGGGACACAGCAATGCTGTTATGATTATCTGTTTCTTGCTATACCCAATCATCACTTCTTGTGTTACAACACTTATGATTATCTACTTCTTGAAGTGATGTCAAAACTGTGTAAGATACCATAACATTCCTAATGGACACACCCAAAAGCATTACATTTTTCTGGATTTTTTTTTAAATAGAAGAATATCTATAGTAGTGCAAGATATTTACTTTGAAATGCTCAGATTTGTTTTACTCAATATCAATAGTTAAATCAGTTGTTTTGTCAAATCTTAATGAATTTATAATCAGGTTTTTAATAATCAGAACAAATCCCTGCCATTACCAGCAAGGTCTATTGAATAAATCATCACAATTTATCTAGTTTGGGGTGAGCTATGTATTCTACTAATTTTTTATAAAATTGCCGTAGCATTCCAAAAACAAGAGCCGTCAGAGGAGACAGCATGCTCGACTATTCGAATCATTTGAAACAAATGCAATTTAAAGATTAAAACAATAACAACTATGGCCATACATTCATGTGCAATCAGGAAAAATATTAACAAGTGAATAGTAAGAGAGAAATTCATTTCAAATAACAGAAATAATCCCTTAATGTACCATAAATATTAAACTGAATAGGGGAATAACTATGAAATATTTCTGAATTTGTTAGAAAACTTGTTTTAAAATCCCTTCATTCATAAAGAAGTTATAGCCCGAACAAGTAAATTCAAGTTTAAGTAACTGTGAACTTGACCTTGGACTTACAGGCATGGGTAATATACACAACACACCGCCTTGTCATGGTAAACATTTGTGCCAAGTTATTTTGAAAACCCTCCATTCAAAACAAAGTTATAGCCCGGACAAGAAAATTCTATTTTTAGTAACAGTGACCTTGACCTTGGACCTACAGGCATGGACATGGTACATGACTCACCACCTTGTCATGGTGAACATTTCTGCCAAGTTATTTTGAAATTATTCTATTACTAACATAATTACAACCCTGACAAGAAAATTCTATTTTAGTAACAGTGACCTTGACCTTGGACCTACCCCGGTACAGGCATGGGCATGGTAAGGGACACACCACCTTGTCATGATGAACATTTGTGCAAAGTTATTTTGAAATCACTCTATTCCTAACAAAGTTACAGCTCAGACAAGACTATTCTATTTTTAGTAGCAGTGACCTTGACCTACAGGCATGGACATGGTATGCGATACACCGCCCTGTCATGGTGAATATTTGTGTCAAGTTATTTTGAAATCCCTCCATTTATAATGAAGTTACAGCCTGGACAAGAAAATTCTATTATTAGTAACAGTGACCTTGACCTGGGACCTTCAGGCTTGGGTATTGTGCAGACACACTGC
Source organism: Corbicula japonica (assembly GCA_038501625.1). Lineage (NCBI taxonomy): Eukaryota > Metazoa > Mollusca > Bivalvia > Venerida > Cyrenidae > Corbicula > Corbicula japonica. The sequence continues at coordinate 5,663,412 of JAZAYU010000027.1, forward strand.
CTTGTCATAGTGAACATTTGTGCAAAGTTATTTTGAAATCCCTCCATTCATAACAAAGTAACAGACCAGACAAGAGAATTATATTTTTAGTAACAGTGACCTTGACCTTTGACCTTCAGGCATGGGCATGGTATGCGACACACCGCCCTGTCATAGTGAACATTTGTGTAAAGTTATTTTGAAATCCCTCCATTCATAACAAAGTTACAGCCTGGACAAGAAAATTCTATTTTTAGTAACAGTAACCTTGACCTTGGATGTACAGGCATGGGTATTGTGTGGACATACCGCCTTGTCATGGTGAACATATGTGCCAAGTTATTTTGAAATCCCTCAATTCATTACAAAGTAACAGCCCGGACAAGAAAATTCTATTTTTAGTAACAGTGACATTGACCTTCGACCTACAAGTTTGGGCATGTACGTGACACACCGTCTTGATATGGAGAACAATTATACCAAGTTATTTAAAAAAACCAATTAGAAACAATAAAGTAACAGAGCGGACACGATTTTGCAAGAAAATCCTTTTTTTAGTAACAGTGGCCTTGACCTTGGAGATACAGGCATGGGTATTGTACGCGACACACCACCTTGTCATAGTTAACATTTGTGCCAAGTTATTTTGAAATCCCTCTATTCATAACGAAGTTAAGGCCCAAGTGTATATTTTGCTTAACACAAAATGTAAGTGAAAAAGGGGCATAATTTGAAAAATATTGGAAGCAGGGTTATGGGTCTTGTTGGTTATGATGTAGATTTTGATGGTAAAAATATATTTCAAGCTTCAAGTAGTTTTAAAGTTATGGTCAAAATGCATATTTTGCTTAACACAAAATATAAGAAAAAGGGGCATAATTTGAAATATATTGACAGCAGAGTTATGGGTCTTGTTGGTAATGATGTAGAATTTGATGGTGAATACATACGGTATTCCAAGTTTCAAGTTGATATCTCAAGTAGTTTATAAGTTATGGACCAAAGTGCATATTTTCCTTAACACAAAAATTTAAGTGAAAAAGGGGCATAACTTGAAAAATATCTGTAGCAGAGTTATGGGTGTTGTTGGTAATGAAGTAGAATTTGATGGTGAATATATATTCCAAGTTTCAAGTTGATATCATAAGTAGTTTTCAAGTTATGGACCAAAGTGCATTTTTTGTTTAACGCATTTGTTTAACGGACGCCGACGCCGACACCGGGGCGAGTAGGATAGCTCCCCTATTCTTCGAATAGTCGAGCTAACAAGATATCATTAGATATGATGGATGCTCCCCGAAGTATATGCAGTATTACTAACAGAAAATGAGTAATTTTATTGAAGTCCAATTTTAAGAAAAAAAAATTAATTACAGTGTAGCTGTTTCATCATCTTTTATTGTCAAAATAAAATTTTTTACTCCAAATGAGTTATTCATTATTTTTAAAAATACCTGTATCTACCTAGTAAGTAACTTAAAAATGACATTTTTTGGAATGACATAAACTTTAATGACAGTTAATTAGATTGATTGATTTACATAACTTTCCATTATAGTCTTCCAGCGACCTGATTTTTACGATTTGGTTTCACCCATTACGTAACAGAGCGTTGAGATTCGGGATTTTAACGAACTATTCTTGATATGAATGTTTCACCATTTTTTACAGAAATAAGACCGTAACATTATAACGTGTTTTACAATCATTTAATCGGGTTTCCTATCATGTTGAAAATTCCATACTTCATTAAAAGGTAGAATACCTGTAACGGACAAACGCGTATATGCTTTATTCAAACATATGGTTATCAACAGACATTTTAAATTTTTTACGCAGATTTACATTACGTACGGGTTTAAAAATCGTGAAATAGTATACGTATTTGTATATTACGGGTGTCCAACAAGAAATCAGTGTCGGGTTTGGGAGCTGAAAATTTCTCCATGCTATAATACGTTATGGATGTCCGGCAGTAAGACAGGGTCATGCGCGGAAAGGATATGCAGGAATTATATGAATTTCTCTGATCAGCTGTCAAAATTCTATTCCGTTAAGTTTCCCCTTAAGATTGATTTCCTGTTTAGGACAAACCCATTCTTTTATCTCTGGAACCATACACAGCTGAATATGTAATGGTATTAATCTGAAAGTACTGCATTGAAGGTTCCATGTTCACCACCATATGCATGCCATTGTTTGAGGTGGATCAAAAAATATTGTACTGTTTATCACTGTTTATTGGTGTAAATATTGAATTGCACTCAACCTAGGGCAAGGAAGGGTGTGCAGTAATATGCATTTCTGTCCATGAACAGGCTCAATCAAACCGAGCCTGCAATATTTTCATATTTGTCGTGCTCCCTGGCTTTCAAAGTTCCCTCTTCCTCTGCTTCTTAATACTGTGAATCAGTTAATAATAATTTTGTGTCCAAGTAAAGTCACCTCAAAATGTAAAGAAACTTATTTTTGAATAAAACCATAAATTTAAAGAACCAATAAAATTCTAAGTGTTTCTCATCATGTCCTGAACATTCCTATTGCTCTTAATCTTAACCTGGGATCATTACATAATAATAACATAATTATATATAAAATTTAAAACAATAACACTGTTCGGTACATGTATGTGGATTTATTTTAATGTTTGTTCCAGCAGTTTTAAAAAAATTGGGCTTTTATTCTTAAAATGTATGAAATGAGACGTAAAATAACCTCAAATCATTTATATTTATCTGGAAAAGTCTGACAGATGGAGAATAATTTAAAACCTTACATTTTGAAACTACTCAAAATTACTGAAAATGAAGTGGTTCTAAAAATAGAATTAAAGCTACCTAATCAGCAACATGGACATATTTGGTCAATGTTTGTGCTTACTACTAGTAACTACTTACCAGTAAAACAAAACAAAAATCTTTAAAAAAAGGTAAATGGTATCATTCGGCATGATGCACAGCGATTCTTTTTCTACTTGCAGTATTAAGTATTTAATACAAAAAAGCACAGTCACACAAATTTGGACTGAGTATCAAACAAGTGACTCATGGGTGTGCAGCAAGGATCATATCAACTACAACTCGGAACAGTTATCAAATAGGTGGTTAACTATGAGTATTATTAGGAAAATTGCTAAATTGTCACCAATGAAATACACTGTGATAAATACATCAGGGCTGGATCCAGAGGGGATTCAAATTTTATGGGAATTTTGGCCAGAAAAGTAGAAATAATACAATCATGAAGCTACACTAAGACTGTACCTGATAAATCTCCTTTCCGGAAATCTTTCATCCAGCTCTGATGTATACATGTACATGCTAACTGCTGTGCAATATATAACACAATAATTTCAATAGTGTTTACATGCAACATAAAAATAAAAGTAACCATCATGCCAAGAAAACCAAAACACAGGAGTTAGACTGGAATTTAAGACAATTAACAATTCACAACTGTTTTTTTTATGTAATAATTTATTTTTTTCATGTTTACTTTTAATGCTTCAGAATGATCTCTGACTGAACTTCTTTAAATCTTTAAGGGAATACCCCTCATGAAATGAAATCTGTCTGTTTCACAGGTATATCAGCCAAGTCATTTAGGTTAAAAATTTACCATGCATAATGAGCATCTATCATTATTTATGCACATACCATTACTCAATGTTTGTAGACAAGTAAAGAAATTTGAACTAGATGTTTTTGGTGAAAAATGCATGTCTCCCCCCCTGCACCATGAACCCTGTGCCATGACCCCTGCGACCTTGACCCCAAAATCAATAGGAGTCATCTACTCAATAAGGACATCCATCGTTTGAAGTTTGAAGGCTCTGGGTAAAATAGAACTCCTGTTATTGAGTGGAAACGGTTTTCACTCTTCAGGCCCCAGTGACCTTGACCTTTGATCTACTGACCCCAAATCAATAGGGTTCTTCAATCAACAAGGGCTATCACCCTATGAAGTTTGAAGGCCTTGGGTCAACCGGTACTCCAGTTATTGAGCGGAAATGGTTTTTACTCTTCAGGCCCCTGTGACCTTGACATTTGACCTACTGACCCCCTAATCAGTAGGGTTCTTCTACTCTAAAATGGCTAACAACCTATGATGTTTGAAGTCCCTGGGTCGAATGGTACTCAAGTTATTGAGCAGAAACAGTTTTCACTCTTCGGGCCCCTGTGACCTTGACCTTTGATCTACTGACACCAAAATCAATAGGGTTCTTCTACTCAATAAGGGCTATCACCGTATGAAGTTTGAAGGCTCTGGGTCAAAGGGTACTTGAGTTATTGAGCCGAAACGGTTTTCACTCTTCGGGCCCCTGTGACCTTGACCTTTGACCTACTGAACTCCTAATCAATAGGGTTCTTCTACTCAATAAGGGCTATCACCGTATGAAGTTTGAAGGCTCTGGGTCAAAGGGTACTCGAGTTATTGAGCGGAAACGTATTTCACTCTTCTGGCCCCTGTGACCTTGACCTTTGACATACTGACCTCAAAATCAACAGGGTTCTTCTACTCAATAAGGGCTATCACCCTATGAAGTGTGAAGGCTCTGGGTCAAAGGGTACTCGAGTTATTGAGCGGAAACGGTTTTCACTCTTCGGGTCACTGTGACCTTGACCTTTGACCTACTGACCCTAAAATCAATAGGGTTTTTCTACTCAATAAGTGCTATCACCCTATGAACTTTGAAGGCTTTGGGTCAAAGGGTACTCGAGTTATTGAGCGGAAACATATTTCACTCTTCTGGCCCCTGTGACCTTGACCTTTGACATACTGACCTCATAATCAACAGGGTTCTTCTACTCAATAAGGGCTATCATCCTATGAAGTTTGAATGCTCTGGGTCAAAGGGTACTTGAGTTATTGAGCGGAAACCGTTTTCACTCTTCAGGTCACTGTGACCTTGACCTTTGACCTACTGACACCAAAATCAATAGGGTTCTTCTACTCAATAAGGGCTATCACCCTATGAAGTTTGAAGGCTCTGGGTCAAAGGGTACTCAAGTTATTGAGCGGAAACAAAGTGTGACAATTTATGTTCCGCATAAATGTCATTCATACAGATTATATGAAAACTGAGCTCTGTGAAATTCAATATTGCCAGTTTTTATAACCACAGGATCACATGATAGTAATAATGACTATGATGTCATTTCAGACTGACAATGACATCAGAAGGCACATTCCGAATATTTAACCCTCTGGCTTACCATGTCAACAATGTGGAAGACCTTGACCCAAAGGCTGTCAAAGCATACATATCCAAAGATTCCAAGACAATAGCTGAAATGACCCAAGGTGGCACCACAACATTTGATGTCTTTATCGGCATCAACCATGGGTGGCATGCATTTGTTTTATGTGTACCATGTGGTTTGGATGATCCAATAGGAGTTTATTCCGATATGCCCATAGAAGATCCATTTGCCGTTCCTGGTGTAATATTTTGCTGGATGTTTGAGTTATGTTTCCAGGATGTGGAACTTAAACTTTACAAGATCCGTAAAGAATTATCAATGTTCAAGGATATAAAGAAAAGAACCAAGAAAAGTTTTCACATTGCAAAATTTGAAAAACGTCAAACCAGTGGCTTTTCAATTTGCTGCTCTTCGTGCTGCGCCCCATCACTACAACGTGTTACTCAATGACTGTAGAATTCGCTAAAGAATTCTGTGTATGCATGCAAAGTTATGTTCAAACTACACAGAAATCAAAGATCAAATCCATGAGAATATCATACGGGCCACAGCATCCGGTCTCAGTATTGAGTATATGTCAAGGCGACAAAAGAGTTCTGCACGTGTTGGGAACACGTTCTTAGGTGGAATGGACCTATCCACATTTTTCAGTGGGGGACACAGCAATGCTGTGATGATTATATGTTTCCTGCTTTACCCCATAATAATTTCTTGTGTTACTGTCCTAATCATTATCTACTTTTTAAAGTAATGTGTCAATACGCAGTGCATGAGTGTGAGGTGATGATGTTAAACCAAGGCTCTCCAGTTGGCAACAAAACAGTTCACCCCAGGTGACAGATTCTTCTATCATAACTCATGCAAGAGATTGTGCATACTTGTACAAGTGTACCATTAAAAACATGTGTTTATATGTAAGGTGTCTGCAATATGTTTCCATGAGCAGAAATCAACTGATCATGTGTAAAAGCTACATCTCTATGCCAAAAAAACATGTCATTTTCTCATAACTGGTAAATATTGATGTTTACTGAACTAGCATTATCAAATGACAGTATTATACATGTAGTTAGGCGCATGCTCATAGAAACCCCGCTTTAAAACTCATTGCAGAATAAATTTACATCTTGTAGAGTAAACATGTGTTGTGTTATACATCCACATTTGTGAAAGCCTACTTGATTTACTTTATTCATCAAGCCCCACATCTTTACATTTACCACTGACTGTAAAAGTACTGAACAATAAGGCATATCCTTATTATATATTCAGCCATGAATGAAAGTAAAATTACAAATTGTATAGCCTTTAAGACATTTAGTGCCATTTTCAATAGATCTGTTTTGGGAACCAGGTTTATATTTTTGCTAAGCATTGTTCTTTCATCCTATTTCATGCATATAAAAAAGAAAACAAATAAATAAACTGGTTCACAACCTTGTGTTTGAAGCATGTAATTACAACAGACTTTTACAAGAAAATAAGTTTGACTTACTAAACGATCAGCATAAAACACAAAGTCACTGCGATTTGTCGTTCTGAAAAAGAAGAGAAAAACACATTTATACAACCCATTTAGGGGGCTATATCTGAAAATGTGATAGAAGTTGTTTTCTTTCAAACTACATGACGAGCTGAGTGCAAAACAGTTGTAACTGTATAACAATAATGAGTGAAGTTACAACTCACAACAGGGCTCCTTTTATTTAAATTTGGAACTCAATTTTTATAATACTGAGGTAATTTATGACTCATCTTAACAGTGCATATAAATACAGCTGATCTTTTTTTAAAGTTACTCTGAATAAGGATTTACATGTTCCTGAATTGTTGCAATTTTTCGAAGCATGTTTGACTCAAAACAGTAACATGATGAAGAATTTTGTTTGGTTTGATAGCAATACACCATGATAAATGTCATATTTTAACATTTCAGCTGTAATAAAAAAACAAACAACAAAAATGATGTTGTGTTTGTATTTCACTTTGCTTATCTAAATGCAGCAAAAAGTTTACATTAAACATTTACTCCATTGATATTGCTTACAAGTGCCAACAGTGTAGATCTAGATCTGGATATATCTAACTGGTTGCTTCTTGACGTGAAATCATCTTAAAAGGGTTAACCCTTTCCTTCATATATATGCCTATAAGGCATGGACAAACAGTGATTTTTCTTCTTTAATTGGGAATAAAGTTAACTTTAGCCATTGAAAATCTGACTGAATATCAAGTATAAAATCATCTATGAAATTGGCTGAAAAAAATGCCCTGTGTGTGCACAGTAGCAGACTGGTAGTCCTATAAATTTGTTGGAAGTTGCAGGTGTTCTTCAAGAGATTTTGAGTAGCAGACAGGGTGAATGCTGGGATAGAATATGTTAGTTTTCAACACTAAATTGTAGTCCAACAGCTGACCATTGAAGCAGTGTAAAATTTTGTATCTTGACAAGAGTTGCTGCACAAATCTAGTCACTATTGAGACAAGAAGCATAAGCTTAGTTTAGAGAGCACTAGCCCTGTAAGCCAGGGGTCCAAGGCTTCAGACCTTGTCTTGCTGCACATTTTCCTGGTTTCCAGTCGTTTCCCCCACACTGACATTTCCTCCTGGATGTTTCCTCCAGGATGTTTCCTCCCCTTTATATATATTATGTAGTAATATGAAGATATACTATATAATGATGATATTGTTCATTGATACTAATGATACTTAACATAAACATGTTAAAATCAATCTTTTACTTAAAATATAAAAAGAAAGTTGGGGTTAGGTTGTTTAAAACAATATGTATCTATTGGATATCAGGTATTAGTAATAACGTGTTAAAGGTGTTGGAAAAAATTATTCAGTCATCTCTGAATCATTATTTTAAATCCATTTAATTGGCATGTGCTTTTCTTTGATCATTAAAGTTAAAAGTTTTGAGATAATTATGTATGCATTGATAATATAAATTAGTCATTTAGCATAAATTGTGTGAAAACAATTTTTCAAAGTTTGTGTTAATTTATGTTGGGATAAAATTATGTGTTAAAGGTGTTGGAAAAATTATTCAATCAAATCTGAATCAATATTTTAAATCCATTTAATTGGCATGTGCTTTTCTTTGATCATTAAAGTTCAAAGTTTTGATTAAAATTAATTAGTTTCTATGAAAGAAGTTTATTTTTACAAGTTTAGCAAACTGTGGAAGTTGCCTTTATAAAAGTGCTGTTAAACAGCATAGTTCATCTATATATATTGTTAACACATTTTATGGTAAATTTAGTACTAAACTGTAAGACGTAATATTATAAATTGTGATTCAGATTTTTAAGTGTTTATGTGAGTGTTGAAATAAGTAGTATGTCGGATTATCCGTGTATTCATTGCAAACGCCAGGTACGCAGTCGTCAACATGCAATTTCTTGCGATATATGTGGTAAATGGCAACATCGGACATGTAACACTGGTAAGTGCATTTATTTAATTTAAATAAAAGAAGTTGTCCTTAACAAATAAAAGCTATTGAGAAAACAATATATTTAATAACAGCTGGTGTCTCAAAATATTATTTTAGTTCTGGAATATTATTTTCATATTAAACAAAATTTTTAGCTAGCAAAAACTGAGATTCATTGACATTGAGAACTTCTTAAAAGATGTGGGAAGGTGTACAGCCCATCTTTTCAAGTCGAGGATAACGATGTGAATGGACAATAAGTGAATTCAAAGTTTGAATAAATGGTGCTACTTTGTGTAAACTGTGCTAGTCAAAAAAAACAACAAAACATTACTTGTGGTGATTATGAGGTGTAATATACTTATGTTATATATTATTATGTTAAGATTGAGTGAATTGAGTAAACTGTGCAAGTGAAAAACAATAAAACATTATTTGTGGTACTGATAAGGTGTTATATATTTTATATATTACATTATGTTAAGATTGTGTGATTTAAGTAAACTGTGCATGCAAAGTGAAAAACAGTAAAAATTTATTTGTGATTATGATGAGGTATTATATATTTTGTAAGTTATTATTATGTTAAGATTGTGTGATTTGAGCAAACGCACATAGTAAAACTTTGAAAAAATTGCAACCGAAAGTTATATAAAACATGATTTGTGGTTAAGATGATGGTATATATATTTATGCAGATATGATATAAAATTACTTTAAACCAGATGGCTTTGTTATTTCTTCATTGATATAAATCTTGTCATTTGTAAAGAAACATAATTGATACTAGGCTGTTTAAAAGGTGTCAAATACCCATGCAGTGTATTTCACATCTGCCATATCCTGTTAATAGCCTTTGTAAATTTTTGTAGTGTAACCATCTCAAACAATTCACACATTTCACTGCACTAAATGCTTGGCATATATATATCAAAAACATAATTCCCATTAAGTTATTAACTAAATCAATAAAATAATTTACTATTTAATTTTCATACAGAATTGAAAACTATATAAATGTTATGTTATTTGTTAAATTAATGTATGGTAATCTTGATTCTTTTAATAATCAGATGATAGAAAAATGTGAATATTATTTCTATATCAATAATTAAACTATTGTAAATGCAACAAACCAATGGTACCTCAAAATTATGTATGTATTTAAGTAAAAATATAAACCTTTCCAATCTTTCACAACTACTTTTTATATAGTATATATATAGGGGAGGAAACATCCTGGAGGAAACTGCAGTGTGGGGGAAATATCCAGGTGAGGAACCTGTTTGTGGGGGAAACGACTGGATACCCATTTTCCTCACCTTTGTTACTCAACATGGTGACCATGACAGCATTGCACAGCTAGTTGAAGACACCTGAAATTCTTTATACACAAAATACCCTCAGGGTTTTTAAGAATCTATTTTTTCAAAACCTTTAGCTGTTAGTATAGATCAGTAGATAGACTAAGAAAAAAAACTCACTTGTCTCTAAGAACAGTTTGAAGTTCTCTCACGTTGTCAGTTCTTTTCAAACGTTTGAAATTCGGTCCAAAGTCAACATCTTCAAAGTTCTCCACTTTATAAGAATCTTGTATTAAATCTGGTTCCATTCTTTGATTTCGCTAACGAAATTGTAAAATTGCATGTGTTTTTGGTGCCTTAGAACATCCGGATACAGTATTATTGCGAGAGAAAATAATCCCATTATTTCTTGAGTTTTAACAAATTATTTTCGTAAAATGTTATAAATTGAACCAGCAAATGTAACCAAGTTAGAGGATAGCAGATATAGTCACACAAAACGCATTTTCCTCTCTATAGCTGTTTACATAAGTTGGAGCGGCGCATGAAATAAGTCCGTCTGCTCAAGGGAAGTCACTCTTTCACAAAAGTCATGGCACTGGCATTCTCACTGGGCAGATGTCAGCTGTCATCCATCAGACTTAGGGTTAAAGAATCAAATCGGAGGTTTTCGCTGCAGCTCTGTGCAAGATGCATCGCCCACCAGTCTTCTACATATGGCCCAAGAGATGACACACTATGTAAACAGGTATACACAAGTTAAATGTCATTACTGTTCTATGATTTTAGTTTTACTTTCACTTTAAATTATGCTGTGATGTGTGCTAATGTGTTTTCTGTTTAAAGTGTTAATGACATAAGCATTTAAAGAAGCAAATAATATGAATTAGGCTATGCCTAGTTGCGGCAAAAGCCTTAAATGCCATTAAAAAAATAATAAATTGCTTGTAAACAAAGCCAGTTTTTAGATTTAGAGCTGCAGATTTTCAGATTTGGGGTCAATTTTGAGATCGATGTCCATAAATCCAAAAAAAATGGGGAGGGGTAGGAGGTAGAGAATTTCTGAGAAACGGCTTGCAAAAAGATACAATTCTCTAAAATCGGAAGATTAGAAATTTATATAATAAAATGGAAATTGCTCTTTTAAAAGACACAGAAAGGATTAAAGAAATAGACAGAGGTGTTGTAAATAAATTTAATTTTAAGTGGTTAGAAGTCAAAGTGGACTAAATCTATTCTTATCTATTCTTATCGAAGTTGATTACGTTACGCTTGCTTCTCTTGGTCTGGTGTTCTGCAAACTTTGCAAAAAAGAAATGTTGTTTTTAGACAAAAAGCTTTTTGCTTTTAAACAAGTTCACATACTTGTTATGCATACATATATCTTGTTTTCTAGACAGAGATTAAAAAGGAATAAATATTACTGTAAGAGAATTTTTCATTTGTATATCAATAAATAGAAGATGATGATACTCTCAATGAGAAAAAAAAAAAACATTGCAGGAGATTGGGTTCTAAGCCCACCAAAACAGCTAGAAACCAGGAGCTTCCGGGGGCTAACGCGGCCCCCTTGATCCCCGGTGCATAGTCCTCTTTTTTCACAATTTGCTGTTGGCAGCCCTGTAGATAACTGATTCAACATAAAATACTGGTAATTTCTGTGCGCAAAGTTTACCTTAATGAACATGAGTTCTAACTACTTATTTATTATATAACAACATTTTAGTTACAAACATAATTTTACCAATTGGATTTTACATGGATTAATCACAATAATAAAAATAGTTAATTTGCTTAAATCATATGTACATTATCTGGCATGAACATTTTCTCTTTACAAGCTAATGGAGAACTTTGCAAGCAAATGAACTAGTCTGGTACCCGTCGTACTATCAAACAGTACGGGTGATAACATAGTGTTAGGGGCAGGTAATCCAGACTAGCAAATGAACAAGAAAAATATGAAAATATTGGAGGCTTGGTTTCATTGAGCCTGTTCATGTGCACTGATGAATGTTATACAGTGTGACTTTTAGTTATTTCAGCCTATTTACACACATTAGTTCAATTCAAACTTTATTTATTTTCAGAGCTAACAACACTGAACAGTAACCACCATGTTATTTTATAGTTCTTTACAAGTTTTGTGATCAGTTTGTCATACAGTTGTTTTCATTTCATACCAAAAAAATGAAAAATGCATATCAGGAATGGCCACATCCAGCATACACAGCCTCCCCACACAGCCAAAGAGTGTTTGCATGATGGAGCCTCTACTAGAAATATGACAAGGAATTCTGATCTCTGCATTTAGGCATTAAATTTTTTTTTTAATTTGACTCTCAAATATGTTTAAGCTTTTCCCAAAATTAATTTGCTAAATGATGATGAAAGAAGCGCAATAGAGATAGATGAGTTTTTTCAGATTTATTAACCTTTTTTCCAAACACCATTTTCCTACAGTCATTTTGCATTAACAGGCAGTTGGAGAATATTAACAAAATCCCATGTTGTCAGTTATCATGACAACAATAAGCAAGATCATCTATAAATGATTTTATAGAGGTGTGTTCTCAACACGACGTGTAGCTGATTGATCACATGATATTGTGTTGATCTTATGGGAAAAGTTTGCACTTCCCATTTTGAACATCTCAGTATGATTGCCGATCTTTTCTGTATAGGTCTTCCTGCAACTACTTCTCTAGTGATCTTGCTGATTTATGTTTGATGTAATGTTCAGAGAGACCTCTTCAAGAGAATTTTATCTTTGCAAAATAATCCTTTTTTTCAAGTTCTATATTATGTTTATGCCCTTGCATGTCACACATGTGATCTGTGTGTTAAGGTTAGAATTACAAAATTATCCACTTGTATTTGTATTTTTATCGTTCTTTAATGAGAAAAGTTGCATATTTCACTTTTTTGTGTGGGTTATGTCATCCTTTAATTATTTTGATCCTAGAGTGATTGAAATTAGAAAATTCTAATACGCAAAACAATGGCTGTACTGCATACTTTTTTATTGGCTATGCAGAGATTTTGATTTCTTATTGACTTTGTCTGACATGAATATTTTAATTTGTAGTGCTGAAAGGCCAGATAATATCAATGATATGAAGGTCATACACTCCCTCATACAGATGGCAAGTAATTGAACAGAAAATCTTCCAAAAAATATATAATAGTCTCAAAGGTTGGGAAAATAAAGCCTGTCTTCTTTAACTTTGGTGAAGCTGCATAATTTGTATATTTGTGAATAATACACATAAATTTGAGTAATAACTGTGATACAGAAAGGAATCTTTGAAATCACAGGAAAAAACACACACATGAAAATAGACTATTTGATTTAGTCTATCTATGGACTGGAAATGCATTTAAATGTGTATGCCTTCAGGGACTGTAAATGTAAATTACTGTCTGTGCCATTAAGCCAGACACAAAAGTCAAAACAAATGTGTATACATCCCAAATGATAAGCAGTACAGATATATACTAAAAAGATTTCGATGTACAAAGCTGTCTGGGAGTCTATCCAATGATAAAGACTGTGTGATAGTCTTCCAGAATCTAGTTTTTAGCTGAAACCCAACTCTCCACAGTGGAGATTAGAAGCTGACGGCGTGAATGTTTGGGTGTGCCAATCTGATTAAAATCATATCCTGAAAACCGCTACGCTAATATGAACTAAGGCACTGCCTCTTATCGAGCTCTAGCTTTATTAATCTCAGATAATGATTTATATTAAAAAATGATTTGTTTCTAACATTTCTTAGCCTACTCATGCACGATAAAATTATGTGATTTTTGGAAAGAATTTAGGTCTACATCAACTTAATTCAGCTGGACAACTGGCAACCTGACTTTTACTAAACATTAGGGTTTTTAATGTGTAAACACAAAGGCTACTTGCTTAAATTTACAACCCAAATGTGTTTCATTACCTCACTTAATGCAATATTGAATATTGATAAATTCTTCATTGGTACATGAAAATATTACATTGTCACATGTGCATGAAAATTAATATATTATTGTCTGAAAAATAAATTTTATTTTTTAAAATGTTACCTTGATTACACTTGCATTAACTTTGTAACTTGCAATTGCACAAAATTGTTCCATGCTATTCAAAAAATATATATGCATGTAAATGAATAAAGTTATAATATAGACCTAAAAAGTACTGTTTTAATATACATGTACATGTACATCACATTAACACCACATTGAGACTTCAATATGTAGTGTGATACATCACCTAGATTTTGGGGCGTATTTGTGCAGTCATTTGAAAATATCTCCAGGAATGACAATGCCATAGGAATTTTCAGTTATTAACAACAGTAATTTGAAGCTATAGATGCTGTGTGAAAAATATTGTGACAATATGGTACATATTTGGTGACAATAAGCTACATATTTGAGCCAAGTTACTTAAATGTGCATGATATAATTACTTATTTAAGTTGAAAAATAGTTCAGCTATTGGGCCAAAATAGATGAAATAATCTCAATCAATTAAACATAAACATGTACAATATCATGTAGTCTGATTATCCATATGTAACACTCCTTTACAGGTCTTAGTAACTGATTTGAAACAAAATGCTTCTTTATATCTATTTTCATTACATAAATGAATTGCGCTTGCCAATCAAATCATGCATTAAAAATGTTGTTGGTCCATTTTTTAAATGTTTAATAACAATTTTAAGAGATTGTTTGCAAAAAAATGTAAACCCATGAACACATCAACATGCCATTATTCATAACTACTTTTGGATCTCTGTCTGGTAAGTATTTTATAAATGTAATATATATACTGGCAAATGTGAATTTCAAAATTCTGAAGCTCATTTCAGTTGGTATTTTCTGGATTTTGTATTTTTCATTGCAGATATTTAGGCACAACTACTTTAAAATACTGTAGGTAAATTTCTCTTTAAAAAGTACCATATATTAAAAAATGTAAACTTCTCTACTGTTACATTGCTAAAACATAAACATACAAAAGAAAAAAATCATTGTTTTTATTATGAGTGCAATTTCCAGTTTTTTTGTGTTAAAGTCCAGCTTAAGCAGATCCAAATACCGGAATATTCAGATTTTTTCATGTATTTAAAGAGGCCAAAAACCCACTGACATGGCAAGAAATGTTTCTCTTCCTCTTCACAGCAATCTACTTTTTTTCAACAATTTAAATGATTATGAAAGCTCTGATTTTTTTATTTTCTAAAACACAACTTTTTGATGCTGAGCAAATTTAGTGACACCATGAATATTTAACAAAATTTGCAAAAATAAAACAGACACCTTGTAAATAGTGTATTTGATTACACATGTACCTCACATACATATTTTGATTATGAAATCATGTTGAAATGTGCACATGACAGAAAATATGGTAATAATAGAACACTTTTAATTCCCAAAATGAGCATTAACTTGATATTTGATGCTATTCTTGGTACACATGTATTCTGCTTTCTGGTCAAACTTTTTGGTCCCAACTGATGATAATATATTGGAGATTAACCCTTTCCTCCATGTAAACCCCTTTATGACATGGAAAAACTGTGTAGATTCAGATCAGCCAGCACATCCATGATGTCTGATCAGGATCTGCAATGTTCACTTGTTTAAATCATTAGGTTATTTCTGACCAAAAAGTGAACAGTGCAGATCCTGATTAGATGTGCCAGCTAATCTGGATCTACACCGGTCTCACACTGGTAAAAAGGCATGTCTGTAGAGTAACAGGGTAAATTTCTCTTTTATTTAAAATCTCCTACTACAGTACTGTATATTAAAATTAAAAAGGTAATACTCAGTAGTTACTTTGAGAAAATTATGTCTATACAATTAATAAAACCTGAAATTTCATACATTTAGGACAATCTGTCATGTATTTGGCCAAAATATAAAAAAACATAAATTGTTTCTGGAGGTACCATGTCAAATAGGCCACAAGTCAATTCAGGCAGTACTTGTAAGTCTATTGTATATGGCAATCACTGTAAAGAGTTAGTTTTGTTTTTATATTTACACAAGCTTTTAAAAAATAGTTTCATTGCTTAATTGATATCTAAAATTGTGCTTGTCATCATGAAACCCAAGAACAAATTAAAACATCATCTGATTTTATGTTACAGTCATTATCTCTTCTCTACACCTACCCAAGGTGTTGATTCAATCAGTTTTGTCTGGGTGTCACACTGTTATATAAGATCACAATTTACAACACTTGCAGTAAAAGTCAGAGGTGCTAATGCAATCAAAGGTGTCATATTTAATAAAAAAATAAATTTATTTCTAAACCAATTTCCATGTTGGACAATGCAAAATACACAGCTTATGTTGCAACCATCAATATTTGATTCTGTGCTAGTGTAGACAGAGTGACTTTTGTAGACTAAGGTCATTGATCAAAAGAACATATTGACATATAAATGATGTCTTTTGTTTTGTTGCAACATTTTTTTTATTGTTTTCCCACCTTTTTAGTCATGATAGTCTTGGACAAAAATCCGGAAAAAGTACATGTTGCTTTGTACAAAATGTCCAATCTATGAAGCAACTTGTTCATGAAAAATATTTTATAAAACATCATAATATGACAGAGAACATATTAACACAATGATACTAAAAACTTTATTAATAAAATAAAAATGTGGCCTATTTTTGAGGCCTATTTGAGCATTTTCAAAATAAAGTGTGGCTCGATTGACTTGTTTGTGGCCTATTGACTGTAATTCATATACCAATTCCATGGTATTTGATCATAAATTTGGTGTGAATAGACTGATAACGATCCCAATCTATCAACCAAAACAATAAACATTATGTTTATGCAGTGTAGACCCAGTGTAGACCCTCATTTTTTAGGGGGGAGGGGCGGCGGCCAGTTTCTTTTTTTTTTTAGAAAATAGAGTCAGTCTTCAACGCCCCTGTGGTGTAGATTTGCTCTTGTGCCATGTGTTTTATAAGAATAAATAAAAGAAATCTCATACCTCGTGTTCAG
The DNA here is from genome assembly GCA_038501625.1 of Corbicula japonica. Classification (NCBI taxonomy): domain Eukaryota; kingdom Metazoa; phylum Mollusca; class Bivalvia; order Venerida; family Cyrenidae; genus Corbicula; species Corbicula japonica. Next base: position 5,680,368 of record JAZAYU010000027.1, read on the forward strand.
TACTCTCACAAACAATATCGTTGACTGCCATGAGCTGTATACATGTCTGAATGACGAACATGACCAGTGACAAAAAACTCTTATACAAAACTGAATTGTGGCGCTGGTCTACGCTAAGCTCAGTACGTCTCACAATGTGACTGAATATTGCGAGCCGCGAGGTCCAGTTCACAATTCAACTTCACATAAAAGTTGGTTCTCACCAGCCTTACATCTTGTTTTCAAGAAAAACTCCATGCATCTAATTGTTCCGTCGATGGGCCTTATGCTTCTTTAAATTTAAAGGCCTAATAATCCACTGACAAGCTAACATTCAGTAGTTTTCAACTTGACTTCTTCAGTCTAATTTCTCAAAATGGCCGATTGCTATTGGTTACAACGAACGACAACCTACTCTCTAAACAGACGATTTAGTTTTTTTACCTTTCCAAAATGCTAGTCCGATAACAATGCTACCGAATAATAAGTTTTAATTTTTACAGATATTTTGCCAATAGCAATTTATAAAAATAAAGCCAACAACAAAATTTGTAAAAACAATACTTTGCCGTAAGTTTTTACCGGTCAGGTTTTTTCCCGTGTTTACATTGCCTTATGCTGTGCACAACCGGAAACCAGCGCACAACCGGAAACCATCGTTTTTTTCTCCTTAGTGAATGGGCATTCCTGCGACCTTAAGACGAGCTTAACGCTCGGGTCGCTTCGCGACCCGAGCTAGAGCTCGATATCAGGATCTGACGACGAGTAACGAAAACGTGCTTTTATCACAAACCTTTTGAACCAACCAGATTGTCGCCTACAAAATCGCGAAAGTGAAAGTAAACATTCTATATTAAACCATAAAAATAGTTGAGAGCCTGCGTAAGACATACTTTGCTGAATTGTTTGTGTTTATGTAGTATTGCAATTATTTCTAATGTAATAACATCATCAGATCATTTTGCGAGCGCTGTATATCATGCTTCCTGTGTTGATAATTTCTAAAAATAGTAATCGGGGAAAACCGCTAAAGCTTATGTACGGTATCTACGGGCCGTCATCAGATCTAACATTTTGTTAGATCTGACTTTAGTGAGATTGTGGGTGTGCAGGCATTCGTTTTGGAATTGAAAAACTGTGAACCAAGAAAACTACTTTATTGTAAGACAATTTAATTGTATAAACTTCAAGGTTTTTTAAGATGGGCATTGAAAATAATTATCTTCTAGATAAATTTAAATTTTCGTTTAAATATCTTAAAAAAATATTTCAACTTCCGGCCCAATGGCCGCCAAAAAAGGACACGGGTTTATACCCCTCTAACATTGTCTAAACAATAATTACATACGATTTTTGAATAAATTTGATTGTTTTTAAATAAAAATACGTGTAACCTATAAGCGGCAACGCCCGGGCGCTTTGCGCCCGGGCTTTTGCCGTATTAATACAGATAAATAGCACAGTTGCATGTCCGTTTCTGTATCAAATGATTTGCCTTCAAATAGAGATAGGTATCTGGTAAAACGAATTTGAAAATATTGCGAGGATTTTTACACAGATTTTTACAAAGCATGGCTTGTCTTTGTTCAAACCGCATTGTTTATTATAACAAAAACATGAATTTGAAAATAATATCCCGATATATTATCTTTCTGCAAATATACCGAAATAACAGGTGTTTGGCGTAAGATATACATGTATGTGTAATGTACAGGTCTGTGATTACCACTGGTTTTGCTGATATTGACTGACTTAATGTTTAAATGCTAATCAAATAAGCAGTGACTTGCAGAAGTTAAAACCAGATAAAATAGGTCAGTAGTTAGAAATTGACAGTTTCTGTAAAAAAATTATTTTTGGTTGGGTTACTACCAACCACCCTGAAACACCCCCTGAAGTAATTTTGTTGTAGTTCTTACACCTGTTACTCAGTTTCATTTATGATTTAGGTTTACAATGTTGTTCTCTGTCCGACTACTGATAATGATTATAAAGTCAAACCAGTATTAAGCAGCCAACCAAGGGAGTGACAAAAAGTGGCTGCTTAACACAGGTGGCTGTTTAAGGTGGGTTAAATTTAGAACAAATGTCAGATTAGGACCTATTCAAACTGGCTGTTCAAGACTGGTGGTAGCTTAATGCAGGTGGCTGCTAAGGACAGTTCAACTGTACTTCATTTTCTTAGTTTCAGCGAAGACATCACAATATCAGACTACATGGAAATGGTTCACACACTTTGCTGAAGCATAAGTTAGTGGTATGTAAAATTTCTTACTCATTTTACTTAATTATGGCATAGATCATCCATTAATATATAAACATTGTACTCTCTGTTACTTAGTTTTCATGGAAATAAGCACATGTGCCACATTTGCATCGCATAATATTGTACTGTGAATGCACTTATATGTATATTCATGGGTATTTGTATGTCGTAAGATACCATTTTTGTGGGTTCTTAAATTTGTTGATCTCAATTTTCTAAACTACATTGAAGTTCAGTACTTAATTTCGTGTTGGTTTTAAGTTTGTGGATTGATCTCCCAATTGAATCCACAAAAATTAGTTGATCTCCCAACGGATTCTACAAAATCAGTACCATAGGATTATTAATAATTTCACAGGAATTCAAATTTAAGTTTAAGAAAAATACATTGACTTGATCTAATTTCGTCATTCTTTAAACATTTGCAAGCATGCAAACAGTACACATTTCTTCAACATTGATGTATATTGTCCTCTTTTTTTTATTTTAAGTTGCCCCCATGGCATATATCAGCAAGGTCGTGTTTCCATCCTGGCACATCTGGGCTGTCACGGGAGGAGATGAAAGGGGTAAAGTACGAGGCCAAGACGCGGGACATCATCGCCTCAATGTTTACCTATATCTGGCCCAAAGACAGACCTGAGATTAAAGCAAGAGTGGTTCTTGCTCTGGGTTTACTGGTTGGGTCAAAGGTAAGAATTTGTGCGGATAACCTATTGATTCTCATGCTCCAGAAAAAAAAACTGGGTGCACTTCTATATGTGGGCATAAATTTTCTAGGTTTATCTTAGGCACTATCTTCATGGGTTCTTAAATCCCCGGATCTTAATTTTCTAAATGTTTATGTTCAAAATATACATTGTATCATGATCATGGCTTTATTCTGCCCACAAAATCCACAAAAAATCCACACAAATTAGTACCCTACAAATATTAATGATTTCAAGGTAAGAATTTTTGAAATCCTTTTTATTTCAGGTAGTGAATGTCCAGGTGCCTTTCATCTTCAAATATGCCGTAGATTACCTCAACAACCCCTCCCAGTGGTTAAGTCTGGACAACCCAGCATCAACAATAGTCACCACAGCAACAGCTATTCTAATCGGATGTAAGTCCCACAATTAATGATTAAAATTTGGTAATTATGCCACCCTTGAAGAAGTGGAGGTACAGTAAAACCCCACATCAAGACCACCTCGAAATTAAGTTTCAAAGTCTATTTTAACACTTTTTCATTATTTCCACCTCTTACCCACTATAAAGACCATTTTAGTCCAGTTCCAGTGGTGGTCTTAATAGAAAGGTTCCACTGAATATTGATTTGCACATGTCTGTCTGTCTATAACCACCTTGTTCGATCAATAACTAGACAGTCCTTTCACCTATGGACCTCAAATTTAATAGGGAGGATTTAATACTAAACATAGTTGTCTGACATCACATTAGCAATCAGGACAAGTTTCATAATCTGTGACTGTATTTATTCACATTTTTGCCCCTTTTTCACGTAAAATTAAAAACAACCTAGTTTTGTCGCATTGTAGCATCTTTTTGTTTTATTATTCTATTAAAAAAATTCACTTTCTGGTTTCAGATGGTATTGGTAGAGCCACTGCCTCTGGATTTAACGAGCTACGTAATGCAGTGTTTGGTAAAGTGGCACAAAATTCCATACGGAGAGTTGCCAAGAATGTATTTCTTCATCTACACAATTTGGATCTCAGTTTTCACCTGTCACGACAGACTGGGGGTCTGTCTAAAGCAATTGATAGAGGAACTAGGTAAGTTCATTGGGGGTGTTTATACCCTTTACCCAGTAGGTTATGACCTTAATCTCATAGGCGGCCAGTGTCAGTGCCCTTTAATCTGAATCTACACTGTTTACTGGATCAAAAAGCAAACAGTATAGCTTCTGATCAGATGGCAAGGATGTGGTGATGATGGGGAACTACATTGGTCGCCCATAAGATAAACACCATCCGATGTAGTTAACGTTTAAGATAATTGTGATAGCTTCAAGTTTTACAATATAATTGTGATTTTTATGTGTGCAGCATTTGTATGACAGTCTTCTCAGTCTAGACCAACATAACTAGATTTATATGTATGATCTAACACACAAACTCTCTCCCTTGCCAGGTGAATACAACAGTAACCCTTTACTCCATGGGATATGTCTGTTATCCATGGGCAAATAGTGCAGATAAAAGATGTATACATGCAATAAAGGGATATTCTGTATTGTTGAAGAGGTTATTCTTAACACATTTCAGGGGGATCAATTTTGTGCTGTCAGCTTTGGTTTTCAATGTAGTTCCGACAATATTCGAAGTGTCACTGGTAACAGGAATCTTAGTAAGTAGCTTTTTCTCTTTTTTTTTTTATTGGTATATCAAATTAACAAAAATGAAGTGTCTTAAATTTTTATCAAAATTTGATGCATTTGTATAAATTATTAAAAATATTTCATAAGTGTTTTATTGAATACAGAGCTTGTCAATTCAGTGGCACAAAATTATCAAAGCATGTTAACAAACTGTCACTCTTAGAGATAAACTTTTTTAAAATGCAACTTGTATCTAGGCCTGTAGTGGAATGTCAGATACTGAATATTGTTTACAATAACTTTTTATCCACCTCAGTCTACAGCTTTAAATGGTATTTAGTCTTAAAATGACATATATTAAAAGTTTTTGGGGAAAAATAAAGATAGTTACAAAAAAATTTTTGGAGCTCATAATGGCAAATGATGTCTTTGAGGAAACTAATGTCATTTATTGAAATTAGGTCTGTCTAAAGCTGCACATTAGAGCACTGCTTTCACTGAAATATTTGAAATCGGGTGTAATTTATTTTCAGTATTACAATTGTGGTGGACAGTTTGCATTGGTAACATTAGGCTGCATTGTAACATATTCCACATATACTCTTCTCATCACACAGTGGAGGTAAATATTGTCTAATATAAGTTAGTGAGAACAAACGTTTGTGCACTTACCACAATGTGTCTTCTATTGTGTGCATAGATTGAATGTGTAATTGTATTATCCCTTTACTCCATATATATAGGTTCTATCATATTTGTGAACATTATAGATACAGATCAGCTGGCACATATGTGCCGTTTGATCTGTATCTACACTGTCTTAGTCAAAAGTAATCTAATGATCAGATAAGCTCTGGATCTACACTGTTTGCCCATAGATAACCACCATATCCTGTGGAGTATAGGTTTATTCTATTAACCCTTTCCTCATTACATCTGTGCCATCTGATCAGGATCTGCACTGTTCACTTTTTATGCCCCCGCCATGTAATGGCGGAAGGGCATATAGTGTTCACCCTGGCTGTGTGTTTGTGTGTTAGTGTGTCAGTGTGTATGTTCGAAAATCGTGTCCGCTCTGTAACTTTGTTATTTCTTATTGGAATTTAAAATAACTTGGTATGAATGTTCACCATATCAAGACGGTGTGTCGCGTACAATACCCATGCCTGTAGGTCCAAGGTCAAGGTCACTGTTACTAAAAATAGAATTTTCTTGTCCGGGCTGTAACTTCCTTATGAATGGAGGGATTTCAAAATAACTTGGCACAAATGTTCACCATGACAAGGCGGTGTGTCATGTACAACACCCATGCCTGTAGGTCCAAGGTCAAGGTCACTGTTACTAAAAATAGAATTTTGTTGGAAAAATCGTGTCCGCTCTGTAACTTTGTTATTTCTTATTGGATTTTAAAATAACTTGGTATGAATGTTCACCATATCAAGACGGTGTGTCGCGTACAATACCCATGCCTGTAGGTCCAAGGTCAAGGTCACTGTTACTAAAAATAGAATTTTCTTGTCCGGTCTGTAACTTCCTTATGAATGGAGGGATTTCAAAATAACTTGGCACAAATGTTCACAGTGACAAGGCGGTGTGTCGCGTACAACACCCATGCCTGTAGGTCCAAGGTCAAGGTCACTGTTACTAAAAATAGAATTTTGTTGGAAAAATCGTGTCCGCTCTGTTACTTTGTTATTTCGTATTGGATTTTAAAATAACTTGGTATTAATGTTCACCATTTCAAGACGGTGTGTGGCGTACAATACCCATGCCTGTAGGTCCAAGGTCAAGGTCACTGTTACTAAAAATAAAATTTTCTTGTCTGGGCTGTAACTTCGTTATGAATGGAGGGATTTCAAAATAACTTGGCACAAATGTTCACCATGACAAGGCGGTGTGTAGCGTACAACACCCATGCCTGTAGGTCCAAGGTCAAGGTCACTGTTACTAAAAATAGAATTTTGTTGGAAAAATCGTGTCCGCTCTGTAACTTTGTTATTTCGTTTTGGATTTTAAAATAACTTGGTATTAATGTTCACCATATCAAGACGGTGTGTCGTGTACAATACCCATGCCTGTAGGTCCAAGGTCAAGGTCACTGTTACTAAAAATAAAATTTTCTTGTCTGGGCTGTAACTTCGTTATGAATGGAGGGATTTCAAAATAACTTGGCACAAATGTTCACCATGATACGGCGGTGTGTCATGTACAACACCTGTGCCTTAAGGTCAAAGGTCAAGGTCACTGGTACTAAAAATAGAATTTTGTTATAAAAATCTTGTCTGCTCTGTTACTTTGTTATTTCTTATTGGATTTTAAAATAACTTGGTATAAATGTTCATTATATCAAGACGATGTGTTGTGTACAATACCCATGCCTGTAGGTCCAAGGTCAAGGTCACTGTTACAAAAAATAGAAATTTCTTGTACTGGCTATAACTTCGTTATTAACAGAGTGATTTCAAAATAATTTGGCACAAATGTTCACTATGACAAGGCGTTGTGTTGTGTACAATTCCCATGCCTGTAGGTCCAAGGTCAAGGTCACTATTACTAAAACCAGAATTTTCTTGTCTGGGCTGTGATTTGTTATTACTTATTGGATTTTCAAATAACTTGGTATAAATGTTCACCATGACAAACATGCATAGCGGGGGCATCTGTGTCCTATGGACACATTTCTAGTTGTTTTTTTAGGTTATTTCTGACCAAAATGAGACCAGTGCAGATTCTGTGCCAGCTGATCTGGATCTACACTGGTCACATATGCGTAAAAATGTGTATATATGGAGAAAAGCGTTAATGTTATCATTCATCTATGGACTGCACCTGTTTACTCAACAATATGATGCCAGTAAATAAGTTTACTTGCATTTGTAAAATTTGAACCCTGCATTTATGCTGAATTTAAATGGATACATTTTGATGGGTTTTAATATTTTTAATAGCAAAATAAAATTATACTAAAAATAAAAAAAGTTTCCACTCTGGTAATCATGGTAATTGGCATACAATCTGAGTCATTTTGACAGTGTGTCATTTCAGAACAAAGTTTCGTGTACAGATGAACAAGGCAGACAACGAGGCAGGGAATAAAGCCATTGATTCACTCATCAACTATGAAACAGTAAAGGTATTAAAGTCATTAATATTTGTTGTATAAGATAGGCTGAAGATCGTTTTGAATAGAAGGGGGAGAACACATACAGTTCATCCGCAGTTCTCTGTATGAGCACTTGGCCATTTTAATTTTTGGTAAAATCAAATTATCTGTAGAATCTTATTTTGACTCTTGGTTGGTGAGACTGCCGTTGATCATCAAAATGTTATTGTTGTAATATGTCTACATTATAAAAGACTATATAATTATTGTTATAATGCACAAATAAATAGAAAAGACATTTTCCATATTGTTATATTTACTGCAAAACTACATGTTATCACTATCAGTCACACACACATCAAAATAGTATACAAATGTACTCTGATTTCAGCACAAAAACTTATTGTTGCCTATAACTTTGCCATTTCCTAATAAATCTTTATCAAATTGTCAAAATATATTGCTTTATTTAGAGAATATCACATCAGATGCCAAAATCATAAGGTCACATTTTATCTGAGTTATATCCCTTTATGTACTTGGATTTTTATTCTGACATAGTATCCAAAGGAGACACAAGTGTTCAACTGAACATGCCTCTTGTTATTATCAAAAGCCCAGTTTTTATGCCCCCACAAAGTGGGAGGCATATAGAGTTGCACTTGTCTGTCCGTGCGTCTGTCCATTAGTACGTCCCCAAATATTGTGGCATCAACTCCTCATTAACTATTGGGCTGATTTCTTTCAGACTTGCACAGATGACCAAGCAGGATGTGTAGATGATCGTAAAGATTTTTTTCCTGCTACCATTTTTCCCAGAGTTATTGCCCATTGTTACAAATGTTGTAGCAGGGGGGCATCATTGTTCAAGGACACATTCTGACAAAGTACCCAAGGGAGACACAAGTGTTCAACTGAACATGCATCTTGTTAATGTCAAAAGTTCAGTTTTTAATTAATTAAATTTTTCTCAATGTTATGTTTTAGTATTTCAACAATGAGCATTATGAGGCGGAAAGATATGACAAATACCTGGCTAAATACGAAGATGCCTCCCTGAAAACCACAACCAGTCTGGCATTGTTAAACTGGGGACAGAATGCGATATTTAGTGTCGGGCTGACAGCAATTATGGTGCTAGCAAGTCAGAATATTATGGCAGGTACAGTACTTCACTCTTTTTGGTTAATTTGGAGATAAAAATTATCTCACATAGCTTTACCTAGCTAGTGATTCAGACATGGACCCCAATACTGTTGGCTATTCAACACTAAACACTTTACTACATGAATTTGGCTTATAATATGTGATCAGTCTAGAGCCAGATCAGCCTGCTTACTTGTGCAGTATGATCAGAATCTATGCTAGTTGCTTTTATATTTATCAACAGAAAACATGCACTCTAGATCCTGATCAGACTGAACAGATTTGCGGGCTGATCTGGATCAACAATGTTCACACATATGACATAAACCATATCATTAAGTATAGGGTTAAATATTTGATGCCCATTTGTGAAATAGCCTGGTGTGTTCATAACAAGTCTGAATACATGTAATAAATTGAAATAAACTTTTGAAACAAAATTCCTGTTATAACATTCCCCTTTCCTCCATATATACACATTTTAATGCGTGTGCGACCAGTGTAGATCCAGACCAGCCGGCACATTCGTGCTGTCTGATCAGGATCTGCACTGGTCGCTTTTGGTCAGAAATAACCTAATAATTAAATAGCAAACAGTGCAGATCCTGAACAGACGGCAAAGATGTGCTGGCTGATCTGGATCTACACTGTTCGCCCACACAATTTAGGTGTGTTTATGGAGGAAAGGGTTAAGAAATAGAAATGTTGCTGAATTGTGTTTTGGATAAATCTTTGTTTTTAAGAACAATTTGTCCTTCTAGAGAAAAGACCAGCTCCATATAGGTATCAGGATGGTTTGCACTGTTCGATAAAATACTGCCAATTGTTGTTATTAAATACACTTTCAAATTACTGTGTTGAATGTTGAAGACAGAAATACAAAAAACTATCTTCTGAAATAAAATAGCAAAATGTAACTGCAGATGACATTATACAATTTTGTTCAGTATACAACTTTAAATATTAGAAAAGATTGGGAAGTGTCATTTTAAATAATCTTTTTTACTTACTAGGTACAATGACAGTGGGTGACCTTGTGATGGTGAACGGTCTACTCTTCCAGCTTTCTCTGCCCCTGAACTTCCTGGGATCTGTGTACCGAGAAGTGAGACAGTCCTTGATTGATATGAACGTTATGTTTAACTTAATGGACATAAACCCCAAAGTTATGGTAAGTACTTATTGCAAAATCAATAATATTTGTTTGGTCTTGTATTTTGACATATTCCAATTTGGCTATAAATTTTCCACTTCTTAATATTTTTTCACCTAACTGTAAATTATATTGCTTATGACAACATGGTCATGATAATGTCAAATTCTTAAGATACCATTTGATGGAGATAGGCCCCATTTTTGTATTTAGATTCTTTTTTCTGACAAAATACCAAATGGCTACACAAATGTTCAACTGAACACCCATCATGTTTGTGCATAAAGCTCCTGGAAAACTAACTGATATCAAAGTAATAAAATCTCTCCTTTCTGTTCTTCAGAATAATCCAGCTGCTCCGCCCTTGGCTATCACTGGCCACAATGCTACTGTTGTATTTGACAATGTCTCATTTGAATATGTGCCAGGAAAGAAAATACTAGATGGTCTGACATTTACAGTACCAACTGGGAAGAAGGTTGCGATTGTTGGTGGGAGTGGATCTGGGTAAGTGTTTATATCAAAGCCAAGAATTATGGAACAGACCAGAGACTTGATTTTGATATAAAATATACATATGTATTACAGATCAATGCCAGTCTGTCAGTCGGTCTGTCAGTAACCAGCCGGATTAATAACTAGACAACTATTGACATGCAGTTCTCAGTAATGGTAGGGAGGTTAGTTATAACTGGTAGATGTCTCCTTTTGATTTTGAGGTCAGTAGGCCAAAGGTCAAGGTCACAGTTACCTTCAATCAAATTACAGCAGATTAGAGGCTACTATCCAATTGGCATTTATGGGGTGCATATGTGTTTTACAAACATCTCTTGTTTCAAAAAGGGTTATTGTTGAAATAAAATAGCTAGAAGCATGAAATGTCATGTTCTTGTTGCACAATATTTTGATGCAGAAAAAAATTATCAGTTAAACAGCATTGTAAGTAAAAATGATAAAAAATGATGTTATTTCAGAAAGTCTACCATTGTGAGATTACTGTTCCGATTCTATGACCCCCAGTCTGGACGAGTGTTAATCAATGACCAAGACATTAAAGAGATTAACCTGGACAGTGTAAGGGAAGTCATCGGAGTAGTACCACAGGTAAAGTAACATTTACAAAGATTCTTTATAGTAGATCTTTATACCAGGCATCTCATAGGAAAAGACGTCTTCTATGATATATTTTGACACTTAAGTCGTAACTTAATTTATAAAGAATTCACATTTATATGTTTTTATCTCCCGGTTGTACATTTTCCATGCTAAGGGTGGAAATGTGGCTGGAATTACATGGAATGAATGGAAAACCACAGAAAAGTGTGGAAAATAGATTGGTTTCCGCGAATAATCTTATAATGCGGAAAGCATTTTCCAGCCTCAGTGCGGAAAGTCATGGAATCAGGGCTGGAAACCCGGGGAAACCTTAGGCGAAAACTCCACGGAAGTCCCGGAATTCTGTACTTAGTAATATTTTTAGTAGTTTTCATGCTGGAATATGCCGGAAAAGACATAGAAAAATTTTGCGAATGTAGCCTCTATATCATTGGTAAAGCTTGATGCTGTAGAAAGGTGTATGACCTTTGACCGTTTCACCCTGGAAGGTGCAATCTGGGATTACATAATTTCCAGAAATCTAAGAAGATGTTGCCATGGATACGTTGCATACACCAATAAAATCCAAGCTTTATTTGAAAATTTAGGAAGGATTTCCTACATTACAGTAACAGCTTGCTTTGACCAGGATTATAAAGTTAGTAAAACAGAAAGTTTGAGAGTGATTTTGACTATTGTTGACATTTCACTGGATTAAAAGTGTTTTATGGACTATTGAATAATAAAAATTCACTTGTTAAACTAACTGAAAAAGGTGAGAATTTCATAAAATATTCACTGAATAAACTGTGTTAACATTATGCAGCATTTGAATAATTTGTGTTCATTTTCCACTGTGTTTATATACTCAAGTTAAAAGAAACTACAATTACATGTATAATTTAACCAGTAACTTCATTGATACAGCCAAAAATGTAGATCAAGATCAGCCAGCACATTTGTGCCATCTGATTAGGATCTGCACTTTTCACTTTGTCAGCCTTTGTGATTCATTAGATTATCTCTGACCAAAAAGCAAAGAGAGAAGATCCTGATCAAAGGATACAGATGTGCCTGCTGATCTGGATCTACACTGGTTGCACATGCAATAGAATGTGTACATATGGAATAAAGGGATAGTATTTCAAAATCTTCCCTGACTGGAAATATACCATTAGTATAGAATTGAAGTATAGAATTAAAGTACAAAAGTATACCGTTAGTAGAATAGGAGTATACAGTTGGAAAATTAGCAAAATTGGAGTATAGTAAATTAGACAATTATTTTTAATTACTAGCATATTTCTTAGCTTTCCGGCATATTCCGCGGAAAACCATGGAAATGGCGGAAAATAGTAATGGTATTCAGGAAAACAGGCCAGAAGAAACTCAAGCACATTTTCCGTGGTTTCCAGGTAGGGCTGGAAAATAGCCCGGAAAAGTGCTGAACTTTTCCGTGTATTTCCATGCTTTTTCCAGCCTATAGCGAAAAACAGGCCGGAATATAGGGATTGAATTCTCCGGGTATTTCCCTGCTTTTTTTCCATAGTATCTTCCAGCCTCATGGCGGAAAATCAGTCCGAATACTCCGGCCTTATATTTTCTGCGAAATTCACATGGAAATTCATGGAACTTTTTCACCCGGTCTCAACAAAATGGTTTTTGATTCACATTTAGACTATTTTATTGTAAGTTTCATCTCGTGCAAAATTTGAGTTTAAGAATATAAGTTACTTACAAGATTCCAATATGATGAAAATGTTGCAAGGAATCATATTCTATTTTGATATTATTTTAGGATTGTGTGTTGTTCCACGATACAGTATACAACAATATTCACTACGGAGACCTTAGTAAGTCACCAGATGATGTATTCAAAGCTTCAAGAATGGCAGAAATCCACGATTCCATTGTTAACAGATTTCCTAAGCAATATGATACTGAAGTAGGGGAGAGAGGGCTCAAACTGTCTGGTTAGTATATTTCAACAATTTCTTGATGTATTAGTGATATGCTGCTTAATCCTGGCAGTCAGTTCAATGCTTATAGATATTTTTCACTCTTTTTCTCAATATATATACATGTAACCCTGCTATGGTTGAGTTAGTTCCGCACTTGTACTATTTCAACATAGAGCTAGCTTTTATGGCCACGTGGTAGGGGGTTTGTATAACCCGGCATTTGTTGAGCTAGTACTACACTTGTACTATTTCGCCCTAGAGCTAGCTTTTATGGCGACTTGGTAGATCGTCGGACTAGCATACAAGGTGTTCAGGGTTCAATCTTTGGTTCTGGCAGGATTTTTCAGAAACTTCGTTACATGCACATTTTTACTCAAGTGTGACCAATGTAGATCCAGTTCAGCCCGCAAAGCTGTGCTGTCTGATCAGGATCTGTACTGGTCACATCTTGTTGAGAAAATCTATAAGCAAACAGTGCAGAGCCAGATCAGATGGCTCGGATCTGGGTCTACATTGTTTGCACATGCAATAAAGGGGAATCTATGGAGAAAAGCTTTAATGATACAAACTCATTTTATCTCAGGCAGTCCATTGATGGCTCATAGATGATTTTCAAACATATTTAGAATAGATAAATAGCTTACAGTTAAGATTTCCATAAATTACAGTTAAGATTTTCATGTATCATTTACATTTTGTACTGGTCCCTATAATTATTCAAATGTTAAAAATATCACAAGTCGCCACAGCCAGCTTCTGATATCTAAAGTGTTTCTAAATATGACAAGGGATGCCAATACACACTGAATTTTGTGTCTGATATAAAACCTGAAGCAGTTGTCTTCTTGATATAAGTAGGTTATCTTTCTTGAAAATTAAAGGCTAGTCATAATGTTAAAGGTTGATCTATCTATTCCTGTTTCTTGGTAGAATTTCTGTTTTCTGGTTACTTAGTTTCCTTATTATTAATAATAGAAAATAAAAATTGTGATTTTGTTTGTTCAGGAGGAGAGAAGCAGCGTGTTGCTATTGCCAGGGCCATCATGAAGGATCCTGCTATATTTATATATGATGAAGCTACATCCTCCCTGGATACCATTACTGAACAGGTGCATATTCTGTTTAAAATGGCTGTTCAAACTTTCCTTACTTAAGGAGTTCTTAGTCTAAATTATAGCACCTTATAAAATATTCCACTTCTTGCAGGTTTGACTGAAAAAGAAATTGTTCTTATGATGTGCAGTGTCTTCAAAAGTCATTTACAATGTACAAGGCAAATGTGGTGGCGGTGCCTAGCTAACTAGTCAAGAGACACTGTACATACCATCTCTATCCCCTAAAAGGGAAGTTTGAGTATACTTATATGTTACCACTCATAATGACTGACATTCTGCCTGGTTTAAAATTAGCATATTACCATCAAGGGAGGTAATTGAAACTGATAACTGAACTGGATAATCTGTCTAATTCCTGATAATACTTTGCTTTCAGAATATCTTGCATGCCTTACGCAGTGTAACAAAAGGCAGAACTACAATTGTTATTGCTCACAGACTCTCTACCGTAGTGGATGCTGACGAGATTCTCGTGCTGGAACAGGGACGTGTTGCCGAGCGCGGAAACCATTTTGGACTCATGTCAAAACCAAATAGTTTATACAAAGAATTATGGGAGAAACAGAGCACCGCCCATATTCAAGCTGAACAGGACCTTGCAGAAGAGATAAAGTCTTGAAGATGAATAGTTTTGTAGAATGGGCTCTTATTCACCAACCATTATATTAAACAGTTATGACTAAAATTGTCAAGAATGCTTTTGGAATAGGAAGTGGAACTATAGATTAGTATTATCATGTCTTATATGAATGGTTGCTCATTCAGTTTCATGTTGAATGATTTGTTTATGGAGAAAATGAGGTACAAACAAATTACCAGGCTCTTCCAACAGGGATTATATTGTGGAACCGTGCATAAATTCCACTGTTGATTGAGAGTTCCTCCAGTACTTGAATTATTTGTATAAACCATACTTGCAACACAACACCTGGCATTTTTCAGCTTTTATATGCTGGAAGTTGTTTCATATAAATCAACTTAAGATGAATGGTTTCACAGACTGGGTTTGTATTTTCCAGCCATTATTTAAAAATTGGATTTTACAGTTGTTTTGGGAATATGAAGTGGAACTACATGTATACTTAAAGAATATAGTAAATTTAATGCTTGAGTGTTTATGAAGTTTTAGGTTTAATGATTTATTTGTTTGTGGAGATATTAAACGAATAAAGCATCAGATTCCTGACTGGAGATTTGTGGATTAGAACAGCAGCTCCACCTACACAAACTTTGCTCTTAACTATTTACCCTTTGTAGATGTGCTGTTGACAAATATACAGAAAGGTCTTCTGCTATGCCTTATAAAATGGCCAAAATGATGTCAACTTTTATTAAGAGACCGCTCATATGTAGTTATTTCTTTGACTTTTGTTGTTTTGAATTTACATAAAAAAGCATTTTCAGTAAAATAGTTTGTTGAAACCACTGGATGACTGTTGTTTATATGTAGTTTTTATTAGTACATTGTATTGTACATATGTCATAGTAGATAAGTTTGTTTTGTATAATATCTAAATTATAAATTTTAGAGTATTTACATTAAAAAGTAAAGTCATATGTCAACTTACTGTTTCTTTTACATATTTCCTTTTTTCAAATATCTTCATTCATATTCACATGTTGCCCTGTGATTGTGTAAAACTTCTTTTATGATGACCACTTTTTGTGGTTTTATTTGTAATGGAAAGCATAACTCCCTTAAATTTTCAACTCATATCATTTTTGTCAGATATCTGGGATAGCATGTGATGTGTAGTTGCAAAAATCCTGGTTATCAGATTGGGGTACATCTGCGGGCATAAATAATTTCTTCTGTGCGCAACTCCTCCAACATTTCACAACGGATTTAAACTAAACTTTCACAGAAGTATTTTCGTGAAGTGCCCTGGTGCATATTGTCAGGGTTTTGTGATTTGGTCATTTTTTACTTAATTATGGCCCTTTTTTTCTCATATGTAATTCTTCTGTGCGCAACTCCTTATACATTTCTCAAGTGATTTCAACGAAACTTTCACAGAATGATTGTCACCAAGTGCCCTGGCGCATTTTCAGGGTTTTGTGATTTGATCATTTTGACAGAATTATGGGCCTATGCTTTTTTCCACATAATGTAATATATAGAGAAATACTCTTCTGTGTGCAACTCCTATATTTGTCAAGGGATTTCAACCAAATTTTCACAGAACTATAATTGTGAACTAAAGAATTTTCAATAATGTTATGATCCTGGTCATCCGTCCATCTGGTCGTTACCAATTTTGTGTCTCCTTGTTTTAGTAAATATAAATAATAAGGGAGAATACTCTGTAATTATAAAGGGTGAATACTCTGTTATAACTGTCGATTTTTAAAATGGATTACCGTCCTGTATACTTTGGAGTATTCTGTTACAATAATGACACAATTTCTCAAGATATTTAAACCAAACTCTCACAGAACTGTTATCATCAAGTGCCCTGGTGCATATTGTTGGAGCTTTGTATTTTAATCAGTTTAGGCTGAATTATGCTCCTTTCTTTCTTTTTCACATATGCATATCTAGTGACTTATTATATCAAGATAAACAGATAATATCAAAGATGGTTACCGTGAGTGGATTTGTAAAACTTGTTACAGATACATTTTAAGCCGTAATGTGCCACAAATGTCAGTGGCCAATGATTTTACAAGACCTTTGTTCTTTTTCACATTATGTATATCTACTGACTTTAAAAACACATTTGTGCTCGGCCATCAGTCTGGAAAATGAAAACCTGGTTTTGTGAAAATTTCCTGTCACTTATTATTGTATATTTTGGGCTCATTTTCAACCAATTAATTGTTTTTGTAAGTATTTATTATTAAATCCTTTAGTATATAGGTCCTATATGGTACAAGTAATGGGAAACAATTAATTAATCAATGTTGAACGGTAGTTACAAATTACATGCAAGTCAATGTGCAATTTGGAAACAACATATTTTAGCGGAGTCAATTCAGCAGTGAAAACCCCCAAAATTATACTTTTAATCTCATGCAACATTTGAATTTTAATTAACAGACAAATTTACACTAATTAAAAATTTACACTTCAAAATATCTTAAAGTTACTTATATTTAATATCCACAATTTCAAATGGTTATCAAAAGGAATGTGTAAGAATATCAATGTAAACACTTGATAATGGTTTTTTAATAACAGTAGGCAATGTTCACAGTAATATTTCACTTATTAAATCCAACTTGTAAGAATATTACTTAAAGTACTATGAATCTCTTTTTCATAAATACAAAAATATTACCTTGTTCACTTTTACTTGAAACAAAATTCTGTACCATAAGTAAGAAATTCCTTAATAATTTGAATATGAAACAACTGACAACATTCACAATGACTAAATTGCAGCTTTAAAAGTAATGTAGATTACCAAAACTAACAATCGTTAATAACAATTGTGTGTCTTTAGGAATTTTTAAACTTAACACAAATATTTTTATATCGATAATTTCTAAAATTTATACTATAAGCATTAAAATTAATGAAACAGTCTTTAAGTTACACTCACACAATTTAAAGTTTGTTGAAGGCTTTTTCAGTAACCTACTACACTCACCAGGTTCCCGAAACCACTGAAATCAGATCTAAGAATTTCAAAATGATTTCATAGCGGTTTTCAGTAGATGAATTCAATCATATAAATAAAAGTTAAATGTGGAAAGAACTTACTAGCATTAAAATTGAGCACATATTATCAATATTCTATAGAACCGTATAATTAAATTGAGTAAAAGGAAAATGAGTGAAGTTTATGATTTCTTATTTTTCAGCAATCCTTTGATTTATTATTCTGGATAACATCCTGCATACATGCCATTTCACCACATTATTTATTCTCCTCACATTCAGGGATTCTATGTAACAACGTAAAGCTTCATCATGTCTGTTCTCCTGTTCCATACACTGTCCCAGTAGATTCAAGGCTGTCTCTTTATGACGAAGGTTCGGATCAGTGTTAATTGTTCTTGTCAGATCATCAAGAGCTTGTTGCTTATCTGCGGGCATGTTAAGCTGACTGTAGACCTTGTATAGCAAAAAGTGGAGGTACGGTAAGGAGTCCACCACGGCCCAGTCCATCCAGAAGTCTATTATAGATCTGTATGGGTGATCTTCTTCTGTAGATCTAAACATCTCATATTTAAGCTCATGAGGGATACAGTTAACTTCACAGGGCAAAAATGTAACACAGAAAGCTATGCCTTGTTTTATTGCAGCTTCATTTACCTCTTAACATAGCTTTACACACTCGTTTGAACATGTTCTATTATTTTGCATATAGCAATAACATCGCGATTCTACAGTTGTTTGTGACAGCTGCAGTTTTATAGCCCCCAGAAGTGTTTCACATATCTCTAGATCCCCAGCACAGTACAGTGCTGATGCCAGTTTTAGCTTCCCAGATGAGATATCCGAGTTCAAGCCAAAGGAGAACCACCTTAATGCCTCATCCGATATAACCCGGGAATTATGTATATCGACAGATGCTTTAATTGATCCGATGTAACTACAGTAGAATGGCGTCTGAAGACTTGTTGCCGCTTGCCCCAGTCTGCTATCCACTAAACTCATCAGACACAGTTTAGAAACTCTGATAGTAAGAATTTGGTTAACACAAACATTTTTGCACAATTTTTGTAAAGTCTTCTTGATACACATAGACAAATTTAAAGCTATTAAGTTTATGTTTTTTGCGGCCACATTGATCGAACTGTCGTAATTAGACAACAAATCAGATTCAGAATTACCGCCAGATTTCACGGTAAGACGATTACCTAGACCATCTATTTGTATGGCCAGCAGTGATTGTTCTATGTTTTAAATCCGCTTGCAAATGACATCTGCAAGTTGATGCTTAACTTCTGCAGACAATTTACCAGCAAGTAGGTTATTTTGGGGTATAATGAAATGAGGACAGTGCTCTGTTAATATACAGTTTAGCAAAACTTGCAAGCACTGATTTAACCATATAACCAAGCTACCTTCATTCCATTCACTGCTAGCTCTGGAACTTGCTATCACGTGGAATAAAATATTCTTGCACATAAAACTAGATACTGATTCCTCAGATATAGATCTAGGTTTGAGAAATGTTTTGATAATCATCTTCATTACAATGTAACATCTCAACTGTGTTATATTGAGATTCCACATTAAACATCTCTCGGCAAGAGAGGTAGATATTCGCCATTCCAGGTTCTGGTACACACCTGTCTTACTGGCAACTGGCACAACAAAACATCCTTGTTCTGATGAATATCGCTTCATATCTTCTGTTGGCCAGTCACTGACATTCTGCTGTTGTAGCCAGGCATTAGCTTATTTAGGCCATGTTGAACTGTGCAATGCAAGAACACAATCAATATCACGTTCTCCGGGTTGTGCATGTCTAGCTGCAGCTGGACCATGTCTAATTTGATCAGCCTGTATATGTCCTAAACACTTTGAATGTCTAAGTAGAACTCTACCAGTGTGATCTCTGCTATGATGTTCATTCTCGATATGTCGCTCAGGAAGTGGAGTATCAGATCTTACTGCTTGTAGCAAACAGTAGCCTGGAGATACTGTATCATCCCGTACCATCAGATACTGTTTCCTGTTAGGCTGCCATTCAGACAAGTCTTCTAAAACTTTAATATTGTCAATACTAAAAAGGACATCCATGTCCGAGTAAAGACCTTCTGTTGTTGAACCTTCATTCATACTGCCAAAATAATATGCTGTATATACTACATTATCTAAATGCATGTCGATATTCAAGATGGTCTCTGCTAATGTCGTTGCCCATCTTCTTCTCATCACCAGGTCCTTATTGACGCCTATCTCGTCAAGAACCTGAGACAGCCTCAGTGACAGATTACGACTGTGGTCATGCGGTTGGTACATTCTGTTAAAGAAGAAATAAAATATGAATAACTATCAACATGTTTCTGTATACGCCCATCCAATCAATTCAGATAATGACAGGAAGGGTCCACAGACTGCTTCTCGGCATAATTATTATTTCATGTCAAACTTGTTTTGAAAGTAATAACTCAAAATAATGACCACCTGACTATTAGAACCAATTTTATTTTCTCAAAACATAAAATTCTCCCCAACCTGTTAATGAATATAAGTCTACTTTTGTGTTCTTTCAAAGGGTTGTCTTACTTTAAATATTTAACTGAATAAAAATATAGTTTAATATGGGCTTATCTGTCATTTATATAGATCACTTATAATATCACCTCTCATTTTATGTGACTTGTGCTTTCTACGATTCTATTGGAATCCAATAGATTTGCTACCTGTATGTGTGATATGATCAACCATAAAGAAGAAAAAAACTATATTGATAAAAATAACTTAGCATTTAAAACTTAGTATTTCTTCAAACTTTACAGAGTAATAAACAAAATAAAAATCTAGCAAACCTTCAATGTTAAAAGTGGTAAGTCACCTCAAAAAGTCCTTTTCGCTTTTTTCCCCAGTGGAAATTTCTCTTTTTTTTTAAATTACTGTTTCTGTTTTAAATCAACAAAGATTTGATAAAATTCATACGAATAGGTCGAGTATCCCATTCTTACCTCTTATCAACGTTATGAATTACTTATCAGAAAGTATGAATAGGGTACACAAACATGAATTTTGTATTTGCGACTTTCCATCAACTTTTTTGTTAGGAATGGCATTACATGCATGGTTGGAGTTCTGTTTTTATTAACGTGTAATAAGTGTTCTTGATTATTTATAAACATGTTTAACTTCATTGTATTTCAATTCGAATGAATGCCAAATAGTATTATAAAAAGTGAAATATGCATATCAGGAATTGCCAAATAGCATGGTTAATAAAATGATCAGCTTCAAAACAGACACCACAAACATAAATTGTTTTGTTAATCAAGATTGAAACTTGAATAAATGTACTTCAACCGAATTTTATGTTTTTATATTTTTATCTAAAAGATTGTTCATGCATATCAGCCATATCTTGACAAGTGCATTACACGAAACTTAGAAAACAAATATGATGATTCCCACCTTCCGTTCGATGTCGCAAGATTTACTCCCTTGACACCAAAGTTGGGAGATATCAACCTTCTATTCCATATTGGAAGATTCACTTCTTTGACACCAAATTGGAAGATTCCCACCATCCGTTCCATATTAGAAGATTCACTTCTTTGACACCAAAGTAGGGAGATTCCCACCTTTCGTTACATATCGAAAGATTTACTCCTTCACACCAAAGTTTGGAGATTCCCACCTTCCGTTCCATGTCGGAAGATTTACTCTCTGTCACCAAAGTTGGGAGATTCCCATCTTCCGTTCCATGTCGGAAGATTAACTCCTATGATAACAAAGTTGGGATATTCCCACCTTCCAAATAAAGTGTGAGATTAACCAGATTTCACACTGATTAGAATACATTTATCTTCCTCGACATGGAAGTAGATTGTCACCTTCTATCAAAATAAGAGATTGCTACCTGCCAGTCTTAAGTTGGAGATTGTCTCCTTCAAGATTGAATAGCACTAAATGATAAGTTTTCGTGAATTCTAATGAATGGTTACCAGTCATGCATGTTTTTTAAAGTGGAGATTAAATTTAATTAAAAGATTAATTCATTGATCAGTTTATACAGTGGTTTTAAAAGACACCAACATTCATAATATTACCGGTTTTGCCATCTAAAAATCATATTTAGATCCGAACTGTATCCTCTACGATGAAGCCTTTTTTAGCTAAAGAATAAAAATATATTGCACTGTGTGCAATGTTTTGACCCGAGACGTCGACGAGCGCGTATGTTTTTGCCACGAGTTGCTGCTAAAATGCATGAATAAATAAAGGAAGACAAACTCCAATATTTCACAAGGCGTTTCGAGTTTATTTGACTCTTTTTCAGATGAATGATTTTATTTCAATATCTACAATGTAATATAAACAATGTCTCATTTTGGCGGAAAAATTGATGGAAATTTTTATTTACTAAACAACGTCGCCGTTTGGCGTAAAAAGACTTCACATGGCAATATAAACGCCGTCAACTTTGGTGCTTTAAGCATGCTGTCATTAGCTTAGTCGTCAATGTGCCTGTTCCAAAGGCCACTCAAAAAGCCGTAATATCACTTTTTCTCAACATTTTATTTATCAGTGTAAACCTATGGATTTAATCGAAATTTGATGTTATTTATTTTTTTATGAAAAGCAGTTGGATTGTTTAAAGTAAGCGTGTAGCCTTTATGCACTAAAACAACACAACTTTTTTACATAACAAAATGAAAACCATCAAATATCGATTCAATCCTTAAAGAAAGGCAAACATGTACTAGTTATTAAAATTCAGTTAAAAGGTAACAATGTATTAATGTACATTTTCATAAACTTATCATTGTAGACCTAAATATTGTGTTACGATTTATCAATGTTTTTTTTTTTTTAAATTAAAAAGTGGTTGGCAATGTCTGAACTTTACTGTTTATCTGTTATACCTAGATTCTAAAGTATGTTATCAGCAGTAGGATTATCTCCTGATAGACAAGGGAATTTTGATTAAACAGCAAACATGTAACTTATTGATAGTGTAGTTATTGCTAAAAGAAAATTAGATACATGAAAAAAAAAAAAGAAATTAACATGAACTGGCTTAAATTTTCCTGTGTAATGTCAGTATAAAAACTACTTATTGAATGAAAACATGCATTAGCTGAATTTCATCTTTAATTAATTTTCTATAATTTAAAATTAACTCTGCAAATATTGGTTTTAGGATGGTCCAAATTCCTGAAAACAGAATTTACATTGAAAATTGTGGAGAAATTTAATTCAGGAATTAACAGATATTTTGTGCTGTTCATTTTGATAAAGAAAATTTTGGAATTCTTTGGGCTTAATGCATACTTCAAATGTTTTTTATACCCAAATGAGAACAATATTATATGTATTCATTTCTTAAATTAACTTA
Source organism: Corbicula japonica (assembly GCA_038501625.1). NCBI lineage: Eukaryota > Metazoa > Mollusca > Bivalvia > Venerida > Cyrenidae > Corbicula > Corbicula japonica. The sequence goes on from JAZAYU010000027.1 coordinate 5,703,499, forward strand.
TTTACACACATAAAATACTCCCATTTTTATTCCCCCACTCTGATATATAAGGGGACAAACAGGTTTGCCCCTGTCAATCTGTCCTTCTGTCCGTCCGAAACTTTGTGCGTGTAAGTCCAAAAGCATAACATCCACAGTCATAAAACGTTACAGGTATGTTGACCGATTTGTACAGTTTGCACCTGGGGTTTTGTTTCTGGCAATGCCTTTTAAAACCAGAGTTATATCCCCGTATGTATTTCCGTATACTAGTAATACATTTACCATGTACTAGTAATCTTCTGTCGCGCGAAACACATAATAATGGGAACCACAATCCCGAAACTCTACAGGTATGTTAAATATCTTCTGTAGTTGTGTACCTGGAGTTTTGTTTCTTGCAATGTCCATTTAATGTATTCAGCATGAAATATTCTGTTGTACATAATACCCAAAGTATAACAGTCATAGTCATGAAATAACACAGAATTGTTGATCATCATGTCTAGTTGTGCACCTAGGGTTTTGTTTCATACCACATCAATTAAAACCAGAGTTATGACCCTTATGTACATATATTTCCCTATAATAAATTTATCATGTATTCGTGTGTCGCACGAAACATAAAAAGAATAATAGCAATTGCAGAACCCGGAAATTTTACAGGTATGTTGACCATTATGTGTAGTTTTGCGCCTCGGGTTTTGTTTCGGGCCATGCCCAGAGTAATGGCCCTTGTGTATTTCAGTACAATACATTTACCATGTAATCTTGTATCGCACGTAACTCAAAAGGTATGAGAGCCTTTGTCATGAAACGTTACAGGTATGTTGATCGTCATGTTTAGTTGTGCACCTGGGGTTTTGTTTAGGGCCACGCCTATTTCGAACTATGACCCCTTATGACAAATTTTGTTTGAAAGTGTGAAATTGTCTTTGAATGTTTGAGAAAACTGCAAGTGATTGATAATTGAGGTTAAATGTCGATGAAAATGCTATTCAACAGGAGTACGGTGCTCTTTATCTGACCGAAATCGGTCCAGAAATTACTGAGAAATACGCAAAAAACCCTACCTAAAGCGGTTGGTCTTGTGTGTGCATGGCATCCAAAAAGTCACGTGGTATAGCCACCCTAGATATGCTGTGTTTTCAAAAGTCATTTACAGGACAAAGGTGGTGGCAGTGCCTATCTAACAATGCAAGAGACAGACACTGTACATACCACCCCAATCACCTAAAAGGGAAAGTTCAAGTGTGCCTATATACTAGCCCCCACAATGACTGACATTCTGAATGGTTTGAAATTAGCATATTACCATCAAGGGAGGTAATTGAAACTGACAACTGTACTGGATAATCTGTCTAATTCCTGATAATTCTTTGTTTTTAGAATATCTTGCATGCATTACGCAGTGAAATAAAAGGAAGAACTACAATTGTTATCGCTCACAGACTCTCTACCGTAGTGGATGCCGATGAGATTCATGTGCTGGAATAGGGACGTGTTGCCGAGCGCTGCAACCATTTTGGCCTGATGTCAAAACCAAATAGTTTATACAAGGAATTATGGGAGAAACAGAGAACAGCCCATATTCAAGCTGAACAGGACTTTGCTGAAGAAATAAAGGCTTGAAAATTAATGGTTTTGTTGACTGGGCTTGTATTCACTGAACATCATGTATTATACTAAACAGTTAGTAAATGTCAAAAATGTTCAAGAATTTTTGTGGAATAGGAAGTGGATTTATAGATAAGTATCATCGCAATTTGATGAAATTATGTTGTTGAACCGCGCATAACTTCCACTGTTGATTTAGTGTTCCTCCATACTTGAATTATTCGTATAAACCATACTTGCAACATAACACCTGGTATTTTTCAGCTTTTATATGCTGAAAGTTGTTGCATATAAATCAACTTAAGATGGATGGTTTCACTTACTGGGGTTGTATTCATTAGCCATTTAAACATTTAATTTTAAAATTGTCACAAATGTTCTGGGAATTTGAAGTGGAACAATGCATAAACATTATCATCAATTAAATGATTGATTGTTGATTAAGTTTTAGGTTTAATGATTTATTTTTCTCTTTGGAGAAAGGGGAGGCAAGAATAAAGAATCGAATTCTTGATTAGAGATTTCTAAATTAGAATTGCTGCTCCTCCAACACAAACTTGAAGTTTTCTGACAAAATATTCACTTGGGTATACATGCAGTTGACAAATATCAGAAAATTTTCAGCCAGATATTACGAAATCACCACAACTGATGTCAACATAACTATGAGACCCATCATATGGAGTAATGTACTTAATGTTTGTTGTTTGTTACATATTCTGTTAAAATCGCTGGATGACTGTTGTTGATATGTAGCTTTTAGTACACTGTATTGTACATTAGAACTAGTAGATACTTTTGTTTTATATATAATATATTATATAAGAGAATTTTTCATTCAAGAGGAATATTTTCATTATTTGTTGTGCTGTTTATCGTTACATGTTTCAATTCTTTTTATCTTTATTCAGTATTTCGTAAACTATTTAGCACTGAATTTCAGCCCTCAGTGCTAAAGAATATAATGAACCTTATTCGTTATTATTTATAAACTTATGTTGACTTCATTGTATTTCAATTTCAGTAAACTTTAAGGCTATTGTGAAGATATATAACCAATAAAGTGAAGTATTGTTGTTTTTTTTTTAATCGAAATCAAAATAATTACACTTCAAATAAAATTTTACTTTTAAACAACTGGATATATCTTCCGATATAATGTATACATTATTTTTGTTGAAATGATAATAATTAGGAAAATTGAAAACCTGAGCCAAGTCTTGGAAAATAGAAAAAGGAAACATTTTTAGAGTGTTTTTCTCACATTTCATTCCAATTCGTTAGATTATACCTTAGTCTCCAAACTGGGAGATTTCCGAGTCGGGAGTTTTATCCTTCCACACGGGAGAAATTTACCTTTCACGTCAGAGCGAAAGATTCCCCACCACATAAAGTGAGATTAACCGAAATACATACAGAAGTTTAAGCACATATTGCTTGTGAAAATACTCATTAAATCGTTTCATTTTTTTCTAATTCTGATACCAAGTAAATCAATTATATTGTAATTGGATTTTTTCTGAGTATCATGTGATTTTGTGGCATCACGACTGAAGTATTTGTCACCGCGGTACAAAAAATGTAAGCAAAACAAACAACTTTAAATATGTTAAGGTATTGCGTCTTTCTCCATTGATTTGCTATGGACAAAAAAGAAAAATATAAAAATCTCTCAAACAGCACAATGCAATTCCATCAAACCTTGCACAAACCAATGTTATTAAAATATGTTTAATTTACATACGCTAACAAAACTCAGAACAGTAAAGAAAAATAGTTAGACCCCAAAAACCTCTAAAATTCTATTTGCAATTTATCACAAAAAAAGCAACACAGTGACTAAACATCAATTTAAATGTATTGATGAGTTATGAGTTACTGACAAAGATACCTAAGGTCATTTGGTCTAACAAATATATACAATTTCCTGGTCGCAAAAATGGATGACATAAAAATATAAAATGTTGATTTCTCTCTTCACAGTTGAAAGTTCTTTTCAAGGACCTTGGATATTGTTGTCAGTATCATTTCACGCATGTTGACATTTGAATTTCTGTTTTGTGTTGTTTCCTTTTTGTGATAAATTGCAAATAGAATTTTAGGGATTTGTTAGATCTAACTATTTTTCTCTACTGTTCTCACTTTTCTTAAAGTATGCAAAACAATCATACACGTATAGAATGTATTTGTGCAAAGTTTGATGGAAGTGCATTGTGCCGTTTAAGAGATTTTCTTCTTTTTTTTCTTTGGGAAAACAAAGACGAAAGGCGCAATACCTTAAATCATCAAGCATGCAGAGCGCTGTACAATATACTGCTGGTAGCTTTCCTTTTGTAACTTGAAAATGGTCTTCCGGATAAAATGGAGAAATAATAATAATATTGCCATCTATTTTCTTTTATTTATACAATCAACTCTCCATAAGATATTGGCTGAGAAATAGATTTAAGCAGTACAGTGATGCAAAACTGCAGTTGTATTTTAGCTAAATCTGGGTAATGGAGATAAAAATCTTCAAGCCTCTGTTCCTCATGCAGAGTAACATTTTAATTACCTTTTTATATCTTCATTACCCTTCCAAAGTATTTTTGTTTGCAATATTTTTGGACACTAATATAATTAAAAACAAATACAGATAAGATCAAATGCTTCTTATGGATGATTTGACGAAAAGAGAGCATCCTTGAAAATATAGGTTTAGACTCCAAAATTGCGACTATACGATGAAAATCCTTCAAATATCAGCATTTTCCAGATTTTTTGCGGCCATTTCGGAAAGATATCAAATGAGTCTCTATCACATTTCAAAAGGTACAACTCAAGCTAACTTTGTGCAAAATTTGGTGCTTTTAACCAAATGTGAATGAATTTTACTGAAAACGTCTGGACTAAATCAATTAAAAAAAGTTTTGTCTGTTAAGCAACCGTAAAGTATATTACCATCAAAAGACATTTGAAATTAAGTTTTGTTTCCAAATCCACAATGAACTAGATCCGATTTTCCGATTTAGAACTTTTTGATATTGAATATTAGCCAATCTAACCGTTTTCACATTAGGTGCCAGTCAATCCTGCTAAACAGTAGCACGTGTATCCATTTACACCGTCTGTACATGTGCCGCCATTTTGACAGAGTGTGGAGGAACACTCGTCTATGTCTGCAACACACAAGTCTTTTATGAAACTAGGTCAGTACTGAAATCTGTTTAAGTGCTGAACAATACACAAGAAGTAATTCGAAATAATTATGAATATCTTAGGTTTAAAGCTTTGCACTGATAAATGTCCTTAGTAAATATCATAGTGTCGCTTTGAGATTGAAGATTCAGTTTTGAACCGTAAATGCGCTATAAAATAAATAAACTTGGAAATTTGATTAAACACATTTACAATATACCAAACATGGAAATCCTTATAATTCCGTTTATGATAAAAACATTCATTTGCTATACCTAAGTCCGTTTTATCAAACAATTTCCTGTGCAGATGTCGGTTGATATAACGGCCCCACTACGTAAGCTAAAAGAAATACGTTCGCGTGTACCTTAAATTACATAATTTATCTTGACATCCCTTTGGCCTTCCTGTTAAATTTCTTCAATATCTACGGAACAAAAATCATCTGTATTTAAAAAAACAAAACAAGAGGCCCTCCGCATACAGTTTATAAATGAGCTCGACTGCTGTCAAATTAAAATTTGAAAAAGATTTCGGAATATTGACATTAACAAGAAACTGCTAATGTCACCATATGAAGCAAATTGGTGGCTGTCCAGTGAAGTACATGTACATCCATCTTTCTAATCAAATATGGCGGAATGTCGTTTCTTTTTAGAGCGTTGAGAGGCACGTGATTTGACGATAGCTGAAGTTTTCTCAAAATGATTCTAATTCATGGACAGAACGTGTGTGTTAATCAATTCTGTGCAGAAAAGTTGTGTTTTGCCGTTTGGCCTCTTGCATGCTTGGCTAGGCGCTGCTCCGTTAATGTGCATGCCTTAGGGTCGATACATTTGTCATTTCCATAGAGATAACATCATTTAAAATTGCTTCCGATAGCATTATAATTAGTTATGCTAAATAGTTCTTAACGCTCACTTAAAATTTTAAACAAAACTTTCAACAAATAGAAAATTTTCTCAATCTCTTGTGTGCTTAAATTTTATTTATTATATTTATTTATTTCATATCATTATGTCATGTGATGAACCTTTTATCGCGTATTTTTACTCAGTTCTCGCATTTTGTCTTAAAAAAACACGCACAAAAACAGGGGTACCGTTTTGTTGAATTTAGAGCATCGTAAAAAATAGACCACAAATTCAAAGTTTGAGGCATTGTTCCGTTCATCATTGCTATATCATTGACAAAAAGAAAACAATCAAGATCTCTCAAACGGTACAATGCAGTTCCATCAAACTTTGCACAAATAAATGCTGTTAGGGTATCATTTTTTACATACACATGTACCTTAAGAAAAGTAAGAACTGTAAAGAAAAATAGACATAAAAATCGCTAAAATTCTATGAGATACGACAACAATGTCTAAATTCCTTTGATCTAGCAAATGTGTAACTGTGAGAATTTTTGTAAAATTGTGTTTGACCTCCAGGTGCCTGGTCGCGACAATGGATCATGACAAAAAAAAAAGTTAATTTCTCTCTTCATTATTGAAAGTTCTTTTCAACGACCTTAGATATTGTTGTAAATGTGTTAGAATTTTGAAATTTACAACTTTTTTCTGATAATCTGCCTGTTATCAATTACGCCCTTCGAATGCCGTTAAGGACGATTCATTTACATGTGCAAATAATGAGCTGCTAGGCGTAGTAATATGAATTTTCTTTACTGCCCATAAAAAGGCTTAATCAAACACAGCCTGCAATATTTGATTAATTTTAGTTTTTCGTTGCTTTCAAAGGTCCGTTATTTTATCTACGAGTATTTAAGAGGACATTTGACATTCTCGACTGATGATAAAATGTTAGCCGATTGATGTTGGTTTTTAAAGAGTAAATACGATCGTATGCGGTAAACATCGTGTGTCCTGCTGTCTAACCTTTTAAATAATTTTTCCTTTTTCTGTTTCGAATAATCAAATAAATAACAAAAATGTTTCATATGGATGTTTTTTATATTCCATTTAAGCTTTCACTTTCAAAGATAGGAATAACTTCAAATGTCTCTTGGTCTAAGAGCTTTGTACTGGTATAGTTGCGCGTTGTGAATGAAGATTCAGTTTTGATCTATTGTGGTGAAAAGATAACTGCAACTTATGCTGAGAACTTGTGGGGCAAGTGTGAGGTTGGTGACCCTAGAACCTGGTTTAAACCCCAGTGACAAATTGTTTTGCCACTGACGGTTCAAAGGCGGTAACCCATCGGGTCACCATTTTTGGTTTTTCATGGTGTCTGTTTGGAAACTGACCATTTTATAAACCATGCTCTCTCTCTCTCTTTCTTCTTCTTTGCTGTGTGGGGAAGCTGTGTCTTTAAAATGTAGCAATTCCTGATATGCATATTTCACTTTTATTCATCTTCAAAACTTGTTAATGCCATGCACTACATGCATGACAAAGATTATTTATATTTTTAACACAGTTATTTATAAATGAATAACCTTTGATATAAGAGAAATATCTTATAACACGTGTCAAATTTGCTATGAAAGTTCAGTAGATACGTTCCGATTGAGATTGAATGACATTTCGTTTGATTTTGACAAAGAACGGAGAGAGATATCTTCCGATGAATGATATTTCGTTTGATTTTGACAAAGAACGGAGAGAGATATCTTCCGATAAATGATATTTCGTTTGATTTTGACAAAGAACGGAGAGAGATATCTTCCGATAAATAATATTGCGTTTGATTTTGACGAAGAACGGAGAGAGATATCTTCCGATAAATGAAATTTCGTTTGATTTTGACAAAGAACGGAGAGAGATATCTTCCGATAAATGATATTTCGTTTGATTTTGACAAAGAATGGAGAGAGATATCTTCTGATAAATGATCTTTCGTTTGATTTTGACAAAGAACGGAGAGAGATATATTCCGATAAATGATATTTCGTTTAATTTTTAAAAAGAACGGAGATATGTTCCGATTGAATGACCTTTCTTTTGATTGTGAAAAAAACAGAGAGAAGAATGATTGAAATTTAAAAATGAACGTTTTTTCTACCGAAACTATTGCCATTATTAAAGATCCAAATGATTTAAAGGTATGGCAGTCAGGTTATTGACTGACCAGGTGTGGGACTCGTACAACATAGTGCTTTAAAATTAAAATTGTTATTTAAAGCTTGAAAATTATCTAAAAATATAACTGTTTCTTAAACTCTCGCATAAGTTATCAACTTGACGTGAAATACCATTAATATAAATACGATTTAAATTCCGAGCTGATTATATATTCCCCACAAGTATTGAACTAATTCTTAAACTCGCACACACGTTAACAAGTTAAATACCTTTATAATAATGGATGGCTTATGACGCGCATGGTTTATAGAAAACTAATTATCAAGTTGAGCAGCTTCTCCTTTCATTGTTAATCTCAGTCATACGCGTTTACAGGAATTGCCATTGAAACGCCCACATTAAATCCATGAGAGTTTTAATTCCCGTTGCAATTAAATAAATAAGACAGTCTAGGGGTTCATCGCATACTTGAATTGGTGTATCAGAAACCAGCTCTTGTTTTTATAAATTTACATACTTTATTCCAAGTAGTCTATGTCGTTACATTAAAATGATATAAATTTAGGTTATGTGTTAATGATCTATGATAATGATGACAATATAATTATATAAATATATTTATTTAAATTATCGTTAATAACGATACATGCCAAGGAACAATCGTTACTGGGAATTCCGATATTAGTTGGGGCGAATCACGGGCAACGGTAATTTCAAACGATTGACGTCAATTCTTGAAATGGCTTCATAAAGTTTAAAATGCCATATTACCTCAAACGTTTTAACTTGATTGATAAGAAAACAAACATTTTTTTTCGATAAAATAAGTTACCTTACTTTAAATAGTAAGTGCGTTCTAAAACGCATCATGATAAAAATGTTTTATTATTTTTTACACATAATTTTACACGATATCAAGACAGATAAGTTTACACTATTAATCAAAACCCTTTATAAAAAGCCATCTTACAAATTGTTAGAGCAGTAAATGACACTAAATGCTTCTGTTGCAACAGCATGTGACACGTGTTATGCATTAGGCACAATTTCTGCGATTCATGTTGTATCATCAACTCAGTTGCAATTCATTTCTACTTAGAGGCAACATTTAATTGATATGTTATTCCCCTGTCATTAGCGGATCCTCAAAAACACTTAAGTCAATTATTTTTCTGAAAAATTCCAATAATATGCCGCGTGATATTAAACGTTAGTTGCGCTGAACTTCTTTTTTTTAATCAATGGCATGAAGGGCAGATAATAATTTAACGGTGATTGGCATTAAGTCAAAGAGTTATGCATTAATAACAATACAGTGACCTGCGTTTAGTTAAAGTGCAATGCACGTTTGCGTCTTTTGGTGTGCTTTATTTTGCTTTTGATACAATTAGATTTGATTATAATCGTTATCAATAAATTTTTTTTGTATTGGTCACTTAAATGCAAAGGACAAAATGATTAAAAAAGAAAACGTATGCTTCAGTTTCTATAAATATACTCTGTTTAAGTAAAAAGTTTGAACAATATTGATCGAACTCCTTGTGATCTGATTCTGCTGTAAAGACATTTTCAGATGTTTTGTTTTCCTTTTTTGTTTTGGGATGGGGAGGTTCTCGGTTTAGAGTGGAGAAGGTAATTGAGAGTTTGTTTTCAAAATGATCAAATTGCAACCGACGTGACCTTTTTTACCTTGACGTAAGATAAAGGTAACACATTCTTGGAGTTCTTTTATATGCTTTTAAATAAATAAATGCATGTCTGTAAATGTACGTTTTATGTTGGCTTTAAAATGTTACCTTTCAAAATCATATTTTGTCCAATTTAATTAAGCTTTTCGGCTAAAATGAATAGATCAATGTGGTCCATACTTTACCCCATAAAACGAACGAATACCTTCTCTGAAGATGTTTTAGGCTGAGCTATGAAAACATTCACGTGTATGTCTTCAAAGGAAACACGTGTATCCTTTTTCCATATGTAACAATACGAGGTTTGCTACAAGAATTGATATGTTTATAAATTGTTATAAGATTAAAGTCACCAATAATTTGTATAATAAGTAATACTATGTTAAAATTGTAATGACGATATCTACCGACATTGAGCAATTCTATATATTCAAAGTAATATTACAATGCAGAAGGAGTGTACAGAAACAGAAGACAAACTCTATGATAACAAGATATAATAATGATTTATAACTTCCCAAACATCACCGTACTATGAAAGACGAAATCTTGTTCCTTGTAAAATTATTTCAGAATCATCTTAAATATCATAGCATTGCCATTCTGCTGCTTAAACTATCTTAGCAAAAAATTGATAACACATTTCTTTCCTCCATATATACGTCTTTGAGGCATTGGCGAACAGTGAAGATCCAGATTAGCCATCTGTTCAGGATATGCACTGTTTGCTTTTAGATTTTAAGGTTATTTCTGAACAAAAAGCGAACAGTGCAGATCCTGGTATGACGGCAGAGATATGCTGGCTGATCTGGATCTACACTGGTCACACCAGCATAAAGATGCGTATTTATGGAAGAAAGGGTTTAAAGCATTAATAAATTCGTTTGCAAACAGCTTATAATGTAGACCCTGATCATACTTATGATTGTACAGCTGATTTGTATCAACACACGGGACATATTCCTTCAAATTACCATAATATTCCTTTTAAACGCCCCTTCATTAATATACGCCTCCATGTTATATTTTAAGTATTTAAAGAATACTCACGTAACCTTTTCCTAAAATTACATCACATGTTATGCTGCAAAGAATTGTCATGTCTTCGAAAATGTTATTACATGCAAGAGAATGTTTACTTTGTAATTACGAAAACTATCAATATTTATTCAACACTTTATACTAATAGCCATAATACACTAAGAACCAAATTAACCATACATCATTGTGATGTCTACATTATATATATTTACATTAACAATCATTTAGTGATGTATCGAGAAGGTGCCCCTGTGTACACATAACGTTGAAGTGACAGTGTTGTGAAAACAAGGTGACCATGTATTTTCATACATGTACCTGATATTAGTGGGATACACAGTCTTTACTTTAACTCAAAAGACTGAACGTTCTAGACTGATTTATGGCAAATGCGAATGTTAGAAAATATTTATCGGTCATCAAAATTTGTCTTTTTGGCAAAAATTGATTTTGTTTCACTATCATCAACATTGTTTCATCTTAAACATCATCCTATACAAATTCAAACAAATCATGAAGCACAATGAAGCTGTTTAAACCTTTGTCTACTTTGTTTCTATCTTTATTTTATCATTAATCTGGTGCATAAGTAAAACTGGTAACTGGCATACAGCAATTTATATGTCTAAAATATTCTTGGTTCTTTGCAAACTTTGATTTGTATACAACACAGAGGTGTCGTCTGAATTCCATGAAGATATTACTTGATTCTCTGATAGCAAAGTTGATGACATTTTTTAAATTTCTTGTTGCCAAATGTAAAATGAGAAGCTACAATTGATGGATCTAAAATCCCGAAGTTAATGAAAAATATAAGATCATGCTTAAATGTTAAAAGCATTACGTTCTCGTTATAATGGAAGGCGTCACTGATGATACATTAGCATTTGATAGGATTTTACAACAGATACATCAGTGCGATTGATATTGTGCATGCAAACTGTTTACAACGAAATGTGCCTCTGACAAAGTGGTTTGCACTTCTCTGGATTTTAAATTGGTGAACCGTGTAATTCCTTTTAAACGCCCATCCTAATACAATCCCCCGTGTTAGATTTTAGGAAAAAAACAACAACAGTGTATCTATATTTATTATCTGATATCCATAAGAAATTAATACTATAATAAAATAGTAATATAAATATTGTGCCCCCGTTCAGAAAATATATCGCCCCCGTAGCGTTTAAAACGGAGTTTTAAGGTTTATACTTAAATATGGGTCACATACCGGTATTGATTAAAATTACCATATTGTCTATCCGGTCTTCATCTTTGACTTTAAAATTGATGAAACGGAAACTTTAAAAGCCACCGAATAGGAAAAAAATATGAAAATATTGCAGTCTCGGTTTGATTGATCCTGTTTAAAGGCATCTTACTTCCACGCCGCCTAGCCCAGGGTTGAGCCCAACAGTATTTACACAAGTAAACAGTACAATTTAGAGCCATCACACACGATGGTAGTCCTTGCAGAAACGAGTATAAATGTATTCAATAGGGATTCTACTCGTTCTATTTGTGTAGAGCAAAGCCTACGTAATATACTTCTCTAAAGTTTGCTAAGCACCAATAATAAATTGAGTACATTTCTTTTGCTTATTTTTATGTACCAGATAAGTGATTTATAAAACAATTCAGACATTTTTTATGAAAATTATTTTAAGGGTTTATTCATAATTTGTATTAGATGATGTTAAAGGTAGGTAGGTTATTTATCGTAACAATAAATGAATAATGTTTTACCAAAACAACAACAACAACAACAATAACAACAACAAAAACCCGTCAACCTCCATTTCAAAAAATGCCTTCCATAATTTTCATTTGCTATTATTCAGTCATAAACCTTCAGTCTTAAGGTTAAGTAACGACGGAGTACCCCCTTCATGTCAAGTACATGTATGCTGAGTAAATTTATACTGAGAAAGTACAGGATAGAGACAATATTCTTAATATGAACATTCGATTACCTTTGGGTCCATTCTTCAAACTAATGTTATTGAGTACTTGTTTTGTTTAAATACTTTATAACTGTTTGTTGTGTCATAACATTTAACCATCGATTTTTCTAAGTTGAAATAACAAGTTATTGTTGCATGTTTGCAACGCTTCGTGCAACCAGTTTTATAGCTTCTTGAAATTATACGGTTTCGCTGTTCACAGATAAAGTATTTTCTGACATGTGGGCGGATATTACAAAGAATGCATTGTTTGGTTCTTCTGTGAACAAGTAGCAGAGAGCTGATATTGAGAATAAATTGTCCACCTTTTCATTTACCTAACTGTTACAGTAAATTTCATAAACATTTATAGTAACTATAGTTCTAGCATAAGCGTTAGTCAAACTAGAGAGATTCAAATATTACTATGGTAAGCCACGTGAAACAGCATAGTTGAAATATGTTAGAATTACCTCCATATTAACTTTTCTTCTCCTTCTGTGAAGAGCGAAGTTAAAGGAGAACGATTAAGATAATTATATTTCCAGGATTATAGATAGTAGCGTATACAGTCTACGAAACTGCTCAAACTTGTGTTATAAATTAAAAATCTCCTAGTTTTTTTTACCGTTTAGAAAAAAAATTCTTGAAAATAAAATGGCGGGCGATTGGCAAATGTTTGAATAATTAATAAATCATTTAAATTGTAAAATGACAATTTGTGCGTATTTCTTACACCATTTGTTATACTTAATAATTTTAACTTTTCATATTAAAGTTTGACTTATCTGTGTTCATGCTAGACTGACTCCCGTCCCTTTGTTCTGTTGCATGTTTCCCTGTCATCCAAAATTTTTCCAAACAAATTAACTCTCAGGCAATTCATTTTTCTGTTTATACCTTCCCTTAGCTCTTAGAACATAGGATGGTTAATAGAAATCAGAAAAAGTAAGCAATAACTGTTAAATTTATTATCACAATTATTTTATATAGAACCATCTAGTCGGGTGCCAGGCTATGTTCATACTTTAGAAATACCTTTTTTATTGTTTTAGACATATAGTGACATACTAAGCAATAATAAAAACTTGACAAAACGAACATGAAAAACTCCTTTTACATTAATGATGCCAGTGAATGCAAATGTCTGGAGGAATTTGATATTTACCAATAAGTTTATCTGGCGAGTTGTTGGTTCATTTTCTATCATCAAAAAAAGAAAAGAAATATATGTGGCTGTAGCAAATTCAACATTGAATTTTCTTGTTTCTTTAATGAAAAGAAAGGTTATTTACACACTACGGATATTTTAGTAAATTTATCTTATTTCTTTGCAACAATGGGCTTATAAGATCTTCCTTTCCTTCTGTCAATGCCATAAACTTCTTCATTTGACAGAAAAAATAATCAGCTTGAGACTTTAGTGTTACAAACTTTAGTCTTGTCATTATTTAGGATAAATATTGAACATAGTGACAAAAATGCCGCTTCATCAAATTTCGAGATATGTGCAAATACCGCACATTAAATGAGGAATAAAATAAAGCATCAATGAACAATATTTTTGATTTTAAAAACTGGTAAGTTTTCACTTTTGCTCAGTATATATGACTTCTTATCTGTTACACAACATGATGGATTTCATCTTTTACTTGTTATAAACGATCCGGTTTACATTAAAACAGTTACTAAATAATTAATAAAATTCGTATCATTACACTTGACAACTTTTCTAAGTATACACTATTTTCCTCCCGACATTTTTCATATTTGTAAGAACGAAATTACAACTGTTATACCTATCATATCACAGCAAAGTCTTTATTTTACACTGTTTAGTTATCGACTCCCATAATGCACGAGCATTTCGAGGAATGCAGCAGTTCTAAACCATGGGGACTCAAATTTTGAGTAATATACTCGGCAAAAAAAGTTCTGCACACTTGGACATTTTATAAAATATCTTTTTAATTTCACCATACACAACAAAATAATACATACCAGATAAATCAGCAATTCAAGGTTAACAATTTAAAAAAGTCAGAAATAAAAACCGATCAACACTTTATAAGAAATTCATTGTTAAAGCCACTGGGGGTTACCACACAAAAGTTGCAAAAATCGCTAGACTTAAACTGAGTAAATTCACCACGATGAATCCGGCATTCTTTCAAGCGGCTTCGCACGGAATTTAACAGCCGACGAAATTTCAATTGTGGAATTAGGTTCCATTCGTGAACAAGAGAACCGGGTAGATCAACTAGCTTGACCAACTTCACGTGTTCTGTCTTGTTTAGAGAGAAAAAGACGTCTAGGTGGCCGGTGTGGTCCGACATTTGCCATGACGGTCAAATTAACGAAAACCTTCCTTGTTGACCATGAGAAATAAATGAATTTGTAAAACAATGCAGATGTGTTTTTCTCAAATAAGATTAGGTGTTGATTGCATTGGATGGTTGCTTTTATACACTTTATAAACTGGATGCTTTGATTCATTAATACAGAATGGAAACTGTTCGAATTATCACTAAACTGTTTTATCATACCTTTAGGTCAATGAGTGAGACAATGTGATACTTTAATAAATAAAAAAAACTGAAGTTTGATAGTAGTTCTGGCAATGGCTTGGTATCAAATTTTGATTACTAACTGTTACTAGCATCACAGTGCATGCTCATAATTGCTTAAAACAGACACTGGAGAGATGTTAAGTGATTTCATACATTTCACACCTCTAACTTGATACGGCAAATTTTGCTACTTTTGACTGTTGACCCCTATCATACTCAAAATGAAATTTCTCGCTTATTTTCCAACCAATTTAAATTCCGTTTTTGTCTTTAACTTCGCACACAACTAATCTTATTATACATGTAAGAATTTATACCAGTTATTCGCTATATTTATAAAATTTACGCAAAAGAACACTTGTGTGCAGAACTTTTTTAGTTGGGTATATATGCGACAATCCTTTTTCCAGTTGTCCTTCCAAACCTTCAAGTAAATCTGGTTGTGGTCTGAACTTGGAAGGCACGTACGCAATGGGCTAGGATTTCAAAAAGCGTCGATCAGAATACATAACCTCCGTGAAATTATGGTGGTCCTATGCGTTCTTGACTGATGTTGTGAATTTGTATTCTGTGGGTGCCAGTATTCTAAATGATTGTGAGCAGTCAGTTGTCTGTGATTTTGAATATTTGTTTTAATAATAAAACAGTTAGTATTTATCACATGTATATTGCAAGTTTCAGAGCAAAAACTCATTTATCAAGCCAGTAATGCCCTGATACGAATGTGTATACTTAGAAAAGTTGTTATGTGTATTTAGTGAAGATTTCAAGACTTAAATAGCGAACTCATTGTTTATATCGCGTAGCATATTACATGCAGCTTCCAGATTTAAGAGACGGGTAATCATTTTAATTACTGAAAAAGCTATGATAAATTAAACAACATTATGGATTTCATCGATTACTTATTATCAACGATCCGCTATACAATAAAACAGTAACTAAAATTTGTTTAATTATGGCCCAACCTAAGGACTCAGTTCAGCCAAGCCTTCAATATTTTCTTTAAAAAAAACTCTATATATTTTTCAGTATTATGCTCGTGTTTATATTTAATAACTGTTTTGATAATTTTGTCCGATGAAGGTAGTTGAGCACGATGGTATGTTTATGAGC
This sequence comes from Corbicula japonica, assembly GCA_038501625.1. Taxonomy (NCBI): domain Eukaryota; kingdom Metazoa; phylum Mollusca; class Bivalvia; order Venerida; family Cyrenidae; genus Corbicula; species Corbicula japonica. Next base: position 5,719,655 of record JAZAYU010000027.1, read on the forward strand.
TCTGGAATTCGTTTATTCACGAGTGGTGAAGCCACGAGTGAATCTACATAATTCCCGAGTTTAAAAGTGAAATATATTTCTATCTTTCACCGGTAAAACAATTTTTTCTTTTTGTTTTATGCTTCTAGTGCACAAATTGGATGAATTTGACGGAAAACTTGAATTTATTGCCAATGGTTGTTTATGTTACGTTACGTCATTTCGTCATATTATCAAACTTGAACCCGTTTTCGAAACGATAGTATTACGAATTTTTATACAACGTGAAAAAAAACAGTCAAAATAAAAATGGTATCCCACTGTTTGAAAAATGTGGATACAACTTTTATTTCTCCGAATACATTCTATAAATCACTTGGAAGTATAAAATACAATGCTTTTCGGATAACATTGTGTTGCGTTTAACCCGGGGCTAAGCGCTGTTGAAAGTCAGATATCCATAATCTTTATAACCTAGGAACAAGCTTAATCAAACCTAATCTGCAAATTTATCGTGTCTTGTGGCTTTCACAGTACCCTTTTCATTCAAATGTCGGCGACCTACTTAAGAACTTTTCTTAAAAGTGCAATGCTATTTATAATTAGTCTCTAGAGCATCACAAAAACATCTGAAACACAGCAAAAACGAATATTTTTCATATCATAATTTCATATTTTACTTTGCTTTCGGGGAATATTAGCTTCAGTAAGATGTTCTCTTTAGGTTTAAAGGACATTCACATTGAAAGAAATGCAAAAATAATACTTTTCGCTGAATTAACAATCTCTTCATTTATCAATAGAAACCTTTTTCCGCTTAATTAACAATCTCTTCATTTATAAATATATACCTGTTTCCGCCTAATTAGCAATCACTTCTTTTCATAAATAGAAACCTTATTTGAGATCTTTAAATGTACTTTACCTCATGTGAGTTCCTAAATTAAACTTAAATTGAAAATTATATAAACTTGAAACAAAATTGCTAAGTACTTGACACGCATACATCTATGTATGCAGGAATGGTATCGCATGCATATGCAAAAAAGGGTATATTTTGCATTTTGTATCGGCGATAATTAATAGTTTAGACAAATATTTTTATCTATGTTGCCATGGTAACAATGTATGATATACACAAACCAAATAATCTCAAACCTTGAATCATGGGAAGGAAGCCCTACAATCTGTTAATAATTAGACACATCTGAGACTTTGAGTTTTAAAAAGTTTCGTGATCACAGAGAAAGGCTCTTTCAACTGTATCAATTTTTACATTTATGAAATAATTTTATTAGAATCGTTACCGTTGTAGCATTAGATAATTATGACTTCCATAACGCCACTTTTATCACTCAGTTGTTGTCGAATATTTTGTAGTGTCATTGGCGTTTTTAAATACATTTTTCACGTATATCATTGACGCTCGAAATTAAATTCAACCGCGAAATGTTCTTTGACATTATTCATGATTGTCAAGTTAAAAATAAATAAATGCGGGTATTTTTTAGTTTTATTTTCATTAATTTCTTAAATGAATTGGCATCATAGTTTTGAATTACGATTTATGAAGATCCTCTGAAATGTCAGAAAGTATATCCAACTGATACATACCTTTTTACACAAAACCCTTTAGTTGACCGTGTTTAGAGCTGGACAATAGGTAATAACATGTCGTAGAGTGGAATAATATGATGTTTACTGCAGCTGAATTTGCTGTATAATAAACCGAGCCTGCTGTATAATAAACCGAGCCTGCTGTATAATAAACCGAGCCTGCAATATTTTAATATTTTGTGTCGTGTTCGGTGGCTCTCAAAGTTACCTTTTTATCTATTTCTCTTATACACTCAACAAAAGTTCTAATTGGTCATTCATTGTATATGTTTACAATGTATGCTAGTTTCGTTTCTTTTCTACGTCAAGAGACGTTGTGAGAAGAACTGTTTTGTCTAGAAATCAATTATCTAATGTCTTTTTAATCTTTATTGATTGTTTTCTCAAACAAATCCAATACCATTTACTTACAGCGCAGAGTCAAAATTTGAACAGTCTTTAATTAAAAGGGAGGTAATTTTCAAATTGGATACTTTGAAAGAGGTTTATTTAAACAAATGTGCTATTGATTAATCAAGTTTTCTGATTTTCCTACTAATGAGGGGTCCTCTTAAAACAAAACAAGGAATTAAGAGCAAATTTCTGTGTGCTTGACCTTTTTATGTAAGAAATGCATTTTTAGCAAAATTAAGGATAACTATTGTCAAACTGTTCCAAAGTCAATTATTACAAGATTAAAGCTTAAGTTGAAGACAGATGTTGGCATATGATCATAGATAAAGAGTGAATTCAATGTCTTTCTAATAAAAAATTACGTACAAAAAGTGACCAATTTGAACTTTTGTTGAGTGTATGTTTGAGAAGCTTATTATTTCGTATATCCTACACTTTGACTGTACTGTCAGTGCCATGTGATGCAAATAAATGTAACAATGGGATAAACTCCTCATGGTTCACAATCACAAACCCGCCTTATTCATAGGTGTGTACTCATGCTTTTCTATTTCTCTCCCAGAGTTAGGCATTCTTTATCATCACTCCCAGATACAATAAGTTGACCATCGGGAAAGAACTTTGTTGACCTTACCCACTGCATGTGTTGATTTAGAGAAAACAGATCTTTTGTCTGTAAACTGCCTACAACTAGATCATAGGGTTTTCTCGTTTTCGTTGACTTGCTCTCATCGTACTTTCGCGACTCGAATCGTGTTTTCACGACCTCAAATCATATACAAGCATTAAAAAAACATTGCAAAAAATGCACGATCGAATCTCTTTAAAATAATTATTTTCATAATTATATTTTAATAAAAATTATGAATGTGCAGCCTAAAAAAATAGAGTCCAAACTCTATTGTCAGAATGTCAACACAAATGAGAGGTTTTTAACGCAGCAAACCAAATCGATTACTAAAAAGATCAAATCCAATAATTTATGCTTAAAATTCATTAAAAGCGACCAGACCAGCAAACACCATACATGATACATGTATGAATGACATAGCTCTTTGAAGGCATTTGATCACGTTACTTATAATGTGTTAATATTTAGTTGCGCTAATTCCGGTGATAGGCGGCTTGAACATTAATATGCACTTCCATTACTGCTCATGAACAGGCTCACTCAAACTGAGCCTGCAATATTTTCGCATTTGTCGTGTTCAGTGGCTTTTAAATGTCATTTTGTCATCTATTAATTTTTAACGATTTTGCAGACATGTACATTTATTTTCTCTGCATAAAAACCAAATAATTCAAGTTTAAGTGTATCTTATACTCTCAAGAAAACTTCACCGACTGAATTTGTTTTATTTAATGTTTTATTATTGAAATAATCAAATTTATCATCTAACTGTTGCGAATGTTTTCCCCGAAAGGACAATCAAAATGCCACATAATCATAAACGTTAGTTAATAAAATGTCATCAGAAATTGCCACAACCTTAACATACAGCCTCCCCACACATCCAACAAGTAGAGAGAGGAAAAGATGAACTATTTTATCAAATGAGCAATTTTAAATAAGACAATAAACGAAAAAGAGAACCTGGGGGACAGCCATGGAACGGTCAGTGGCAAAACAAGAGTACTGGTTTTTGGTCTTGATCATGTAAACATTAGAACAAAATATTAATTTAGGACATATTCAAACTGTCTGTTTAAGAAAGGTTTTTACTGAATGCAAATGGCTGCTAAGACATATTTGACAGTATTAGCATTTTTAATTATCCGATTGGGTCGAATTTCCTGTTCCAAGAATTAATCACATCTGTAACACGGACTTAACTTAATGCCAACTTACAAAGTACAACATTTTTTATACGCCCGAAAGGACGTTTTATGTTACCGCCTAGGTGTCCGTCTGTCCGTCTGTCGTTAGCAATTTCCCTTTTGCTCTGCAATTTTTGAACCCCTTAAAGGATTTCGAAGAAACCTGACAAAAAGTTAACCAATATAAACGACGTGCAGAAGCCATGTTCAGGATGGCTGGCTTCAAGGTCAATGTCAGACTTAGGGGTCATATGACTTTGTTTCCCTTCCGCTCTGTAACACTTGAGACCCTTAAAGGATTTTGAAGAAACCTGACACAAATATTTACCACATTGAGACGACGTGCAGAAGATATTTTCAGGATGGCTGGCTTCAAGGTCAAGGTCATACTAAGGGGTCATGTCATATTAATTTGTTTCCCTTCCGCTATGTAATTCTTGAACCCCTTGAAGGATTTTGAAGAAACCTGACTCAAATGTTAACCACATTGACGACATGCAGAAGCCATTTTTCAGAAAGGCTGGCTTCAAGTTCCAGGTCAGACTTAGAGGTTAAAGGTCATATGACTTTATTTCCCTTTCATTCTGAACCCCATAGGGGATTTCAAAGAAACCTAACAAATGTTTACTATTGTTAGACGACGTGTAGAAGCCATGTTCTGGATGGCTCGCCTCAAGGTCATGGTCATACAATATACTTAGGAGTCAAAGGTCATATGACTTTGTTTCCCTTCTGCTCCTTAACTCTTGAACCCCTTGAAGGAGTTCGAAGACACCTGACACATATTTTCACCACATTGAGATGACGTGCAGATCGCTTATTCCGGATGGCTCGCTTCAAGGTCAAGGACACACTTATGATTTAAGTGTCGTATGACTGTGTTTATATTGCTCGGCATTTGCTCTGGATTGCAGTGCTCTTGTTTTTATTTGGGAGATTATTTTTGTTTGCTTACATTTTTATTGACTTATTAATTATTTCTCTTGTATGTTACTATAAATAGCATATTTTGTAACTTTTTATTATTGGCAGTACGGAAAAAGTGATAACATGGATGGTACCTCCAATATTTGGTGTTTTTTAACATTTGGTACCTGGTTAGGATATACAGGGAGTGGGGACTAAGTTATTTTTTTTATATAACTTCAATCTTGTTTAATTGGACCATTTTGATGCCTGTTCCTGTCTTTTTGGCTTCAACAGTCTAATTATGCTCACATCCATTAATACAACCCAATCGGGCCTATATTTCCCCGCTTCGCGGGTGCTCTTGTTTAGAAATCATCATTTAACCAATGCGTACAAATCGTAACATTCTTTTCAAAATTTTCAGTAACCAAGGTGTAACAAATACAATTTCCAGTTTGAATACACGAAAGTTTTGCATAAAACGTGTGTACTTTAGGAAGTAATTTTGCAAAATTAATGACATTGCTTTTTAAATAATCTCATAATAATACCTTTTTTGAATTGAATGGGTACACGACAATCCTTTTTACTGTTCTTTTGCAATATTGGTCCTTATTCTTAATTTATTATATGTATAGCTATATTTAGTAACGCAATTAAGCAGCATGCTTAATCAAGTACTAAAGGAGTCGGGAGAGTATTTTTATTGCACGATACTTTAAGTATAATACGTAAAATTAAGGTAAATAAATGGGCAAGGAGTCCCACTTGTCGATACCGGTGGCTCTTCCATATATGATAATATCTCTCAGCTAAAGCCCTTAGACCATTATTTTATGGCAGAATATAAGCAACAAGTGGCTTGCCAAATATATATACCTATACCTATTTAAGCCCTGGCAGCCAAAAATATGTATTACATCCAACCAGATCGAAAGGTCCGAAGTTCGTGCAAACGATATTGCCTCTACTAAGGAGATAACCCGTAATCTCGTGCAATTCCAATAACGCTACTGCCTGAGCTATCCGGGACAACTCCTAAAAAGGTTGATCGGAAAAACCTGGTAAACGAAATCATCATTGCACGACATCGGTAACCGATTGTTGTATAGATCTTATATCGGGGAACACGTATATCTTTTTGACATAAAAATCATTACAATTGTTCAATGCTGAAAATTAAGCATGAAATAAACCTTAATATTGAATACTGGTTTCTTGAAAACAGTTTTTCTACGTCCAGGATTCCTTTTTTTAAAAGGTCATGGCAAAAAAAACCGCCTTTCAAGCTTTATGGCGAAAATCACCATGGCGTTTTCATGGAAACACTATTTGCCGTGGTGGTTTAAGAATTTTTTATATCGAGGCACAAGATTTTAGTCTTTAAATCAAAAGAAAATGATATCTTTTATTTATTAAAAAACACCAACTTATTTCCCGTGGAAATTTGATGTTTGAAATTTGACATGATTTCTGAGAAGCACGAGTATTTACGTTCGAATTTGGTTTTTCATTGATATTTCATTATGGATAAATATTTTAATTTCAATTCTAGTTTAATGCTTATGCTGTCAGAAAATGCTATAGATAAGTGTCTCATTGCGACAGCTTCATGCACTAAACCCACACTTGTCCGAAACCGAAAATTGGTCGAGGTCTTCGAGTATAAAATGTGCGGTAAAATATTTTCTTTGGTACACTTGACGTGCGAATTGACATTTGGGACTCAAAAATAATGTAAAATAATTCAAATTTGATTTGTTTCATAATACTTTTTAAAACAAACTTTTTTGATGAAAATATGTTTTGACATGAACAGAAATTTAATTTGCAGCCATTCATTTTATTACAGAATTATGAAACATAAAGAAGTATTGAATTTCGCCAAATTTAATTTCATTGGTAATTTGGTAACAATTTGAAACATGTTCAGATTCGTCTGTGTTTGTCTAAACATTTCACTCCGTTTTATTCATTTTCATTTTCTGAGGACTGGTATGTACTATGCAAAAAACAAACCAGGAAAAAACAAGTCAGGAAAAAACAAATCAGGAAAAAAACCCAGAAAAAGAACAACTCAGAAAAAGAACAAAAAAAAAAACAGCAGAAAACAACTATAACAAAAACTCGTGAAAAGGCGAGAAATTAACCACAAACATCATGTTGAACCTTTAAAAACTCCTATGATTTCTCGTGAACTGAAATGCATTTTGCCTTCTTAATTTTATTGCAGAATATAACAATTTATGACGCATTCTCACCATGCATTCTCAATAAAGCGAACACCTTTGGGTTCGCGTTTATTTGTAAAAAACTAACGCAGAAACTATTTCTGTGATAATGCCTGAACCATTAAGTGCAAGTGAACTTTTAGAATCTCCATTGCCAATTACCGCCTTTCCTGAGAAACGGCGAAAATTTGCCATCTTGTTTTTAATGCATGACCATTAACGTTGTGGTTTTAAGAGCGATGTTGCAATGTCGATGTTCTGGAACCTTTCTTATGTCATGGTTTAACATTAACACTTACCATTACCTAAATGTAATTGCCAACTAATAGTTACATAAAAATTATCAGCTCTATTGCCCTTCGAATAGGTGTTTGATTGGAAATTTTACAAAGGTTACTGACCTTTTCAGCGTTTGAAATGATTGATTTTGTCAAGTGTTGTAAAGAATTCTTAAAACAATTACAAATGATAGCAATGTAGTTTTCTGTTTGTTTACCAAACTCGTGCAAAAGAAACCCGCCTCTTGACACAGAAAACTGATCAAATGGTATTGCCCCTAACTGGGAGCGAACCCGCACCGTCACAACGGCAGCGCCTAGCCCTTCAACTCCGACAACGCAATTAAGGCGTATAAAAGTGGCAACGTGTGTACAGGCAATTCTCACAATATTCTGCATATCCATGTTTTGTTCTCTGTTTTGTTGTAGAGCATTTGCTGTTTAATCAACAAGACATGATGGCAAGAATTAAAAAAAATAATCGATCAAGCTTCTAGTTGTTAAAGATTTCTTAATAATCCTTTTTACACTTAATACTCAAGCTTAATAAAGAATGTCATAAAGCTCGTAATTGACATTCTTTACACGTTAACCTAATGAAACGGAAACAAATCATTGCCAAGTAAAAGTGTTTCTCCGGGACAATTCAGTTACAATTGTAATGCTGCATCGTGTGGTATTTCAGTATTTATACTTCTTAAAACTTGATAAGGGCCACTTTTGTGGACTCCATTTATAATTGTTTAGTTTATCATTTTGAACAGTTGAAATTACACTATGTTTCATTTGTATTGTTAATTTGATGAACCGATCAATTAATTACCTGAGTTGAATTATTGCACTGAAAAACGAGGGTAAAACTATTTAAGCGGGAAAACTTACAGACTTTAAAAGTGGCCCTTATCAAATTTTGAGTATAATTTAATATATTTATGTTTCAACGTTGATAATAACAGTCGGTTTGATTCAATTAAATTTCTTAAATAGGCATGTTTGACTGCTTTTTAAATGATCCCATTGGGGCAAGTTTCCTGTTTCATCTATTTCATCAATCCCATCTGTATCACGGACTATACTTGTATGCCATTTTACAAAGCAAAACATCTTAATTTTATTTTGGTTTGAATACAAGCTAGTTTTGCAAACCAAAACATGATTGTTTCAGAAGAATATATCTAAATTTGAGTGTGTATTGTTATTATAATCTCATCATAATGATACCTTTTGGCAGTTAAGTGGATACACGGCAGTCCCATACATTGTTTTTTGCAACATTGGTCCTTATTCTTAACTTACTACATATGTACAAAATGTACCTATATTTAGTAACGCAATTAACATGATTTAGCAGAATTACTTAGTATATTTAAATAATGAAAGTGCTTAATCAAGTACAAAGTCAGTCGAGAGTCATTTTATTTCATTTTGACGTGTAATAAATAGGAAAAGGAGTACAACTTGGGTCACACTTTTATTTTTAGTCTTACGAGAATTTTCTTGAAGAGTACGCTAGGTCGAAATAACAAAAAAGATAAAGATTTCATTTAAATCAACTATCAAAGCTCTTTTGAACAAGTTTGCTTATATTTAGGTAAGCTCTTACTACTGACACAACACTATATTACAGGATAAAAATTTGTAAATAAGTTTATTTTAACATTTTTTATGATGCAATTGTGTGATTGAGGATTCTGTTCATGTAAATAGCCACCACAAGTAATCTTCAAGGCATGTCTCGTCTGACACAGCTTTTTCACTCTTCAAAATATTTTGGTAAAGCAAACTTCACTTTTAAATATCTCAGTCTTGTCTGTCGAAAACATCACGGGAACAAGATATAGTTTTTAAAACGTTATAGATCTAATCTCGGAGTACAAGTATACATTTTTGTGATAAATAGTCATTAAAATTGTTCAAAACAAAGCATAACATAAACCTCGATATTGAATACTGGTTTCTTAAAAAAGTGGAAACCACATCCAGGATTCCCATTTATAAAACTTCATGGCCAAAGAAAACCTTTCAAACTTTATGGCGAAAATTCGCCATGGCGTTTTCATGTCAAGACTTGCCGTGGTGGTTTTAAAACTGTTTTTAAAATCACAAAAATAATATTGTGATAATAAGAAATTTGTATAGTCAGTACTGTTATCAGTAAAATAACCCGTTACCGATGCCATGCAGTGATGGTTACGTATATCAGGGCTATCCGATCATTTATAAGAAAACACCATTTTATTTCACGTGGAAATGCGTACTTTGAAATTTGACATAATTTGGGAAGAAGTACTGACTCTTTTTATTCACGGTGGAATGAGATTCATCATTGAAATTTTGGGGTGAATAAATGTTTTTATTTCAAATAAAGTGTAATGTTGTCAGAAAATTTCATAGATAAGTTTCTCATTGCGATATTCTCCTGCACAAAACACACCCTTGTCCGAAACAGAAAATTAATTAAGGTAGATAAAATTTGCGGTAAAAATATTTTTCTTGGTAAACTTTATGTGGAAATGGACATTTCGAACTCAGAAATAATGTATAATAACTCAAATTTTTTATTTATTTTCATAATTGCCTTGTTTAAAAAATATTTGTGAAGCAAAATTAATAATTATGTTTTGTTATGAACAGAAATTGTTTCTGCAGCCATTAATTGTATTGTTGACTGATCAAACTTTGAAGAGTTTCAATTTGGTAATTTGGTAGCAAACTAAAAAATCTTCATATTCTTTGTTTGTCTACTGACTTTATTCCCTTTATATTGCAACCCACCAGAAAAAACAACTAAACGGAAAAAACAACATTTTTTTTACGTGGAAATTTAAGGTACACCTTTACATGTATGTAATAACTGTCATGAAGTACTAGTATGCCAAGAACTTTTAAGAACCTTAAAACATTGTTATAGGTTATAAACTTGATAAAAAAGAATTTAATATTGTTAATAGTGTTTCGAGTCAAATTGCTAAGTGTATCGACTAAACGTGCTAAAAGTAATAGAAGATCAAATCTTATAAACACAATGCATTATTAATTTAATGATTTAACGTTAATGTAATGTTTTAAAACATAAACTTATGTCGTTAAGCTTTTAAAATCATGTGAAAAGCATTAGCGTTGATATTTAAGACATCGATACTCTGTTAATTGTTATTTTGTTCATATGTATGTACATACTATAACCCGACTGTTGATTTTATTTAATAAACGGGTTGTCTTTATTTGACAACTAAAAGATCAACAACAACAAAACCATGAAAAGACAAGAAGACTTTCACAAACCTTTTAACAACAGTATGACTTTTCCCGAACTGAAATGTATTTTCATTACGAATTTTATTGCAAATAAAACAACTTTCTTGACGCATTCTCATCATGTAACACCTTTAGGTTCACATTTATTTGTAATAGAATATTAACGAAGAATCCATTTCTGTGATAATGCCCGAATCATTAAGTTCAAGTGAACTTTTAGAATCTCAATTGCAAATTATCTCCATTCAAGAGAAACGGCGAAATTTCCCATCGCGTTTTTTAATGCATGGCTATTAAGTGGAAGTTTTAAGAGCGTTAACATTACGATATCTATGTTCTGGAACCTTTCTAATGTCATGGTGTAAAACATATCACATATCATTAACCTAAATGTAATTGCCAACTTATAGTTACATAAAAATGATCAGCTCTATTGCCCTACGAATAGGTGCTTGATTTGAAATTATACTAAGGTTACTGAACTTTTCAGCGTGAAAAATGTTTGTTTATAAAGAGTTGTTAATGAATTCTTGAAAAAAAACACAACAGTTTACGAAAGCCGTGCAAGTGCCAAGGAAACCCTCCTCTTGACACAGAAAATTGATCGAGGTGTATGAAAGTGTTGTTAACGTGCGTACTGATAAGTCTTAAATTATTCTGCATTTTCGCTTTTCGTTCTCTGCCTTGATGCAAAAAATTAAGGTAGTTTAAGCAACAAGACGCGATTGCAAAAATTAAATAAACAATCGAGCTTCTTTAATTTAATTTGGTTGTTTGGTAGCAAGTTGAAACATCTCCATATTTGTTTAAGTTTGTCTAGTAATTTTATTCCCTTGTATTTATTTTCTTTTTCTCGTATGTATTATGCAAAATAAAAAAAATCAAGAAAAAACAAATCAGAAAAGAAAAAAAGAAAAAGAAAAACACAAAAACAACAAAAACAACAAATAATAATGAAACGACAAGAAAACAACTACATCTCGTTTAACCTTTAATTCTAATATGATATCTTATTATCTAAAGTGCATTTTTCCTTATTAATTTTATTGCAAAATATATCAACTTTGATTCGCATTTATTTGTAAAACAAACTAGCGAAGAAACTATTTCTGTTTTAATACCTGAACTATTAAGTTCATTTTTAGAATCACTATTGCAAAAGTTCGCCATTCAAGAGATACGGCAAAAGTTCGCCATCACGTTTTCAATAAATATCATTAATAATTTAATTAATTTATTCTATTTTATGCAATGCTACTAACGAGGTGATTTTAATAATTTTTATTGCGATGTCATTTTCTAGAACTTTTTTAATGTCATGGTGTAAAAAATAACACTTATTATTAAGGTAAATGCTAAATTATAATAACATAAACATTTTTAGCTGTATTTTGCCCTTCATTGCTTGATTAAATATTTTACAAAGGTTACAGAAGACTTTCACAAACCTTTTAAAAACAGTATGACTTTTCCCGAACTGAAATGTATTTTCATTACGAATTTTATTGCAAATAAAACAACTTTCTTGACGCATTCTCATCATGTATTCTCAATAAAGCGAACACCTTTAGGTTCACATTTATTTGTAATAGAATATTAACGAAGAATCCATTTCTGTGATAATGCCCGAATCATTAAGTTCAAGTGAACTTTTAGAATCTCAATTGCAAATTATCGCCATTCAAGAGAAACGGCGAAAATTTCCCATCGCGTTTTTTAATGCATGGCTATTAAAGTGGAAGTTTTAAGAGCGTTAACATTACGATATCTATGTTCTGGAACCTTTCTAATGTCATGGTGTAAAACATATCACATATCATTAACCTAAATGTAATTGCCAACTTATAGTTACATAAAAATGATCAGCTCTATTGCCCTACGAATAGGTGCTTGATTTGAAATTATACTAAGGTTACTGAACTTTTCAGCGTGAAAAATGATTGTTTTATAAAGAGTTGTTAATGAATTCTTGAAAAAAAACACAACAGTTAACGAAAGCCGTGAAAGTGCCAAGGAAACCCTCCTCTTGACACAGAAAATTGATCGAGGTGTATGAAAGTGTTGTTAACGTGCGTACTGATAAGTCTTAAATTATTCTGCATTTTCGCTTTTCGTTCTCTGCCTTGATGCAAAAAATTAAGGTAGTTTAAGCAACAAGACGCGATTGCAAAAATTAAATAAACAATCGAGCTTCTTTAATTTAATTTGGTTGTTTGGTAGCAAGTTGAAACATCTCCATTTTTGTTTAAGTTTGTCTAGTAATTTTATTCCCTTGTATTTATTTTCTTTTTCTCGTATGTATTATGCAAAATAAAAAAAATCAAGAAAAAACAAATCAGAAAAGAACAAAAGAAAAAGAAAAACACAAAAACAACAAAAACAACAAATAATAATGAAACGACAAGAAAACAACTACATCTCGTTTAACCTTTAATTCTAATATGATATCTTATTATCTAAAGTGCATTTTTCCTTATTAATTTTATTGCAAAATATATCAACTTTGATTCGCATTTATTTGTAAAACAAACAAGCGAAGAAACTATTTCTGTTTTAATACCTGAACTATTAAGTTCATTTGAATTTTTAGAATCACTATTGCAAAAGTTCGCCATTCAAGAGATACGGCAAAAGTTCGCCATCACGTTTTCAATAAATATCATTAATAATTTAATTAATTTATTCTATTTTATGCAATGCTACTAACGAGGTGATTTTAATACTTTTTATTGCGATGTCATTTTCTAGAACTTTTTTAATGTCATGGTGTAAAAAATAACACTTATTATTAAGGTAAATGCTAAATTATAATAACATAAACATTTTAGCTGTATTTTGCCCTTCATTGCTTGATTAAATATTTTACAAAGGTTACAGAAATTTCGGCTTTGGAAATGATTGTTTTTGTCAAGTGTGTTAATTGATTGTTGAAAAATAAAATATAAAGTTGATAGCAATGCAGTTTCTGTCTGTTTACCAAACCCGTGCAAAAGAAACCCGCCTCTTGGCACAGAAAACTGATCAAATGGTATTGACTCTAACTGGGAGCGAACCCGCAACGCCACGGCGACAGCGCCTAGCCCTGCAATTCCGGCAACGCAATCAAGGCGTATAAAAGAGTATCACAATATTCTGCATATCCATGTTTCGTTCTCTGTCTTGGTGCAGAGCATTTGTTGTTTAATCAACTATACATGATGGCAAGAATGTAGACAATTATCGATCAAGCTTCTATTTTTTTAAGATTTCTCCAGAATCCTTCATACACTTTATACTCAAGCTTAATTCAGGAAGTAATGCTAATTATTGCCATGTCTTTACATGTTAACCTAACGAAACGGAAACAAATCATTGCCAACTAAAAGTGTTTCTCCTAGACAATTCATTTACATTTATTACTGCTGCATCGTGTGGTATTTGAGTATTTATACTTCTCAAAATTTGATAAGGGTCACTTAAGATTGTGGACTGAAATTATTATTGTTTAGTTTAACTTTTTTAGAGTTTAAAATACACTAAGTTTTGTTTTTATTTTTTGTTAAAATAACCGATTAAGTATCTATCTGAGTAAAATTATTGAACTAGCACGAGTGTCAAACTATCAAAACGGGAAAACTTACAAAAATTAAAAAGTGTCCCTTATCAAATTTTGAGTAGTGTACATTTTATTTATGGTTCAACGTTAACTTTGACAATATGAATGATTCAATTACATTCGTTCAATGTTTAATTCAATGAGTATTATACAATAATCCCATAATTCAATTCCCAGAAGACCCAAGTATGCATTGTGTTAAATTCAAAAAGGAAATATTTTTCTATTCAGGCAGTATTATTTTTCACCGAACATGTTTTACTGTCGGAAGCTGACAGTTCTTTAAAAACTGTTTACGGTGTTTCGTGGCATTCAGTTACAACAAAAAACTTTTAAACAACAAAATAAACAATGAAGTTTGTTGCTACTTTTATTTTGGATTATATTTAACAAGAGCTTGACAAAATTTAGTTTTCGACAGCATGACTTTATAAACAATAAACTTACCTTTGTTAAAACTAAAAGGGACGATTCAAATAGTAAGCAATTATATACAGCTCGAAAAAAAATCAATCATCTGAATTCTGCCTACTGAGATCAATATGGACCTGTAAATCTTATTTTAATTATGTATTTAAAAAATAAAGTATGTGTTTTCGGAAAAGATCGAGAAAAAAGTATTTCAAGATACGTAGGATTCGTGACAATAGCATCCTTTTTCATGACTTTCCATAACTTTGCAAAATTTGTCAGAGTGACTGGAATAAATCTGCATCCTAACAAACATAAACATATGTAACTGATTTAATGAATTTTCTATGTTAGCTTTTGATTTTAATGTTATTTTGAAACACATTGATCTTGGAATCTGATGTGACCATCTGGCAAGTTTAAGCATTCGTATACTCTGCATAATTTTTAAAGTTAATGTACATTGTTAACAGATTTCGAATGTTACTATGAAATCAAATAAAAGAAAGGTATAAATCCGGCAATCTATGTTTTTGCGGATGTTTATCTTAAAATATGCAACAAAAGTATTTAGTACCTTTCAGACTTAAGTTAGCTTTAATTAAATTGCTAAATCTTAAACATGAACTAATGCATAAAATAAACGTCATTCTGCTAAATTTTGCAATAAGCGCACACTCATAATACAACTACTCTTAAACCGAAAATGCACTTTTTGTGACGGACGGCTGAGTATTGTATTTCATTTTATTTGTATATTTTAATGATATTTCATGCCAAATGTAAATGTCGCAGCTCATGCTCACTTCTATACAAAAAATAACAATACGACAAAAAACTATTTACCATCACCAAAAGCCATTAATATTTTTTACATAATAATATACATTTTAATAAACGGTCAGGTTATATTACATACAATGCTTTCATACCAGATGGTAATCAAATAACGTCGTATGAAACAAAATCAGGCGGAGGACATTAGTTTTTCAATAATATTGACTTTAAATAGATTATCACTGACAAAACAAAATTCGCGTCGAATTCCATTTTCATCTTGTTGTTTACCAAATAGAAAGGATTTTTTTCATTACTAGTTACTTTGCTTAAGTCCAGACACAAAGGGGTTTCATGGTTTCAGTAATTTCGATCAAAGAACCGACGTCTCATCGTGGGATTAGTCACTATTTTGAGGCAAACTACTAGGTAAAATAAAAACAATTAATAGTTTCTTACATAAGATACACACATTACATCATTTTGTATATTTTGTCACTTTATCCTGTTTGTCAGCTATTTAACATAAAAATATACCTGCAGACTGTTTCTGTCGATAGTTAAGTTCATGTTTCGAGTTCTTCCGGGTACCGTTGACGTTATGGACGTCGCACGTGGACGAGAATTTACGCGCAGGTAAGTTGAAGATGTCGTGTTTTCTGGCTCAGACACGTTAAAATGACAGATTTTCCTCTGGAATGTTCTTCTAAATTCGCTGCTGAAGTAGGAATATAAGAAGACGTTCACCGAGGCGTTGATCTGCACCAGCAAGTTACAAATGTTACCAGCTATTTTGATGATATCTGTAGGAAAGGCTTTGCGTGTCGCTTGTAAGTAAGATATATAAACAAGCAGAACCGCCTGGGGTGTCTGGCAGATTATAAAAACTACCACTACTGAAATCAGCATTAAAGTAACTCTGTTCTGTTCTTTGTTGCGTTGAGCCGCATTCCCCGTGACTCTTGTCTGGGATAATGTTTGATGCGCCCTGTTGGCCTTCCACACTGATTTTACAAGTAGACTGTTGAATACTGCCAAAAGAATCAAAGGTGTGAAGGTAAACCATGTGACATACCACCAGTAAAACCCCAGCTGGTAGCTCGGATGTTGAGCGAATTCTGTATTTCTACACGTAAAGAGTTTACGGTCCGTTACGGGATTCATATCAATCTGAACAATTTCCGTTTCAAAGAATTCTGGAAAAGTGTTGAATAAACATACTGTAAATATTATACCACTGGCAATTTTAGCTTTATTTACTGTACACCATGCTTTTCTTTTCATCGGCATCCGAACTGCTACATACCTTTCTAGCGTAAAGCAAACAGTTAACCACACTGCCGTGTTGCTGAACAAATCCGCAAAAACCCGAGCAAAAGGAATATACCTGAAAGCCGCTTCGGGTAATTCTTTATTGGAGCAATGGAGAAAAGACAAAGTCAATGTAAAAAGTAGATATAAAGAATCGCAGATTGCTAATACAATCAGGTATGTGTTGGTAGAAGTTCTCATTTTCGGATTAAAAAGTACAATAATGTTAAAAATGTTTCCGAGGACGCCACAGAAAACCACCATCGGGACAAGAAATTTCTGAACAACAAGTCTAGTTAAGTATAATGCTTGCGAAACATTTATATCAGATAATGTGTTATTGTCAAAGAAGATAGAAGTGTCATTTAAAAATGTAAATTCTTCTTCAAAGCTTAAATCCATGATGTAATCTTGCACTGGTAGTGTCACCACTTTCCAAAAGACACGGAAGCTTATTTCATTTTCTTTCTAAGTTTCTCGGCAAAATAGTGGTCGTCAGCTAATTTTACAATGATTCTTGATTTTGTTATGTCGAGATTTATTGCAGACGAATTAGTTGTCACAATATCAGAACCTTGTACGTTTGGCGAAATCCTTGCAACAATGTTATTCCTCCGTTGTATTTGAAGTGCTACATCCGCTTTCTGAATTTGATAACATATAGCACCAGTAGAACATGTCAAATCCAAAGTCTACCAATTACGCATAGCCAACACAAGGTTTCTGAAGAGAAAAAAGAATATTTTAGTATAATGCAGTATAATTGTTTCAATACATACGTTTTGTTTAAACGTATTTCTTTAGTTATCCGTTAAAGGATTCAATTATTTTTGTTATTCTGTCGTTTTAGACAAAGGTGAAGCAAACTAACACTGTTTTCGGGTTTTTACGGGTTTATCGTATTTGCAGTCTCCACGTTTCAGTGTCATTTTCATTTTACAATAAATTTACAACTAGTTTATAAAATCAATTGCAAGAACCGATACAGACAATTATTTAGAAATGTTAACGTTATATTGAATTTGTAAATATTTCATAATTGCTAATTGAGAACTTTCCATATATTGTCTAATAAAAGCATATGGAGATTTACATATAATTTAAAACATTGTGACTTTGTTACTGGAGCATTTTGTAATGTTATTATATTTAAAAACCTAAAAAACTCATGCAAGTAAAAATAAAATTAAAGATAAAATTATACAGCATTCACAGGCAAATTTCGTAAACGCGAAGATCTACTTTTAAATCGATATGAATGTTTGAACTAGTTTTAAAAGGTCTAAATAAAGAAGCCCGCTAAGCGAAGTCTTTAAAGTTGTTTCATTTCAGGAATGTCTATATGCTAATGTCTAAAACTCATATATGAAAGTTAGAGTCCTGGTGCAACCACATTTTTTAATCGGCATTCTCTTAAAACTCGTGCAAACTTTTTTATTTGCTGTTTAGTATTTTAATCACTGCATATTTAGGGTGTATTCACTACTAGCCTATACGATTGCATAATGTCACAAACATATTTGTAGAAGAACAATATTTGAAGGTTAAAAGGTATCCTACATTCAGATGTTATAAAACGATTTCAAAGTTATTCCTACAAGTAAATTCCAAAACAAAAAAAAAGTGTTTTTATAATGTCAATGTCAATTTCGAACAGTGAATCAAAAACTATTTACAACACAAATGCGTAAAAATTTCCTAAAGGGAAGTTTTTACATGTAAACATTCTAGTATGTAAAAGTTTACTCTTTTATTTAAAATTTCGGACACCTGTCCCTTTTCATGATTTAAAAATAATATAATTCATTATTATAATAATTAAGAAGTAATATAATTAAATTCTGTTTTTTATTCTTGGAAACCGACATGTGCCTGAAAACATTTGTATAAAAGAGTGACAATAATTATATAATTTAAAACTATTTACATGATCTTAAATATCCTTTGAATATAATAATCCTACAAGATCATCCAAACAAATGTAGTATTAGTCGTCACGTAATAAAATATCTTCATGCAATGAATGGATTATTAGTAATATTTACCAGTCAGTATAAAACAACACAACCGATACTTGACTTTATAAGACACAATGAAGCTAATGAACTGTCAAACTTTGATGAATGAGATTTTATGCTGGTCTTTTATTTCCTATTTGTTGCGATTCTGAAAACGTCGCAGTACAAAAGCATCATGGAAATAGAAAAGTTCATATCGGAAAAAATGTCTCCTGCTATCTATCCTGGTGACGTCCGTTTGAAACTGAAAGAAAAAATGCGTAAATAAAATGTTATATGCTCTTGTCCTACCTTTTCGTTTGAAATCTGAAACCCTATAAATAAAAACGATCTTTTAGCTAATTGAAGGAACGATATGCCCTGGACATTTGAAAAGGTGAAAAAACAATGACAGAGGAATCGACGTGTAATTATGCAATGCGACAATTCCGAGCAGCTTGAATTGACGTTGGAATTACAGCGAATCTATTAACTTAAAGAATAAATAGAGCAAGCGCCTATAAATGATTAAGGGAAAGTTGCATTTGCGAGTCAGGGATTATTTATTAGTGGGTCTTATTTTACAGTTGCTCTTTTGTTTTATAAGACTAAGTGTAACTTGCAAATGCGCCATGTTAATCGTACTGAGCATGACAAAAACGTTGTTGAGTAGATTGGAATAGGGGCATGTGTGGTGATTATTTGGAAAGGGCAGTTTAAATATTTAAAATGTGCACAAACATTATTTTTGTTGGGAGGGATAGATTGGGCTGATTGTGGTAAGAGTGTTAACAATAAAAGAACAAATTACTCATTATATTTTGATGGGGGGAATTAGAGGATGTGTTATAGGGTAGAATGTGGGTGTTGGTATCATATTTGAAATAAATAACGGCTAGAACCAATAACAACGAAAATAGTATTCATAAGCTCAGGAATCAAACAGTGTAAGTATATGGATGTCCGAAGAAATGTTAAGTCTGTGCACTATAAAATCCTCATTAAAACCCGTGGTGACCAGTCAGTATTTGGGAGTTACCATTCGGGTTGAATTTTTGAGTTTTGTTTTAGTGGTCACCGTGGTAATATTATAAATAGTCAAATTAATCTGACACTATATTGACATTAGGTAGCCTGTATTTGTTGAAAAAGAAAACTTTAAATTAGTACGAGGGTGAGTCGTAAAGTTTCCGGACTGTACTTATAACTTCATAGTTTTAAGACTCAGGAAAAAAACAAAACGATTATATATAAATAACATGTTTAATAAATAATATGTAAAAATATCACAGAAAACAAACAATGCATAACGAAGTTACAGCATTTACAAATACTACATTACATGCGGTACGGAGCACTTAAACGTCATAAATCGTAACGCGACGTTAGAAAATGTTATCTCACAGTTTCTCAAAATATTCACCGTCCGCACGAACACACTTATCGTGACGTTCTACCCACTTCTGATACACTGCGGGATACCACTCAGGCTCAAATCGTCCCACCTCACTCCGCACAGCCAGCCTAAGCTCCTCGAGTGTCTCGAACCTAGGTCCGCACAGCTCGCCCTTCAGTCGCGGGAACACGGCAAGTCCATAGGGGCCAAGTCTGGGCTATATGGGGCGTGGTTGATGCGTTCGTATCCGAGAAAGTCGATAGTCATCAAGGTGTACGTCGCACGGTGACTAGGTGCGTTATCCTGGTGAAACAACAATTCCTCTATGGCGACCCCGGGCCTCTTCTTCCTAATAGCGTTGGTCAAGTCACGTCTCAGAACCTGCAATGAGAGAAAACACTTTGTTTTAACTAAAGTTATTTTAATTTCCTTATTGGTCATTTATTAAATTTATTTAAAATCGCTTTAATGCAGATAATTAAGACTCAATTATAGTATTCTGTTAATGATATTATTAAATGAATATTTATTGATGCTGATTTAATATTTAATTACCTTTTGATAATATTCCTTGTTGACTGTCTGGCCCTGAGGTACCGCATGCTGCAGCAGCATACCGCGGCTGTCCATGAAGAAAATTGACCATCAACGAAAGTATCACGGTATGAAAGCCATGGCGCCATAAAATTCTCTACGTTGTAGAATAATCTTCTAACTAAAGTACTCCCTTGACACGTTTTATGACACGTGTCAGATAGTGTCACGTTACGTTACAAAACGTAAATAAAAACACGTTAACGGTCGCACTTTTGCCGAGAAATCTTTTCCCTTGATATACATAAACAAACATTTCAACGTAGACAATTATCACATTTTGCAGAAAAAAATAGAAAGAAAGAAAACATGAAAGACGAAAAGAAAGAAAGAAACAGAACGGACATAAAAAATAATCAGTACATTAAGTGTTATACATTATTTGGAAAAAGAAACTTTACCTTTAATAGAAATACGTTACAAAGTACATATGTGACTTGCTTGTTTGTGTGTTAAACTTTAAGGATATTAAAACCAATCGCTCCAGTCAACTCAAAACATGTGTACTAGCTTAACTTGTAAATAAAGTCTATAGCGACTTTGGTAAAATATTGCAATGGTGCCAGGAAAACACCCCGAGATACAAAATCTGCAATAAGGAGATGTAGTAGAGGGTTCAAAAATGACCGAGCCGGTCAATATTGTTTAATTAGTTTCTGAATAATTTATAGTAAACTAGAATATTGTACCACGCTACATGCTTTGATCGAAATATGTAACACAATGAAAATGAACTGCCTGTTGCATATGCCGTGCAAACACCATACAATTTATTGAATGTTCTGTTCTGATGTTTGAGTATATTACATGTTTTTATTAACGTTACAACAACAAAATCGGACTTATGAGATTACGGATCCATAATAGAATATAAAATACAGTGCGGAATTACATGTATGAGTATTTTACACACAGGCTAGAAACCATCTGAATACAGCACTGGAATAATAAAAAAACACAACAGAATGTGCATTTATTTATGCTTTTAAGTAAACTACAGTTTTTTGTGAGTGAAATTATAGTGATATTCTATTTAACTGTTTTCAAACTGTGGGATATCATTTTTATTTTCCTCGGTCTATTTGACGTTGGTACTTAGATAAGGTGTTTGGATTGTAATTGAATTTTAGGACAATTTTAAATCCAGCTATTTTTCTTTACTGTTCAAACTTTTATTGCTTATGTAATATGAAAATACATTTATAAATATATTAATTACATTTTTTGGGCAAGGTCGTTTTGAACTGCATATTGAGATATTTTTATTTTTTCTTTCCTATCGATAACAGAGCACTCACGAGACTGCCGTAGCACCATAATAATGCCTATTAACAGTTCAAAATACTTCTCAGTAATGTCTCAGTTGTGGTAAATATACCGTATAATGGGTTTTTTCGCGAGCATAATATTTTCGCTATTTTCGCGACCTACGTGAATTCGCTAAAATTAAAAACGCCAAAAATTCCCAACAACATTCGCGTTAATTTCTGTTAGCGCACTTTTCGCTAAAATTACAACCGCGAAAATTAAAATTACGACAAAATCGCGAAAATTTTCGATCGCGAAAATAACCCATTATACGGTACATTTGCGACTATAAAAATTATATTAATGACTGAAAAGGATTTTTACCGAAACATTTGACTTATCAAAATTTTTTAGCCTAAGATATGTTGTGATTGAGTTTGACTGCGTAATTTACGCTATAATAATAACTAAGACTTTAAATGTATTCATTCGTATGTTGACTATTACATCACATTCTCTTTGTTTACAGGTCATCTACAGTTTGTAGAATATATTTTAATATTTGAAATCACTTGAAACCAGGCACTCTTATGTATATATGCTGTAATTACTTTACTATTTTAAATGTATGTTTCGCAACATATAGTACAATGTCATGTAAGCTGTCCTATCTAAAATATCTACCCTAACATTCAAAATATGGCAGTTCTACTTAATTCTCAAGTTTATTCGTTTCTGGTATATTTTTTGAATTGCCGATTTATCTTTTAATATAATTCTTGCGAAGCAGGAAAATAGCTTACATAATCACTTCAAAGTGAGAACTATGGTTTCAACGACATTTTCCAGGATTTTAACGGCAATTTGCTTTTAACTTACTATTTTAGACGTTTTTTCTGATGGCTTCCTATAACCTTGATCCCAAAATAAATTTTAGGAATGGCTTTTACTTAACAAAAACAAAACAATCACAACAACTTCTTTCTGTGGAAATATAAAATAAGCGCATGTTCAAGAGTACATATGCGTAACATTTACTAAGATCGGTTTGAATGTGATTATCGGTACCACACATTAAAAAAAATATTATCATATTTGTGGTGTGGTTTTCGGTGGCTTTCAAAGTTAGTTCCCCTTTAATCTATTTCTATAAGCAAACTAATTATTTTATCATTTTAAACGATTTTCAAAAAATGGTCAACATTTATTTTCTCTACACAAGACCAAATAATTCAAGTTAAAGTGTTTGAAATACTCACAAGAAAACTTCACCGACTGAATTTGTCTTAGTTAAAGTTTTATTATTGGAATAATCTAATATATCATCTAACTGTTGCGACAGTTTCCCCGAAAGAACAATCGAAAGGCCACATATTCATCAATGTAAGATAATAAAATGTCATTTTCAACATTTACTTTTGGATTTGTAAATTTTTACTTCTTACAGGCTTGGTGTTGACGCAAAAACCTATTCATAATGCCTTGTGGTTTCAATATCGCAGCCAATATAGATTTGGATATTGTTCAATCACCCCAAGGATATATTTCCTGCCTTTTAAACTTTGCCTTTGGCGTTGTATGTGATATGCATGATTTATATTCTCTGATCCCCTGTCAAAATTCTATTCTGTTTAGTTCCGCGCATTGTTTTCTCGTTTAGGGCAATCCCATTCTTTTATCTGGGGATTATATTCCGCTGAACATGGAATGGTATTAATCTGAAAATACCGCATTGAACGTTTCATGTTCTCCGCCATATGCATACCATCGTTTGGTATAGATCAAAATTGTATTGATTATTGGTGTAAATATTGAGTTGCGCTCAACCCGAGGCTAGACGGCTTGGGCAGTAATATGCATTTCCATTACTGCCCATGAACAAGCTCAATCAAACCGAGCCTGCAATATTTTCATATTTGTCGTGTTCGGTGGCTTACAAAGCTCCCTTTTCATCTATTTTTATGAAACACAACATGTATCAAACGTCTGTCAGTCAAAACAGACCAGATGTCAACTTAAAAGATTTTTGGTTGTTTTCCTAAAATATTTTTAGAAATAAAGTGAAATATGCCTATGAGGCATTGTCACACCTAAATCGTACAGCCAACGAGTAGAGAGAAAACGAGAGCACGGCTTTATAAAATGAATAATTTTATATAAGACATCAATTTACGAAAAGAGAATCTTTTAATGGTCAGTAGCAAAACAATTTGCCACTAGGAATATATACCAGGTTCTAGAGTGTTTATACCACATGAACTCATATACTTAGGGACAATGAAAACGCACGGTCGATATAATTGCATTTAAACAAAGAAAACATATTTCTGAAATATATTTTTTCGCAGTTTCATAAAACTGATTGCATTGCCACCATTTGTATACCAAAATTATAAAAAATGATTGCATAATAACAAGTTATTGTGTAATAAAGACAAAATCAAATATTTTTTCATTGCGACTATCACGACATTAAACTTAAATTGAGCCTACAATATTTGGAGAATTGTCGTGTTTGGTGGCAATAAAAGATCCGATCCCATTTCATCTATTTTTTAATTTAATAAAACGTCTCCCCATACATGAAATCATGGTCGTTATCAATTACATGAAGGCTGCTGAGAACGAGATAAATATTTGTTAAAATATTTAAATGCTCTTAACCATTGGCTATTTAGCGTAGACATTGAAATGCATTTTCATTATTGCCCATGAACAATGTCAATCAAACTGTGCTTGCAGTGATCGGTGGCTATCAAAGACCCTGTTAAAAATATTTGATTAGTTTTATACATTACAAGAGACATTGCATGAAATTTTTTCACCCAATAAATGTAACAAACTTTTAGTTTTGGAATATCAGTAATTTAAAAGTGAAATCAATGTCTATAAATTAAAAAGGCAATTAGGTTCCAGGTTAATTTAAAGGAACGAATGTTTCAGATTAAAGAAACAAGATGAGATGACGATTTTTCCTTTAATCAGTTCATCAATAATTAAACACAATTATATTTCAATGTCATTCAAAACCGCACTTGCTAACCCAATCGAAACAAATCATGTCATCATTTCAATTATAATGAGAACTTGTTACGCTTATCTTGCACTTTTCAGTAAATGATAAAAACATTTCTTCAGACTTTCTCTGTTTTGAATCAGAAAGTTACAACAAAAGCCTGTCACAAACAATTTGACTGCGTACAATATTTTGACATGTGACGTCGAAGAGCATGACATGGCATGCGCGGACTACCTCGAGTTCCTGCGATAAAGCTTGTCGTGATTCGCATTGTCAATGTGGCTGTTACAAAAATTCATTGAAATATGATAATGCAGGGTCACTTCATTCGCACGCCTGACATTCAAGGGTATGTGTACAAAGTGGACCTACTTTTAACTTTTTTTACTTCTGGTCAAATTCATAATTGCACTTTGTTGGGAGTAAATGTTTTTTATATTGTAATTGTAATGCTGTCAGAAAAAGTTATAGATGAGTGTCTGAATGCGTTAGTATAACGCAAATAACATGTCTCTTGCCCGAAACAGAAAATTAATTGAGGATAAAACAACGCTGTGAAACATGTTTACCTTGGTGCACACAACGTCGGTACAAAACTCTGTTAATAGGACTCAAGCAAAATGCAATATAATTCAAAGATGACTTACTTATAATTATTTATTTTCTATACGTAAACATTTGCTTTTAATTATGAAGATATTATGTTTCGCCAGACATGAACGGATATTGCATCTCTCGCAATATTGCAAAATTACAACACAGTTATACCGAATTCACGCATTTACGAGTTTTCGCCAAATTTAATTTGGTAGCAAATTGAAATATTATTAGATTGTTTGTGTTTGTCTGATATTTCTATTCCATTCTATTCATTTTCTGAGGAAAGTATTTGGAAAAGCAAATAACAAAATAATAAGACTTAGCATGTTCAATCTTTTAACACGAATATGATTGCTCATGAACTGTAATGATTTTTTGTTAATTAATTTGAACATTAAGATTTTCAAATGAGAAGATTTTTGTAAGATTTTTGACGCATTATCAGCTTGCGTTTTTTGATTACGCGAACATGTTCAGGAACCGTTTCAATACCATGGTGTAAAAGATAACACTTCTCATTTAGGTAATAACCAACTAATAGAGTAACATAAAAATCATCAATTGTATTGCCCTTTGAATAGGTGGATGATTTGACATTATAAAAACTAATCTTTAAACCTTTCAAATAGATATTTGTCAAATGTTATCAATGCAATCTTGAAGACGTTAAAGTTTAGGTAGTTCTCTCCTTTTTTTTAATTGAGTTTTTTTTCAGTTTTTTCAAATTCATCGTGTTTTATAGCTTCCGAAATACTCTTTTTATTTGCACATCAGCGAACTAATCTTAGAACTTTCTTAAAGTACAAGGCTACTTATAATTAGTCTCCAGAGAATCACAAAAACGTCTGAAACACAGTAAAATGGAATATGTTTCATTACATGCTTTTATAAATTATTCATTGGCTATTGGGGAATAATAACTACGGTAGAATGTTCTCTTGTGGATTAAAGGACAATCACGGTGTAAGAAATACTTCTTTCCGCATAATTTACAATCTCTTTTCTATATGAGTAGAAGTTTTCGGTAAGATCTAAAAATGTACTTTACCTATTGTAAGATTCTAAAAATAAATTGGCACTATGATCATACGTTTTATTTGTGACATCGCGAAATGATTTGGCATCAAACGTTTTTATTGTTACATCGCGAAATAAATGAGTATCGGACGTTTTATTTGTGACATAGCGAAAGGAATTTTATCACAAACGTTTTTCGTGACATTGATTTATTAAGAAATGTTAAACAGAAACTTTTGTTAGTGAATTGTTTCGGCATCTTGTTCTAGCGATCTCACATCGTGTTATCGCATTTTCGTGGACTGGCTCTCACGAAAACATGGTGCGGGGTCGCCCCCTCCCATCGTACTTTCGACACTTGTATCAGCGTTTTCGCGACCTCAATCCATGTTCAAGGTTTAAAGGAAAATGAGAAAAAA
The DNA here is from genome assembly GCA_038501625.1 of Corbicula japonica. Classification (NCBI taxonomy): domain Eukaryota; kingdom Metazoa; phylum Mollusca; class Bivalvia; order Venerida; family Cyrenidae; genus Corbicula; species Corbicula japonica. Next base: position 5,746,522 of record JAZAYU010000027.1, read on the forward strand.
AATCATGACCAAATTCGAATCTCTTTAAAATAATTATTATCTTTTTTTATATTTTTATTTAAATGTATATTATCTTAGTAATTTCAAAAAATGTCAGAACCTATTATCAGGATATCAACACTAATTAGAGGTTTTCTCCACAGCAAACAAAATCAATAGCTAAATAGATTTATTTATTTATTTATAACTTATGCTTATTAAATTAATTTAATTCATTGGAAACGAGCTAGATCAGCCATCTCTTATCTACAATCAAAGCATTTTTATTATCCGTTAACAATTTTGCAATAATGTAAATTTATTTTTCTCTGCACCAGATAATTCTTGGTTATGTGTGAATTATACTCAAAAGAAAACTTCACCGATTGAATTTCTCTTAAGTTAAAGATTTATTACTAGTTTTATCAAATATATCATCTAAGTGTTGGGAAAGTTTTCCCGGAAGAGCTATCAAAATACCACCAAATCATCGATGGAAGTTAATAAAATGTCAATTTCAACATTTACTGTTGAAAATTTGCATTTCGTACAGGCTTGGTGTTGATGCGGTTACGCAAAAGGCTTTATTATCAAAACATATATTAAACACCTGTCATTCAAAACAGACCAGATGTTAACGAAAATGCCTTTTTGTTGTTTTATTTCGAATAATTTAGAAATTAAGTTAAAATGCCTAACGGGAAATGCCTCAATCAAACATACAGCCTCCCAATGCAGCCAACATGTGAAAAAAGAGAGCGGGATTTTATAAAATGAGCAATTTTAAATATGACACCAGAAACAATTAGCGAAAAACAGAACCTGAGGGGTTACCGCCTTGAAACGGTCAGTTGCAAAACAATTTGCTGCTAGGGATTTAGGGGTTTAAACTAGGTTCTTAGACAATTGTTTATACCAGATGTAACATTTTGATCATTTAACCAAAGCGGTGTAATCAATAACACAGGCTATATTTTTACACAAATTTACAAATTTCAATTAATACACTTAACAACTTTTCTAAGTATACACCTGCGTACTGAGACATTACTGGCTTGATAATTAAACTATTGCTCCAAAACTTACAATAAAACATGCAATTAATACTAACTGATTTATTAGTAAAACAGTTTTCAAAATGACAGACAACTGACTGCTCACAATCATTTAGAGTATTGGGACCCTCAGAATAAAAATTCACATCAGTAAATAAAAAGTATGACCACCAACAGCGCGTATAACTGCAAGACACGTTGATCTCATTGAGCTAATACAGTGCTGAATGACTTCTTGATGGAATCTTTAACCATCTGTAAATTTAAAACGAAAGGTTACCAACATGATATTTTACAGCGCTCTGCATACCTGGTGATTAACCCTTCTACAGTTGATCATTATGCTTACCTCTTTGGTTGCACGACGGTGGCAGGGGTTTAAGAGTTTATGAAGGTTTATGGGGAAATCTTTTCTTAAAAGAACCTAAAAGCTCTATTGTTTCTTTATTCCCTGCCATCGTGTTCTTTCTAATTTTACTCCAGGAGCTCTGGTCTCGGTAAGATCATCGAGTACCCGCCCTTTGGATTTGCAATACTATTAGATTCTTATGTTTATATGTAGGTGTGCTTTTGCATGCAACATTGTTGAGCCGATAAGCGGATTGGAGTTGTTTCACCAAGACAACTTGTATTTGTTTTGTGATATGAGGACCTGTTGGGGCAAGTGTGAGGTTAGTGCACCTTAGAACCTAGTTTAAACCCCCCAGTGACAATTTGATTTGCCACTGACCGTTCCAAGGCGGTAACCCCTCGGGTTCTTATTTTTGTTAATTGTAAGTGGTGTCTCTTTTGAAACTGGTCATTTTATTAACCATGCTCTCTCCCTCTCTTCTTCTTGACTGTGTGGGGAGGCTGTTTTTTCTGAATGTGGCGATTCTTGATATGCATATTTCACCTTTTTAACCCATTCCTAAAAGGCCTATTTTTAAGTTGTATGGTTGGTCCCTCCTATTCCAACAACAGATTTTCAATTAGATTTAGATCCGGAAATCTAGCGCACCATGGAAATATTCTGACGTTATTCACCTCAAGCAAACGTCTGATGTTCGCCGCACGATGACACGGTGCACCATCATGCATAAATTGGAAGCATCTTTGTGCTTGAAGACGTTGAAGGATTTGTCGCTGATATTCTTCAAAATTTAAGTTCCGTTGGATTAAAACTGCTACAGTCCTCTTGTACACTGACACACCAGCCCACAACATTATAACTGATCACCCATGATAAAAAAAATCCGCTTCAAAAATATTTTCGCGATTTAACCGCCCATCGCTGAAGGTGGCCATATGCGCCATTAACTGCTATTGTGAGCTTGTTTTCTGTGGGTGCCAGTATTCTAAATGATTGTGAGCAGTCAGTTGTCTGCCATTTTGAACAATGTCTAATATATCAGTTAGTATTACTTGCATGTTTTATTGAAAGTTTTAGAACTATAGCTCAATTATCAAGCCAGTAATGCCCTAGTAGCCAGATTGAAAGGTCAATGAACAATGTTTGTCCGAAGTTCGTTCAAGTCTTTAGTGAAATCAAGAATTATAGATATAATATCGAAGTACACGTACGTAACGAATTTCATTTGTGTAACAAAGCGTCAAATAAAGGTGAATGTTGGTTTCTTGAAAGAAAGTTTTTCTTGCAAAAGTGTTTCCACCTCATTGATTCCAATCTTAAAAATTAAATGGAAAAATATATTCTCTCAAGCTATATGGCGAAAATTCGCCAAAGCCTTTTTAGTTTAACACTTTTTACCGTGGTGGAATAAGAAGTGTTTTTATATCGAGGCGCAAGATATTAGACTTTTGATAAGAATAAATTGCCATGTTTTATTAATTAGAAAACACCGACTTATTTTTCGAGGAAATTTGCAGATTGACTTTAAAATTTGGCATAATTTGTGAAAGGGAGTGAGGACTTTACTTTCAACGTGTATACTCACGGTTGATTAAGATTCATTATTAAAATTTCAGAATAAATGTTGTTGTTTTTTCAATAAAGTGTTATTCTGTCAGAAAAATGAAAGATAAGTGATTCATTGCGATAGTCTAATGCACACTACAACCCCTTTTCCGACACAAAAATCATTGAGGTCAATGTGTATAAAATGTGCGATAAAAATTTTCCTTGGTATACCAAACGTACGAATTTACATTGAGGACTCAGACATAATGTTATATAACTCTATTTTGATTTGTTTATTAACGTTTTTTTAAACTTGATATTGGAAGTATGCTTTTTTCATGGACAGAAATTGTATTTGCACCCATTTAAAACTGGATTGCTTAATAAAAAAAAATAAAAAAGTTTTTCGCCAAATTAATGTTGGTAATTTGGAAGCAAACTGGAACAGCTTGAGATTCGTCTTTGTTTGTCTAAACATTCTATTCCATTTTCATTTTCTGAGGACTAATATGTATTTTGCAAATCAAATTAAATCAGAAAACAAACTAAATGGAAAACTAGACTGTGTCCACAGGACACTGATGCCCCCACTGCTGCATTAACATTTGTTACAAAATTTTGTACCAGGTATTAACAACATGTGGTGATCATGATTAGTAAATGAGGAGTAAGTGCCACAAAATTTAATAACTAACATAAACAAAAGGCCATAACTGTGGTGAAAATTGTTGCAAGACAATGTCCTTTACAACAATCTTCACATCATGTCTAATCATCTGTGCAAGTTTGAAAGAAATCAGCCAAATAGAAAATGTGAAGTTGATGCCACAAAATTTTGTAAGTGAAATAAACAAAGGGCCATAACTGTGGTAAAAATGGCAGCAGAAAAAAATCTTTTTTTTATGATCATCTACCCAGCCATCTTGATCATGTGTGCAAGTTAGAAAGAAATCTGTCCAAAAGTAAATGAGGAATTGATGCCACAAGATATTATTACTGAAAAAAACAAAGGGCCATAACTCTGGTAAAAATAGTCGCAGGAAAAAATACTTTCTTCACGATCATCTACACATCCTGCTTCATCATCTGTGCATGTTTGCAAGGAATCTGCCCTGTAGTTTAGGAGGAGTTGATGCCACAAGATTTAATTACTGAAATTAACAAAGGGCCATAACTCTGGTAAAAATGGTCTCAGGAAAAAATCCTTTCTTTACGATCATCTACACATCCTGCTTCATCATTTGTGCAAGTTCGCAAGAAATCTGCCTTATAAGTTTGGAGGAGTTGACGCCACAAGATTTAATTAATGAATATAACAAAGGGCCATAACTCTGGTAAAAATGGTCGCAGGAAGAAATCCTTTCTTCACGATTATCTACACATCCTGCTTCATCATCTGTGCAAGTTTGCAAGAAATCTGCCTTGTAGTTTAGGAGGAGTTGACGCCACAAGATTTTATAACTGAAATTAACAAAGGGCCATAACTCTGGTAAAAATGGTCGCAGGAAAAAATCCTTTCTTTACGATCATCTACACATCCTGCTTGATCATCTGTGCAAGTTTGAAAGAAATCCGCCTTATAATAGGAGGAGTTGACGCCACAAGATTTGGGGACGTACGGACGTACGTACGGACGGACGGACGGACGAGTGCAACTCTATATGCCTCCCACTTTGTGGGGGCATAAAAAGAAGAAATAAAACCATAACAAAACAACAAATAATCACGAAAAGACAAAAACAGCCACAAATATCATGTTGAACATTTAAAACTTATATGATTTCTCGTGAAATCCATTTTTCTTTATTAATTTTATTGCAAAATATAACAACATTTATGACGCATTCTCACCATGTATTCTCAATATAGCAAACACTTTTAGGTTTGCGGGTTTTTTTTAAACTAACGTAGAAATAATTTCTCTGAATAATGCCCGAACCATCAAGGTCAAGTGAACTTTTAGAATCTCCATTGCAAATTACCGCCATTCAAGAGAAACGGCGAAATTACGCCATCTCGTTTTTAATGCATGGCCATTAACGTGGTTGATTTAAGACAGTTGTGACGATATCGATGTTCAGGAATCTTTCTAATGTCAAAGTTTAAAATTAACACATACAATTAAGCTTAAGGTAATTGCCAAATAAAAGTTACATTAAAAGTGTAAGCTCTTTTGCCCTTCAAATAGGTGCGTGATTTGAAATTTTACAATGCTTACTGAACTTTTCAGCGTTTGAAATGATTGATTTTGTCAAGTGTTGAAAAAGAAAAAAAGTCCAGTTGATAGCAATGCAGTTTTCTGTTTGCTTACCAAACCCTTACAATAGAAACTCGCCTCTTGACACAGAAAATTGATCAAATTATATACCTCTAACTGGGAGCGAACCTGCACCGTCTTAAAATCGAAGCACAAAATAAAATACTGAGATAACTTGTAAATAGTCAGCAATGTTTTAGTAAAATAACCCGTTACCGATGCCATGCAGTGATGGTTACGTATATAAGGGCTATCCGGTCGACCTTTTTGGGGGGTTGTCCCGGCTAGCTCAGTTGGTTGCGTAGCCGGAGTTACAGGGCTAGGCGCTTTCGCCTTGACAGTGCGGGTTCGCTCCCAGCTAGAGGCACTATCTTCATTAATAAGAAAACACCTTTTTATTTCACGTGGAAATTCAAACTTTGACGGGTTTTCGCCACATTTAATTTGGTAATTTGGTAGCAAGCTTAAAAAATCTTCACATTCTTTGTTTGTCTACTGATTTTATTTCCTTTAATTTATATCATTTTTCTGAGATATTTATATTGCAACCCACCAGAAAAACAACTTAACGAAAAAAAAAATCATTTTTACATGGAAATTTAAGGTACACCTTTACATGTATGTAATAACTGTCAAGTAGTACTAGTATGCTAAGAACTTTGAATAACCTTTAATAAATTGTTACAGGTTATAAACTTGACCAAAAAGAATTTAATATTGTTAACATTGTTCAGAGTCAAATTGCTAAGTGTATCAGTAAGACGTAGTTCAAAAGTGAAAGAACATCAAATCGTATAAACATAATGTATTATTTATTTAATGATTTATCGTTAATTTAATGTTTTGAAACATAAACTTTTTTATTAAGCTTTTAAATGATTTTGTGAAAAGCATATTCGTTGACATGTAAGATATCGATACTCTTTTAATTGTTATTTAGTTCATTTGTATGTACATACTACATGTATAACCTTACTGTTGATTTTACTTAATAACGGGTTGTCTTTATTTGACAATTAAAAAACAAACAAAAACAACAACGAAACCATGAAAAGACAAGAAGACTTTCAAAAACCTTTTAAAAACAGTAACTTTCCCGAACTTAAATGCAATTTTTCCTTATAAATTTTATTGCAAATAAAAACACTTTATGTATTATTTATTTAATGATTTAACGTTAATTTAATGTTTTGAAACAAAAACATATGTCATTAAGCTTTTAAATGAATTTGTGGAAAGCATTTTCGTTGACATGTTTGTAATCGGTACTCTGTTAATTGTTATTAAGTTCATATGTATGTACATACTATAACCTGACTGTTGATTTTATTTTATAAACGGGTTGTCTTTATTTGACAATTAAAAGAAACAAAAACACAACAACAACAAAACCATGAAAAGACAAGAAGACTTTCACAAACCTTTTAAAAACAGCTAACTTTCCCGAACTGAAATGCATTTCTCCTTATGAATTTTATTGCAAATTAAAACTTTCTTGACGCATTCTCACCATGCATTCACAATAAAGCGAACACCTTTAGGTTCAAATTTATTTGTTAAAAGGAATAACGAAGAAATTATTCCTGTGATAATGCCCGAACCATTCAGTTCACTTGAACTTTTAGAGTCTCCATCACAAATTATCGCCATTCAAGAGAAACGGGGAAAATTCGCCATCGCATTTTTAAAGCATGGCTATTAAAGTGGTAGTTTTAAGAGCGTTGACATTACGATATCGAAGTTAATTGCCAACTTATAGAGACATTAAAATGAGCAGCTCTTTTGCCCTTCGAATATGTGCTGCTTTTGAAATTTTACAAAGGTTACTGAACTTTTCAGCGTTTGAAAAAAATATTTTGTCAATTGTTGTAAAATAACTTTTGAAAAAAAAGTTGATAGCAATGCAGTTTTCTGTTGGTTTACTAAACCCATGCATAAGAAACCCACTTTTTGACACAGAAAATTGTTCAAGGTGTTTAAAAGTGTTGTCAATTTTCGTTCTCTGCCTTGGTGCAGAACATTTTTAGTCAACAAGACAGACATGATAGTCAGATAAAAAATCGATTGAGCTTCTGTTTTTATTTTCAAATAGATGAAAAGGGAACTTTGAAGACCCTCGACCACGACAAGTATGAAAATATTGCAGGCTCGGTTTGATTGAGCCTGTTCATGGGCATAAAGATTTCTACAGAAACCTTCATACACTTTTATTAAAAAAATACCCGCCACAATATATATTCGGTCCATACAGAACATTGTGGCACTTTAAGGTACTTTGTTAATACTAAAGCCAATAGAAAGTAATAAAGCTAATTATTACGATATTGACATTTGTTTTAACGTTTTTTTGTAATGTAAAGCAACCAGGTAATTGCCAACTGACAGTGTTTCCCCTGTTAAATTCATTAACAATATTGCTTCATCGTGTTTCATGTCAGTGTTAATTACAAGTAAACAATAATTGTCATGCCCAAAACACCCCAGTATACACTGAGTTAATCTAAAAAACAAAATACCGTAATTACCAAATATCGTGGGACAACTTTAATATTGAGACACTATTATTTCACGAAATAATTTGTTTCCTTCCTACATTTTAGGACACTTGAAGTATTCGCTTTTGTCAGTGACCTTATGTTTAGGGACACTTTCGGAAACAGTATTTCTTTGTTCCTAAATTGAGGGACATGGGATACTTTTAATTAGTTATATAATCATTTTTTAACTGTCCCTAGACATAATGTTTAAGCTAGTTCTCCATACTCGGAGTATTATTTTTCGCGAACATGTTTTATTGCTTGAAGCTGACTATGCTTTAAAACTGTTAACGGTGTTTCGTGACATTCAGTTACATCCTAGCATATTTTAACAACAAATCAACCATGAAGTTTCATGCTACTTTTATTTTGGATTTTATTTGACAAAAGCTTGACAAAGTTAAGTTGACGTCGACAGCATGCCCATATTAATAAAAAAAAATCACGTTTGCAAAAAAATATTAAAGGGATATTCAAATACAAAGCAGTTATAATAAACATGTCCTCAAAAACAATTATATTTTAAATGTGTCCGTATTGAAATAAGGAAAAAGATACAGAGGATTCATGAAATAACAATAATTCAAAATGATCCCTAAATTTGCAAAAATAGGTCACTGGACAATAGGAAAACCTAACAAAAATATACAGATTAAAACTAATTTAAAGATATTATATATCAGTTTTTGTTTTGATGTTATTTAAGAAAAAAAAACATTTATCTTTATTTATAATGTGCCCCTTTAGCAGGTTAAAGCGTTCTTATGCTCTGCATAATTGTTGAATTTATGGTACATTGTTAACAGAACTCGAATGTTACTATCATGAAACAAATGAAAGAAGGTTTTAATATATGTTTAGTACCTTTCAAACTTAACATAATTTAAAACGTGTGAAATGGGAAACATGAAATTCTGCGTAAAAAGGAAAGGCTTTTTGCTAAATCTACATGTAGCAATAATACTTTGCACTCATCACACCGATCATGTGAATTACTCCACTAAAACCGAAAATGCACGTTTGTACGGACAGCGTAGAATAATTGTAGATATTTAGATATTTGTGTTTTAAAATATTTCAAGCCAAATGTAATATATAGTTTATTAAACAATTAACTCATGTTTGATTCTATACAAAATAATAACAATACGACAAGCTATTTAACATCACCAAAACCCATCAATATTGTTTACTTAATAATATCAATTTAAATAAATTGTCAGGTTATACACTTAACCAATGTTCTAACTAACGCCGATCATAACATTTTTAATTAACGTCATGCTAATGATGAATCGGGGTATAGTCTATAAAGTTGAAACATGATAAGATACATAATTTAAACTTCTTTTAATGAAATAACCATTAAATTCCATGCATGTATTTAGAATCCACTGTCAATTAATCAAGGTAGGGGTTAAAACATGGGTCACACAATCGTCAATAACGGGAATATTCTCCGTTAACGTCAATTCATGTCCCCCATTTAAATATGGATTCTAAAATTATTCCAACTAATTCATTATGATTCTGCTACGATTGACTAGCTGTTAGTCAGAAGATGTTTCAAGCGGTTTAAACCGATTTTGGTTTATCCTCTTCACAAATTTTTAAAGCTACGGGCGATTTTGTGACTTTTTTGGTTTTGTCCCAGTCTCGATTAAATGTCCTTAATTTTGAAAGGAAAGTAGGGATTTGAATGAAAGTTTTATAAAAAGAAGTAAACATTAGTTATCTAACTGTGTTTCAAATTTCACAATTCCATGCGGAGTAATTGATTTTTTATAATCGGTGTAGTAAGAACATTGAAAAGTGTATTACATAGAATGTTTGTTTACCAACAGGTTATCAAATAAAATCGGTTACTTTAGCTTTTCTATGTTTTCGGCTGTTTCAGGCTTATAATCAATATCACATGTCACCGTGGTAAAGTAAGTAAGTAAATTTTATTAATAGTGATAGTGTGTATAAAATATTTACAAATAATAATTATAACAAATAATTACAACACCTGGCCACGTTGGGCCTATAAGACACTTTAGTCGATTAAATATTTGAACAGAATGCAAAAATGATGAATGTATGACGTTTTAAATAAGTAAGCATGCATTATTATCATCTTTAAGTCACACAATAAGAAACAAAAAACATATGTTTGGAAAAGAGTTGAAAAGAAATAAGTATATAGTCCTTAAAACACTTCGAAGAAGTGCAAACAATTAATTGTACAATATGGATTTTCTCCTAATCATTCCGCTAACAATAAAGTTTGACACTTTGATAAAATGGTACATACGTTTTGTACATAACACGTTACACCATTTTATACATTTCTTTCACATGTCAGCTATTTAACATAAAAATATACCTGCAGACTGTTTCTGTCAATAGTTAAATTCATGTTTGGTGTTCTTACAGGTACAGTTGACGTAATGGACGTCGCCCGAGGACGAGAATTTACGCGCAGGTAAGTTGAAGATGTCGTATTTTCTGGCTCAGTCACGTTAAAATGACAAATATTCCTCTGGAATGTTCTTCTGAATTCACTGCTGAAGTAGGAATATAAGAAGACGTTTACCGAGGCGTTGATCTGCACCAGTAAGTTGCAAATGTTACCCGCTATTTTGATGGTGTCAGTAGGAAAGGCAGTACGTGTCGCCTGAACGTAAGATATATACACAAGCAGAACCGCCTGGGGTGTCTGGCAGATCATAAAAACTAGCACCACTGAAATCAGCATCATTGTAACTCTATTCTGTTCTTTGTTCCTTTTAGCCGCATTTCCGGTAACTCTTGTTTGTGATAATGTTTGATGCGTCCTGTTGGCCTTCCACACTGATCTGACCAGTAGACAGTTAAAAACTGCCAGTAGAATCAAAGGTGTAAACGTAAACCATGTAACATACCACCAGTAAAAACCGAGCTGGTAGCTCAGATGTTGAGCGAATTCTGTATTTCTACAGGCAAATATGTTACGGCCCGTGACGGGATTAAAATCAATCTGAACTACTGTCGTTTCGAAGAATTCTGGGAAAGTGTTTAATAAACATACTGTAAATATTATACCACTGGCAATTTTAGCTTTATTTACTGTACACCATGCTTTTCTTTTCATTGGCATCCGAACTGCTACATACCTTTCTAGCGTAAAGCAAACAGTTAACCACACTGCCGTGTTGCTGAACAAATCCGCAAAAACCCGAGCAAAGGGAATATACCTTAATGCCGCTTCGGGTAATTCCTTATCGGAGCAATGGAGAAAAGACAAAGTCAATGTAAAAAGTAGATATAAAGAGTCGCTGATTGCTAATGCAATCAGGTATGTGTTGGTAGAAGTTCTCATTTTCGGATTAAAAAGTACAATAAAGTTACAAATGTTTCCGAGGACGCCACAGAAAACCACCATCGGGACAAGAAATTTCTGAACAAAACGTCTAGTTAAGTATAAAGCTTGCGAAATATTTTTATCAGATAATGTAATATTGTCAAAGAATATTGATGTGTCATTTAAAAATGCAAATTCTTCGTCAAAGCTTAAATCCATGATGTAATCTTTTACCGGTAGATATAACCGTTTCAAAGACACGGCGGTTGATTTCTTTTCCTTTTTTTTAGACCAGGCTTCTTGCCAGAATAGTGGTCGTAAGCGAGTTTTTAAGGATTCTTGCTTCTGTTTTATATTGAACTATTTTAGTCGAAGTATTTGTCACAATACCGCCTTTGTACGTTTGCTTCTCACCTTGGCGGAAACCTTGCAACAATTTTATTCGTCCGTGATATTTGAAGTGCCACATCCGTCTTCTGACAGATAGGTTAGGTCAAGATGTCACATCCAAGATTTACCATTTACCTCTACCCCGTCAAAATGTTTCTGAAGAAAAATAGACTATTTTAGTATGATAACGTTTGCTTGTTCCAATACATACGTTTTATTTGAAGAATTCACTGACGTTTTTCGGCCGTTTTAGACAAAGGTAAAGCAAACTAAAACTTCTACGGGTTTTTACGGGCTTATCTCATTAGCAGTATCCACGTTTTATTAAATAAATTTATTACTATTTTCTAAAATAATTTGCAAGAACGATACAGAAAATTATTTTAAACATTACGCGTGTATTGCGCAATACAGTTGGAGACTTACATAAAATTTTAAACAGTGTTCATGTAGCATTGTATTATGATATTTTCTTTTAGAAACTAAGAACAACTAACCCAAGTAAAAATAAAAATTAAAAATACAGATCAAAACATTTAACATTCATAGGCGTACGACATACTATTGAATCATTCATTTGCATAAAATATTAATCTAGTTTTTAATAATAAGCTAGCTGCGAATATTGTATTCTTTTTTAAAGTGTCAATTTTGAACAGTGAGTCTAAAACTATTTCCAACACAAATGTGTAAAATCTTCCTAAAGGGAAGTTATTACATGTAAAATTTCAGCGTAAAATTTACTGTTTTACGTAAAATTCCGGACACAAGTCCCTGTTCAAGAATATAAAAATACTTATTTTAATTAAAAAAAATAATTAATTAATGAATAAATGAATAAGAAATACTACAAGTTAACTCTGTTTATTTATTCTTGAAAACCGACATGTGTCATAAAAACTGTATAAAAGACTGACAATTTTATATAAAATTAAAAATATTTACTTTAACTTTAAAATCCTTTCGTATTTATTAATCCTTCAAGTCTTCCAATCATCTGTTGTCGTCGCTAAATAAACTATGTTCAAGCAGCATATGGATTTTTAGTAAATATTTTATTAACCAGTTAATATAAAGCAACACAACTGATAAACCAATACTCGACTGTATTAGACACAAGGAAGCTATTGAACTGTCACACCTTGATAAATGAGATTTTATGCTGGTCTTTTATTTCCTATTTGTTGCAATCCATAAAACTACACAGTACAAAAGCATCCTGGAAATAGAAAAGTTCCTAACGGAAAAATGTCTCCTGCTATCTTTCCTGGTGATGTCCGTTTGAAACTGAAAGAAATAAATGCGTAAATAAAATGTTCTATGCTCGTCTCACACCTTTACGTTTGAAATCTGAAACCCTATGAACACTGAGAAATAAAATCGACCTTTAAGCAAATTGAAAGAACGATATGCCGTGGTCATTTGAAAAGGTGAAAACACAATGGCAGAGGAATCGTGTAATTATGCAATACCGAACAGCTTGAATTGACGTTGAAATTTCAACAAATCTATTAACTTAAAGTATAAATACAGCAAGCGCCAAAAATGATAGATGAAGAGAAAGTTGCATTTGCGAGTCAGGGAATAATTGTGTTCTTTCTAATTTTACACTTGCTCTTCTTTTTAAGACTACGTGTAACTTGCAAATGCACAATGTTAGTCGTACTATGGCGAAAACGTATTTTGAGTGGATGGGAAAAAGGAACAAAGGCGCGACGATTATTAGGGAAGATCAGTATAAAAATTTGAAGTGTGCAAACAATTTTGTTTGGATAGATTTGACTGATTGTTGTAAAAGTGTGCTAACAATTAAAAAATAAAATTACTCATTATATTTTGATGGGGGAATTAGGGGATGTCTAACAGAATAGGTTTGTGGGTTGGTATAATATTTGAAAAAAAAATCCGGCTAGAACCAGTAGCAACGGCAATAGAATTCATACGCCCAGGAATCAAACAGTGAAAGTACACATGTATATGGGGCACGTCACGGGAAAACGTACCTTCGGTCATTTTAAATGATAATTATTTTTTACTAAAATTAGAAAGAACTTACAACTATAAATCAATTTCTTATATTAACTTAAATGTGATTTTGTTACACATTTTGACAATAAAATGGTATTTGTACGGCAAAATGCATAATAAATAGTTTCGTCTGCCAAAATTTATGACGTCATTTTAAAGATTGACGTCAACTGTCCGATGGTACCTTTTCCCGTGACGCGCCCCTTCAGGATGTCCGAAGAAATTTTAAGTCTGTGCATGTTAAACCTCATTAAAACCCTCGGTGTACAGTCAGTATTAGGGAGATACCATTGCGGTTCCATGATTGAGTTTTGTTTTAGTGGCGGTAATATTTTAAATAGTCACTTATAAATAATCTGAGTTTATATTGACATAAGGAAGCCTGCTGAATAAAGAAACGTGAAAATAGTATTATTGACCATAAACGAAAAATTGCGGTATAAAAACCATGGCGCCATAAAATTCTCTACGTTCTAGAATAATCTTCTAACCAAAGTACTCCCTTGACACATTTTATGACACGTGTCAGACAGTGTCACGAAACGTTACATAAAGTAAGTAAATACGCTTTAAATAACGGTCGCACCTCTGCCGAGAAATCCAATGTATTTCCCTTGATATTCAAAAACAAAACACTTCAACATAGACAATCATATTTTACAGAAAGAAAGAAAGAAAGAAAGAAAGAAAGAAAGAAAGAAAGAAAGAAAGAAAGAAAGAAAGAAAGAACGTCTTTTATTATGTTAACCCATCCGTCAATAAATTTATTAGTCTTACTAATCTCTAACAACACAAATGAACTTGTAGAATTATCATTGTTTATTAAAGAAGCTTTGTCCATCAGAAAAGATACTATCAACATAGAACATTAATAGTCTTTCCTCTGATATGGCAGATCAAAATCTGTTTTGTGTCCGATTCGCATCTATATCCATTTATATAGAAATTATGTACAGTACGGACAATCACTCCGTTTCATTTCAATTTCAATTGGCAACGTTTTCCGCTGCGCTTCCATCCGTTTCCTTTGCGTTTCCATTCCGTTTCCATTTCGATTAAAACGCTTTCAACGCAGCTTCAGCGTCTTTTTCCGTTTCTAGCGTCTTTTTTCGTTTCTAGCGTTTCCAGCGTTCCATTTCCGCTTCCGTGCGTTTCTACCGTTTCTACGGCTAAACATTTTCGTTAAACAAATTTAAGTAGTGATGTAAATGTTAAAACATCTGGATTTCTATCAAGAAAAATGAAATAAGGCGAGAAACTTCTGACTGGTGTTGCTAAAATGGCATTACCATGTTTGCAACAAAACTATTACGCAAAGGCGAAGGAAAACGATAAGAACTTTTCCATGTAAAACTGGTAAATTAAATGCTTGTGGGACAACCTTAGATATGGTACATGTACAAAAACTATAAAGCTTCTCTTAAATTCTCTAATAAAAGTTGGCTATTTCTGCAATTAAAACACGACGCTCGGATTCAACAGAATCCACACTGCCGCCGTGAAGGATATGTCGTTAGAGTGGAAAATCATCGCGGACAAGTTTTTGAAGGTCATCGTGATTCCACTGAGATTTTCTACTTTGTTTGCTTATTCGAGCAGACACAGCTTTGCAGGGAGCAATAAATAATTATCATCGCAGAGATGTGCCGCGTAAAAGGGAGGAATCACATAATTTGATTAGAAAAAAGAATCGAAACTTCCCAAGATGTATATTTAATTCAATGAATATAATTACATTGTATAACCATTCCCTTACTCTACTCTCAGTAAATTGATGTTGTATTACCGTTTAAATAAATGACTATTCAATTGTTTCGAAAAATCGCCTGATTATTAATTCAGAGTTGGGTTTCCGTCGGCAGTAAATAACTAGTATAAAGTTGCTCTATTTATTTCTTGGTTTGTACTTAGTTTTTGTTTTTGGATGTAAAAAAATTGTTACAGTAGGAAATGTTTAGGTTTAACGTTTTTTTTACTGTAATACAGTTTTAACATTTATTGCATATGTAAAATAAAGACAAATTCATAAATATAATCATAACATTTATTTTGGCGAAATTTTATTAAACTTCATTTAAAAGATCTTTAAATTTTTCTTTCCTATTAATACCATTGCCATTGGACCTTAATTTTGCCTATTTACAATTCAGGGATAGTTCAGTGTCTCAGATGTGGTAATTATTAGTTGTGCCACTATATAATGCCTATAATTGACAGAAAGGGAGCATATTTCGTCACAATTTTGTACTAATCAGTTCATTTTAGAATCTGTTTAGAATCTGTTTTGAGAGAATTTTACTGCGTTAGTTATGCTATAACAACTTTGGCTTTAAATATAAACATTCGTACGTTGACTGTGTAGGAATATTACATCTCATTTACAAAACTTCTAAAGTTTATATAATATTTTCTTGTATTTGTGACACTATACATTTTCGTCCTCATACGTAACCGGGCACTATCAACTATATTGCATTTCTTTGATAAATCTAATTTTTTTAAACTTCTAGTATTACGATAAACGATGTCAGGAAACGTGTGGCTTAATTTAGCCATCATAATAATATTTGTACTCTAATAAAAATCGACAAAATTAGCGTTTATGTTTGTTCTTTAAACACATTACCATAATAATGTTGAGTTTTTGTTCAAAACAGACGAAAAATGTTTAGCGAAATATAGGGCATAGTTATCAGAAATGGGACTATCTAAATCAGAACGTGTTATACGCAATTTAACCATCTAAAACATCTACAGAACTGTTACATTCAAAATAAAGAAGTTTTCCTTAATTAACATTATTCATACTTTCTAGTAAATTTCATGAACTGTCGATCTTTTTACTTGGCATTTTAAACTTTTTTAATGAACGCTTTAAGAAGAAACTTTCTAAAATATCATTTATAAGAATTCCCTTAAAAGTGAGAACAACTGTTACAATTACACGTTCCTGGATTTCAAAAGCGATTGTTTTCACTTATTTTCTGAGACGATCATTCGGATGGTTTCCTCATCCTTGATCTCGGAAAAAAACTATTAACGATAGTTTTAACTTATAAATGGAACAACGTGGAGCAACAATTGCAACATAAATCTTAAATGTATATTTCATTGACATATTGGTGCCAGGCTAATTCAAATCGAGCCTGCAATATTTTCATATTTTCATGTTTGTCTTGTTCAGTGGCTTCTAAAGTTCCCTTTTTCATATTTTTCAGTATCAAAGTAGCATTGTTTATGCCGTGTGCCAGCTGTTAAAAAGTCTCCCCGTACCTATATCCAGTGATGTTACCAGTAACGTCCTTCGAAGCTCGTTGAGCACGATACTTATGTATGTGAATAAAAGATCTAAAACTACTTTTGTTTTAATATTTGGGCCAGTTGTAAGATGAGTGGATTTAATATCCCAGCTAGTATAGATTTGGACACTCTTCAATCACCCCTTAGATATTTACTGGTTTTTAATTTGCTTTTGGCGTTCTCTGTGATAGGCTTATTTATATTCTTAGATCCCCTGTCTAAATTCTATTCTGCTCATTTAGAAGAAAGAATGTTAACCGTGGTATGCATAACATCGTTTGGTATGGATCAAAGTTGTACTGTTTACTGGTATAAATATTGAATTGCTCTCAACCCTGGGCTATGCGGCGCGGGAAGTAATATGCAGTAATATGCATTTCCATTACCGCCCATGTACAGGCTCAATCAAACCGAGCCAGCAATGTTTTCATGATGACCTCCACAGTTCCCTTTTCATCTATTTCAACATCATAGTAGCGTTGTTTATTCCGTTGTTTATTCCGTGTTGCGGATGTAAATGGTCTCCACATACATTCAATCAGTGTTGTTATTAGTAACGTCCTTTAAAGGTCGTTGAACAAGAAACTTATGTATGTTTATAGTGCATCTAAAATGATTAAATATTAGTTTTAAATAGGTTGGGTTTATGATGAGTTGTTTCAATATCCCAGCAAATATAGATTTGGAAACTGTTTAATCAACTCTAGGATACACTGCCTGGTTTTTTTAATTTTTGCCTTTGGCGTTCTCTGTAATATGCAGGATTTATATTCTCAGATCTCCTGTCTAAATTCTATTCTATATAGTTCTGTCAATTGATTTTTCGTTAAGGACAAAACCATTATTTATCTGAGGACCATTCGCCGTTGATAATGTGATTACGGGATGGTAATAATCTGAAAAACCGCACTTAGGGTTCCATGTTTACTGTCATATGCATTCGATTGTTTGAGATGTGTCGAAATTGTACTGTTTATTGTGTAAATATTGAGTTGCGCTCAAGCCAGGGCTAGACGTAATGAACAGTAATGTGCATATCCATTACTGCCCTTGGACAGGCTCGATCAAACCTAGCCTGCAATTTTTCATATTCCTCGTCTTTGTTGGCTTTCAAAAGATTAAAATATGCATATCAGGACCCACAAAACCCAGCCTCCCTACGCAGCGAAAAAGGATAGATGAAAAGAGAGCATGTGTTTATAAGTATGTTATTCAAATGAGACACCACAAACAGTTAACGAAAATGAGAACCCTTGGGGTTACCGCTTTGGAACGGTTCGTGGCAAAATGATTTGCCAATGGGGGTTAAAACCAGGTTCTAGTGTGCAACAACCACACACTTGCCCCAACAGGTTCTCAAATCAACACACAAGTTAAAGTTGTCTTGTCGAAATCACTTCGACCCACCCATCAGCTTAACAATGTCGCATGCAAAAGCACACAAACATATAAAGCATTGCAAAGTCAAAGGGGCGGGTACTAAAATATCATGCCGAGACCAGAGCTCCTGGAGTCAGATCAACAAGAACACGATGACAGGGATAAAAAAAATTAATCTTCTAGCTTCTTATACAATATTTCCTCATAAACCTTCATAAACTCTTAAACCCCTTCCACTGTCGTGCAAGCAAAAAGGTAAGCATAATGATCAACTGTAGATGGGATAATCACCAGGCCTGCAGAGCACTGTAAAATATCCTGTTAGAAACCTTTCTTTTTTTATTACGAATAACCGTGAGAAATTAACATTGCCTTTTATCTTCTAATTACGTTAAAATTAAATCCCCATAAAAATCTGGCTATTCAAATTCTCTTTCCATCTATATTTTTGATTCTTTTGGTAACGTCATTTTTTCCAAAATCAGAATTTTTAAGACTTATTTTACTTATTTTAAAACTTTATTTTGATCTTTTATTGCTATTTTAACTATATTAAATATATGCAAAGGAAAGTTACAAACAAAAACTAGAATGTGTCCTAGGACACTGATGCCAAACAAAGGGCAAAGGGCCATAACTCTGGTAAAAATGGTTGCAGGAAAATATCCTTTATTTACGATCATCTACACATCCTGCTTGATCATCTTTGCAAGTTTGAAAGAAATCCGCCTTATAGTTAAGAAGGAGTTGATGCCACAAGATTTGGGGACGTACGGACGTACGTAAGGACGGACGGACGAGTGCAACTCTTTATGCCTCCCACTTTGTGGGGGCATAAAAATATTACAAATATCCAGATATTGGAGGCTCAGTTTGATAAAGTATCGTGCTTATTGGCTTTCAACATGTTCAAAGGGCTATATACTTGATACCAGCACTGACTGAAAATACGTTAGATTCAGATATATTTAATTTTTTACTGACTCCGCATCTAAATATGTGTCGATTTGTATATGAAACGCTTTTTTCGCAAGCTCAAAATTTCGCTATTTTTGTCGAAAATCAGCAATTTTCTGAATTCGCGTATTTATGAATTCGCGACGTCGTTTTCTGATATACTTAATTTAAAAATAATATTAATGGTTTGCTAGCAAAAGTTTTAGGATAGAAAATGCGGGACATGCTGAGTAAACATCCGTTTAATTGCTTCTTCAATCATAAATTAAAGCATTTAATTTGATCGAGTCATGATTAAAATACCTCCCTGTATTATGATATTAGAAAAAATTAATTAACGAGTATTTTTAAAGAGCCTACTCAATAAGAGGCGCCTCACAGAAAAAGGTACCTTCCGACAGTTGACGTCAATTTTTGAATTGATGTCATGAAGTTTAGCGGGCGACATTACATATAACGCATTTCTCAGTAAAAATAACATTGTATTGTCAATATTTGTCTCCAATTGGAATTATGTTATGAGAAAATTACAGAAAAGTCTTAGTTCTTTCTAAATACTGTTACTCAACCAATAAAAGGTCAAAATTTATAAATTATAACACCTTTTTCCGTGGTGTGCCTCATACCATAATCTTATGATTGCAGTCCAATTTGCAATTATGCGCACCTAATGGTTAAAATTGATCTGAATCTGATTACTCGTCTCCCACTTTAAAATAATCGGTGGGCTTCGTCAGTGGAACAAGTAAGTATTTCCCAAATTCCTTGGCTGTATCTACACCTACGCATGCGTGTACCGCCCCCTGTTTTCCGATAAATACCGCCTCGTCGCTTATTGGATACATTGGTTGATGCCACACGTTTGGATGAATATGAAGACCGACACTTCCGTCAAAATAAAAAGCCACAAAACTCTCAGGCTTGACGTCATCACCAGGTAAAGCAAGAACTGCCACAAAAGGATCTTTGGACACTGGGAAGAACACCTGACTTCCGTCCGGATGGTAATTAGCGTCCTTAATCAGCACGTGAGTACGGTTTTGTGGTGTAACGTAATTTGGAAGAATGCCAGTTATATAGTCACCATCTTTTACAGCTTTGTTTATGGCAGTGCATTTGTCTCCGACCCATTTATAGACGAATTCACCACTTCGGACACCTCCGTGAATGCCCGTGTCCTCCCAAAGAGGTCGCCAGCCTTAAACAAACATGACTAAAATGATTGGCATACACAAGTCACTCTTAACAAAATGCGGACTAAAACATTTCTCAAAATGTATACTCACAATTATATAAAACAGGCTTAACAAAATTCATGCTAAAGCAGTCAACAAAAAATCAACACTGTCTCCTTGGACTTAGAATGAATCCAGATTAACATGTTAGAAATATTTGAAAATGTTTTGCAAGGTTATATAAAATTTTCACTTTACAGAACACATTACACTTATACGCATGCTTGCACGCACGAGCGCACACACCCACGCACGCACACACTTACAGATGAACCTACCTTGCACAGGCCATGGAACGATTTTTACTTCCTCTTTCACGTAATCAGTAACAATATGACCATATCCCTTCAGCGTTTCATCTGTTGCTATGACGATAGGCATGAGATATGGGTGGTCATATTTGGGGTCAAACACGTCTTTGAAATCACCGTATCCTGAATTTTCCCATTTCGGATCTATAAACTCCACGGTTCGTTCACTTTCAACACTCATTCTTCGCTAAAAGTAAAAATAAATTACATTTGAGATTCTTGTCATTCACGAATGAGTCTTCAGCTATTTTTTGATAAGTTTATCCAATGCATTTTTTAAAAATTCAAATTCACTTGTTTATTAAAAATAACTTGATTATTTTTCATTTTCTACACGAAACAGTAAGTCATTAATCAGTATACATGTAACAAATTTTGACTTCAACATATATTTGCATCCGCGAAATGCATTATAAGTGTAATATTGTACCTGTTTGTGCTCCTCTTTATAATCAAGAATGATTTGTTTACGAGTGCTACAGTAAACTTTAATTTGAAAACCTCATGATCATGAATATTTATTGTGTTAATTCATGCAGCTGAAATTGCTGAAAATCTTTTATCAGTTTTACTTTAATGTACTATAAAAAAATAATTATTCGCGAACCGAATACAAATTTTCTCGGTTTGGAAAGGTCGAACATATTTTCGGATATTGAATTTTGCGTTTTGTCTAACTTCTGAACAATATGTTTTCATCGCAAGTTAATTTTTGGGCTTTAATTCTATCATCGAATATAGCGAAAATTAATTGGTCGTGAAAATCTGTTGTTTTAAAGAAATGTTAAAATATGACGGGTATCTAATCAAATAGTTTTCCCCTTTTAAATTGGACTTTGAAAGGTGTTTGGTTGGAAATTAATTTAGTAGTTTGAAATAGGACTGGTATTGAATTTGCCGGCTAAGATAGTTCCTCTCTCACACCGTAAAAGGCTTTGTAATCAAGCATACAACGCACGGCCCGAGAGTCGTATTTTGTTTTATCAAAATGAAGTATTGTTATCTATCTTCTTGTTTTACCCAGTTTGATGATAATTTTTTGTAAGCAGGTCATCTGGTTTTATTACACGTTAAATTCTCACATGACATGCTAACCTTTATTTTATTGGTTATTGTAAGGTGTTTGTTTAAAAAAGTTGTTTTTATACTGAATATGTTTCACTTTGAGATGTTATTTTACTGTTAAATATAAAAATGCAAAATTTGATGATATGATATAATGTGTGCATATATTTTATTGATATCATTAATATCAATAAAATAATATTATATTCACCCATTTTAAACAATACAAAACAGAAACGTTTGTATTTGATATGTTCATACAGTGAAAACTATGCCCCAACACATTTTGGGCCAGAAACCGTGTCGCTTATTAAATAATTCGAAGTTTTAAAATTCATAAGGTAGATATGCTATTGCATAAACGTGGTTGTGTAAGTAAGGCATATCTTACAGTCGTGATTTAGCATACTTAAACAGGAAAGTTTTTGAACGAATTACGATTTATTACGCATTAGATTGGGTTGATAAACCCTTGTTTCTCAACCCAAGGACAGACTGCAACACAGGTTTTTTTCATGAGAGTCAGTAATGTTCACATGGTGTTTTCAGAAAAAAAATATATAATTCACTTTCTAAGATATTCGCTCAGGACATGTTTACAGGCCAAGGAATGACAAAACTACTTTCTGTTTGACAATTGATTTTGCATACCTTTATAATTATTATGGTAATTTCGGCGGAGACTGTTTTGTCAGTTAAAAAAGTAATTTCGACCATTATATACGTTATAGATTAATTGAAGGCTTGTATTAAAAAATTAAACGGTCGCCCAGATGCGCTGATATAATTGTATAATAATGTTTAGCCTTGAATTTCATGGTCGCGTGAATATATCACAAAGGAATAAGATTTTAAGAATTTCTTTCTTCATGATAGCAAGTTCATTAAAGGATAAAACATATTGTTGTCAGTATCTTAATATTTATGTACAAGACAATTTCAATAATGGTTGGTGTTTTTGTTTGTGTAAAAAGAACCTCAGGTTATTGTAAATGTCTAGTGATTATAAGTATACATACACTTGAGATATTTCTGCATACAATAACACATATTGAGAATAACAATAAATGTCATCGACATTTACAGATAACACTGATTATATAACATATGTTTTACGTTTATTCAGGGGTGTAGCTGCCATAACGCGACTGAATCCAAATGATTCTGATTCTGACTGTTTTTGTAATCCATTCAGTGCCTGTACTAGACAAGTCTACATGTTCACATCAAATGTTTCTTGTCTTTTCTAAACCCATTAGCCCTTAACAACACCTTCTCTCATTAAAAATCTTCACAAGATTACACAATTGTTTACACAATTTTCCAGGAGTGGCTCTTGGCACAAATATAAACCCACATGAATAGAGGGCTAACTACGCCCCTGTTATTATATATCGGAATACCAACATGGGGATATATGCCTCAAATTAGATCTTTTTGATGAAAAATAACATTAATTTTAATCATTTTCTTTTTCTTGATCTCCAATCTTTCCTTTAATTCCTATCATCGTGTTTTTGCTGATTTGACTAAAGTAAGGTCTATGAGTACCCACGTTTTTGCTTGACAATGTCAATTGTTTCCTGTGTTATATTCATATGTGTGATTTTACATGCATCTCCATCGAGTTGATAAGTTGGTTTAGGCTGATTCACAAATGTAACTTGTGCCTGTTTGTTCATATGAAAATTTGTTTGGGCATGTGTGAGATTCTTGCTCCTAAAACCTGTCAATGTCGGATAAGAGAATAAGTAATACGTCTAGTGCATGAAGGATGAGTTTCAAGGTCAAGCTGCAAGGTCAAGTACGATCGCTGTTAGTCAATACACTGGTAAATTTATTTTATTTGTCTGATCTTTGATTTACTTGCCAAATATTTATGGATCTTTTGTATTACCTAATATTGTGAAAATTTTCTTTCACAAGAAACTGTATCAGATTAAGTCTTAAAATCATTTAAACTGTTCATTGTGACAAATTTCGTTTACTTCATACAATAATATTACCCGATAGGATTTTTATGTAATTTTTGTTCAGTTTGATCTTTGATTAAATTATAGATTTTATTTTATTTTTCGTTTTATCTTACATTGTGAATATTTTGTTTCACAAGAAACTGTATTATATTTAGTCATAAAATCATTGCAACTATTCATGTTGACAGATAACTGTCACTCTCTACAATAATATGACCCAATGGGTTATTGCGCCGTTTTAATTTTAATCCGACTAAAGAGGAATTTGTGAACAATTATCAAGGCATTCCTAACAAAAATACTTAACTTATGCCAAGAACCAATGAGGAAAAAAAGAGATATATTAAATGAAGCAGGTATTTGAAGTATCCTTTTCAATACAAGATTATAAAAAGTCAGGATAAGCCAACGTTTTTATAAGACAGACTCTCCAAATGGTAAAACAGGGGTGGAAAAACAGCTCTGGTTCATATTATGATCAATTCCACAAACAAATAACGAAAATGATAATCATAGAAGCTACCGCATTTAAATGAACAGTCGCAAAGTATATTAGAGTTAAAACCAGGTTCAAACATCACACATATCCCATCACTTTCTTATAAATACAAATAAGTACAGTTTGCCTTGGTGAATTTACACCAAACCACCCATCAGCTCGACAATGTTGAATGTAAAAGCACATCAACAAACAACCAGGAACAATAAAGGGGTTGGTAAAAAGTGTAATTCATCGATTGGGAAAGAAATGGAGTTGTTATAAACAAATGAAAAGGAAAAATAGAAAGCCACTGAACACAACAAACATAAAAATATTGCATACTCGGTTTGACTTAGTCTGTTAATGGGCAGTTAAAGAAAAGCGTAATTTACTGCCGACGCCGCCTGAACCACCCACCCCCATTTGAGCGCATCTCAATATTTACATCAGTAAACAGTACAATTTTGATACATCCTAAACTATGGTGTGCAAGTAATAAATAGACAAATTCAATGATGAAATAAAGTAAATCAAACACGAAAACGTTCAGGCTATAACCACACCCGTCAACCGGCAGAGCCAGGAGCGGACGGCACATCCAGGCGCATACACGGTAAGTTTTTTCATACTTGACAGCGGTGTAAGACATTATCATTTTCGCTAGTTTTGATTAACTCTTGGAAAGAAATATCGGCTGATTTTAAAAGCCAAACGAATTCTGCACATATCCGTTGAATTCTAAAGTGGTAGAAGGGATAAAAACATGTAATCGCGATTTAAATGCGGAAGTTTGTGATTTTATCTTGAAGTTCTGCGTTTTATAGCAAAAGGCTCCATAGATCTGAAAATCTGCATAAATCTGTAATCACTATTGGAAAATTTAATCATTCCCTAGCAATATGTTAAATATAAGCACAAACAGACTTTTAACAAATTCGCGAAGGCTTGGTGAATAGAGCTGGGGTATAGAAATGGGCGGGTCCATGGAGCAGAAAGCGAATTTATTGGCGGGGACCAGGAGCAGATATAATCGAGTACCGAAAATCGTTTGATATATTGTTTTGACACTATTTTACATTCTCAATAAAAAAAAATTGTTGACATACAGTGATAGTATTGTCCATCCGTGTGTCTGTTCATGTCGCAAATTATACAGAAATCATTTCTAAAGGGGTTTGGTAAGCTTGTAATGCATTAACTCTCTTAAGTTAACTGACTTACCGCTGGTTAAAAATTTGTCACACTGTTGTTGATCATTCACAGGAAAAAGCACATCAGTTCAGTTCACCCCAGATAATGTTTAAACTTATTTCACCGTCATTACTTAATCGATTTCTAACTAAACTTTACAAACTTGTGAAGCTAACTTTACCTGTTTTTAAAGCAGTATTTGCTTTTTTCAGCACGTTGTGTTTGGATTAAATTTGCGATAAGTGAAGTTTTTGAAATTCGCGAATAATGTTAATATAAAGCTCAAAAACGCATCTGTTGTCTCAAACTCTATTGGGAATTATAAAATATAATTTCTTCCATGTCCACATCTTTTTATTGTTTGATATTTTATATTAGTTTATCGTAAGTGCAAAAAAAATCTCGTTAAAGATATGCGCAAGCTTTAAAAGCCAGTAATATAGTCTTTTCTATCGAATGAAAACTCGTGCTTAACTGGTAAAGGCAAATATGTTACCAAAGATAATTTACATACGCTTGTTGATAAATGGTCCTTAGGCCGGATAAAATGATAAATAAATTTTGGAATGAACTAAGGTTTTACATTGTTCTTTTAAGCTATGGTCACGTATCAAAAGCGGTAAAGACGGGCGGAAACGGCGTTTTAACATTACTATTTATGTCACGTATAATGTGAATGGTTAAATTAAACACGTTTATTCTTTGAAAATACTAAAATGTTTTACTTTACGCTTGGTCTTAAAATACAAATACCAATAGTAATACCCTGCTTTATGCTCACTTCTTTCGACACTAAACGCAATTCCTTAATCAGTGTATGTGTATGCTCATGTACTGAAGTTTATTTTGACAGAAAATGGATTCGTTACCTACTTTACACCGTACACTCGCATACAATTTTTCATTTACACTCCGTACATAAATTAGCTAGACACTGTATACAAGGCATGGCCGTTATGTGTTATAGTTGCTCGAGTTGGTGAATGCCGGTTTTAATACAAGTGGAAGAAAGTCTATATTTTATAAATTCAGATTTAGAGACAGAAAATGCGTTTGGGCTTCATTATTGGAAATTATCAACATAGTTCGCAAATGTCAATAACTAGGCTACACATCATCGCAAATTTAACCAAAACTAAAAACTACCCAAATTGCAGAAAAAAATCAAATACTTCTAAAAACATATTTAGCGTCATCAATTTTGGTTTGTTTACATACATCGATAAAGAAATAATGGTGAAATAAGTTGAAACATTACCTGGGTTAATCTGGTCGTCAGCCATTCATCTTTCGAACAGAACATATATAGTTTCTATAAAAGTAAAAAAAATCTCAGAAAATTAGAAGAAAAGTATTCCCAGAAGAAGTTCGATAACTAAAGGTTAAATCTTTATTTGAAATCAATGAAGAACGTTTTTTTCTTCCGTAGGAAGAGATATAGTGTACAGAGGTAGTCCAAATTAAGTCCAGAGCATTTTTTATGTTTCGACTATAGCTGATAATACCCCAGCGTGTTTTGATCTCATTCCCCTCAACGACGAAATGATGGCTAACCATGTCTTAAGGACACAGACCGGTAAATAATTCAATGTTTAATGAAGTTCACAATTTCAAAATGCCGTCATAGTTTGAAGCCGTTAAAATGATCCAGTTGCAAACATATACTAAGGCTTATACTGATTAAATAGCGATAATTTAGTTAACTAATGATAGTTCATGCATCACAAGCTTACATAACTCCTCTAGAAATGATTTCTGTATACTTTATGACATGAACAGACATACGGACGGACAATACTATCATTGTATCTTAACGAAATTTTATTATTGAGGACGTAGAATAGTGTCAAAACAATTAAACCAAACGATTTTCCGTACTCGATTATATCTGCTCGTGGTCCCCGCCAATAAATTCGCTTTCTGCTCCAAGGACCCGCCCATTTCTATACCCCAGCTCTATTCACTAAGCCATTGCGAATTTGTTTAAAGTCTGTTTGTGCTAATATTTCACATATTGCCAGGGGAATGATTAAATTTTCCAATAGTGATTACAGATTTATGCAGATTTTCAGATCTATGGAGCCTTTTGCTATAAAACGCAGAACTTCAAGATAAAATCACAAACTTCCCTATTTAAATCGCGATAAAATGTTTATTATCTCTTATACCACTTGAGAATTAAACGAATGTGTGCAGAATTCATTTGGCGCTTAAAATCAGCCGATATTTCTTTCCAGGAGTTAATAAAAACTAGCAAAAATGATAATGTCCTACACCGCTGTCAAGTATGAAAAAACTTACCGTGTCTGCGCCTGGATGTGCCGTCCGCTCCTGGCTCTGCCGGTTGACGGGTGTGATAACGCTCTTAACTTGCCACAGCGGTCTCATTTTTGGGGCGCGTTTTAACGCCACCCAATGTGATTACATGTGAATTTCGATCACATCGAGGGTTGCACGCAAGATTTTCGTAACTACATTGAAATAAAGAAGGAGTTACGACAGTCTTGCATGCAACCCTCGACATGACCAATTTACCTCCAGTGGATTAGTGCCCTTGAATGACGTATACAGTATATGCAGGTTCAATGAGTTTTTGAGGCGGAAGACGGTGCTGTACTGTGCTAAATATAGCTAAAGTAAACAAACACCAGAGCAGACGATATCATTTACTCACCAGGCTATGCATTGTAAAACTTTCTAAGTTCTGAATTTCTTCTCACAATTCTTTCAAATGTAAGATTCCTATTAAATCTTTCATTCCAGTCTAATATGGCCAAGCCAATCCTGTATTTGTATGTAGAAAAACTAAATGAAATTTCAACAGTTGTGTCACTTTTCAGCAAGAATTAGAAGCATGTATAGTTCACATATGTTTTATAACTTTATTCCATTGCTATGCACAATCTAGTAGGCCAGTTGGACATTAACAGTGATAATAGCGAGAATAATAATGGTGTGATGATAGCTGATCTCTAACTTGGTGTGGCATTTCATTCATGCAGAATTTGTCTGGAAATTTGATTATACAATAAACATGGATATTAATGAAATATATTGTTTAAATGACTGCTAAAAGCAATAAGAAATAAATATGATAAAATAAAAATAATAATGTTTACAGTATTCAAATTAGAGATGAAAAGTGACATAATTTAATAAAAATCCACACACTTGTCATTCACTATGAAATGGATTAAGTTGTTTCATAAACACTAGGCAACATTTTAAAGGGAATATTGGAATAACATATAATCTGCAACAGGTATGTGGGTTTACATTTTAACTGTATTATTGATCAGCTTCCCATAGCCGAACAGTTGCCAAGTGTTTCAAGCTACACTGCCAGGTGTATTTGTTTACTATCTGCAGTTCATGACCCCAGAAACTCCTCCCCGGGAGTTTCAAATTTTGACAGTTAACATATTTTTTTTTCAAAAATTTCAATAAAATGCATTTTGTCATGAACTTTTCTCTGCCATTTCATTTGAAATGTTGCAAAGAAGTTATATAAAAAGGTTTTGAGGAAAATACTTCTTGGTTATTGTGCTATTTGAAAAAAGGGCCCTTATATGTGAAGCATATCAAAATTACCATGAAAACCTGCCCCAGCGCCATCTAGTGTCTTAAATAGTCAAGTTGGGGTTTAACAAAATTACGGCTCTGAAGTGTAAACTTTAGGCAAAACTTTAAACCATTTAAAGCGTTTAAATTTAATTAGATTTGATGCAGTGCTCTGACTCATTTTTATAAAATTGCTTTATAGTTATATTATTCGAAAAGAGCAAAAATAAAATAAAATCATCCATTAACCATGTTGCAACTTTTTTTCACACCGTACGTTTTCAAACAAGTTTTAGTTTCCAAAAAGCCAGTCGGTCATTAGCATGACGTTCTTACAAAAAGACGGCTCTGAAGTGTAAACTTTAGGCGAAACTTTTAAAGCGTTTAAAGCGTTTATATTTAATTAGACATGATGCAGTGCTCTGACTAATTTTTATAAAATTGCTTTATAGTCATATTATTTTTATTTTTGCATATTTTTTTATTTCCTTCTAGTCAATAAATATTGTTTTAAAATCAAAGCGCAAATAGTAACTATTTCATAGTTAAAGTATTTTTATTTTTCCATGAGTTTCATTTCTTTCTTGTCAATTCAAAGTTTCAAATCAAAGGTTGACTTATTATTTATTTTTCCTGGCACAATATGACTTCAATCTTATAAGCATCCGCCCGAATATCCGTGGTAGATAAAAACTTGATAAAGCAGAAGCCGGGCCTGCAAATTTTTGCTCTGCCATCCGAAAGTTCCTTCACACTCCTCCAATAGGAAACTCCACACAATCTATAGATGATGTGACATTATGACAATCACTTTAAAACGCCACCCATCAGTACTTTCAGTGCTTTGATATCTTATTGGTGTGTGTTAAATTAGGCATGACATAATACAATAGTGACCAGTAAACTTTATTCAATCGTATCATCTGTTATTGCTGTTCTCCTTTTTCTGTTGTGTGTTTTACGATCACGTTATTTTCATTAAGATTTCGTTTTTGAAAGGTTATTCGATGCAAGAAATTATATGTAGTATGTTATGTTCTTACCTAACCTTATACAATGTATCAGGATTATGTGAACTACTAGTAATTAAACTCCTAATTGTTAGAAATAATACTAAGGCAAGATGAAAAGATAAACATGCATAAAAGAAATGACATCGGATATAAAAATGGAAATGTGCATATAAGATGTTTATAGACTATTTGCATAACAGTCCTTATTCTTATTATAATGTATATTTTGACACAAACGCATACATTTGGTTTCTGGTTAAATTGTGTATTGTTTACACATGTTTATACTGTATTTGTTATTTAATACCTGGAGAATTTAGTAAATCACTTAGAATCACTTCTATTTTTATCACTATGTACACAGTTATTTGAACTTAAAATTGTGATTGAAACAGATATTATTCATCAACTGCATGGTGATGGGTGGCAATATGGAAAATATTGATGCTCCTCATAAACACCATGAATCCCCCAGTTTCTGGATCATGCACGGCCACTCTTTCCTCATACGTGATAGATTGTGCGGATACCGCTGGTGGTCCCCCGCCGTATGGTGCCGCGGCACCTTGTTCGGCATATGCCTGCATAGCGGAAGATGGCGGTGCGCTGCTGCGCTTGTGTTTCTTATTCTTGCAAATAATACAGATGCTGATGCCAGTCATGACCATAACGTAGAGACCACAGCCTAAACAGTAGTAGAAGGAGCTCCCTGGTGTCAGACCGGAATACTTGCCCACGACGATCATACATCCGACAAAACTTAGAAGTCCTTAAAACAACAATACATAACATCAATCGATTGCCTTTTAGTGAGAAGTATACTGCCGCTGAACGCTGTCTTAAGTATATCTCTATTAATGAACTTAAAGACACCACATATTGAAAACGTGTACATAAAGTATACTATTAGTAAGTGAACGGCTTTTGTAATCCATAGTGAATCGGAGCAATCAAAAGATCTTTAATAAGTGGCATTTTTAAGAAAAAAAAAGAGAAAACACAAAATCTGGTTTTAGGGAACGTTTATAGTAAAATCTGGTAAAGGAGGCTGTGTTTGGGTGTTACTTTTTATACTAATGAAGAACTCAATATTTTCTAACAAATATCATAGCATGGTTTTTGTCTCGTGTACCTGCAATAGGATACAGGAGAAAGGCGAATCCTCCAAGAACTCCCCAGCAGCCTGTTTCTTCATCTTTGTTGCAAAATACTTCCAGGAAAAAACAGATTATCGGCAAGATCAATATTCCAAAAGACGCTGCCTCAATGTTGTATGCGGCAGCATCAAGCTCTGAAAAAATAATATCTTAAATAGGGTCTGCCTGATGCGAAGACAGCTCGAAAATGCTAAAAACATTTTTTAACGAAAGGTTTTCGGAAATATTGAAGAAAATTCAAACAAGAAATAACTATAACCACTGAATATTGATTTTCACTTCCAACATTACTAAAGTGTATTTTAAAGTGAAATAGTTATAAAAATAGCAAGCCCTCGCAAGGTACGGCTACAGAGCATAGCCACATAACGCCAAACACTAATGAGCTAGCCTGGCCAACCCCTCAAAAAGGTTGCGTGGATAACCATGGTATGGTATCATTATTAATGTAAGATTATTATATAAGACAGCCTGACTAACATACCAGTAACATAAAGGTGCATTTTCTTTTTTTCTTGTCTTTTTTAAATGTTAGTACTTTAAATGCTCCAACCTCGCGTGTTTGCCTTTTTTCCTACCTGGTTTATAAAAAAGTTCTGCCACGTACATGTTATGCTACAATTTGAATCAATGCATAACTCTATAACACAAAACGAATATATGTGAAACTGATAACCACGATCTTTTCACAATCACAAGATAAAATATTATCATTTGTGTTTATTTTATGCATTTAATACGTGCTTACCAAAATGGCCTTGAATTGATAACGTTGCCCTTTTATTTATCAAAATAAATTGTAAGAAGTGTGTTATTCAAAATTGTTCGGTAGTTTAAAATCATAGTAATTTTGTTGAACTGTTGAGTATTGAATTGTTTAAATGTTGCAAAAACGTTTAATTAATGACCAGTTAAATACAAGAACACGCAGTTTTAAAGTTAAATAAATAAATGTAAATTTAATGAATTCGTGGACAAAAATAGTATAATATGCAAATTAGTAAAAGCCACATGCAAAAATCACTGCCCCTTACACTGCCAGGTAGTATGGAGAAATAAAAAATATCATTCTTTACAATTTCCAAATAAGGGGCATTTATAAGCACTAATAACAATCAATAGTGAAGGTTATATTTTTTAACAAGTACTTTTTCTTGGGCGAGTACTTTCTAGATTAGATTTAAACAACATGTTAAAAAATCATGCTATATCGCCGGCTAATTCTATTGAAACAATACTGCAAAAAGAACATGATTACCCTGTAAGAAATAATTTAAATTACCCCCGTATGAATTCGAATTCGATCACAACAGTGCTAAAACTAAAAGCATGCAAAGTTTGTGTCATATTTATTTTAATAATATTTTAATAACCAAACAAAAATCCTAAATAACTGTTACAGTGAAACCTCTAATTAAGACCCCGAAATTAAGATCACCCTGAAAACAAGACCACTATTTCAAAGTCTCATTTTACAGTATTACACTTTTTTCTACCCCGAATAAAAATTGCCCAACTATAAAGACCATTTTTGCCTAACCTAATAGCAGGATTTTACTGTACCTGTCAAATGAAATGAATTTTCACACCGAGAACTATTGCGCCCAGTCCAATCACAGCACAAAGGTTTCGGATTAATTGAAAGACAAGTAACGTCTTTAATCCAGTCAGACCCATACGTGCCTACTCCTTGCAGTATCACCGGAAGTAGAACGATACCAAGTACCGAAAATCCTATGATGTAGTCACAACAGTCCATGGCAACAGCGGCGCTCAAGAATTGTAATTAGATTAACTTGATGAAAATAAAAGATTTAAGTTTATATAAAAAAGTTGTTTCATACCACTCATAAAAAATGACATTTTAAATACAGTCATTTGTGTAGTTCCTTAGCAATCAAAGAGTATAATAAAATTGCAATATAATGTTAATGTTTCGAATAAGACTACAACTCACGCGGTCAAGTTGTGTGTTTACAGCAATAAACAAACGATATACAAAGGCAGATATGATTCAATACTCAAACACTGGGTTTTATTTAAAACTTATCTCATTTAAGGCTTTTCACGGGACAAAGGGGAATATGCCTTTACTGGAAATAAACGTTCCTTGAAGTGACGTCTTTAATCATTCGTTTTAATAGAGGGGCTTATGTTTCGATTGATATTCACAATGTAAACCATAAACCAACATAAGAAAAAGTATTTGGGGCACGCCATGGCGAAGTTAGCTTTAAATAACGTCATAACGTTGCACAGACGACATAACCATTACATTGACAAAATGAGTATCAAAATCACTTTTTAAGCTAAGGAAAATAAATGATAATTATGAGTTCTTTTCAAATAAAGTTACGACTAACATGTCAGAAAATACAACGAAAGGTAGCGTTTTTCGGGACGCGTCCCAATTAATAACAACAAAGCTGATGTTAAATATCATCGGAAAGAAAAAAAAATACACGAAAAAAGTCTACAACATACAGGCAGTATATAGAGTTTCTTAAATTATTGCAAAAATAAACGTTTTCGTTGTGATTTTATTTAAAATAATCCTTACATACCTTCAAAATACGAAACCGAAACTTGCCCTTTAGATTTACTGGTAAGAGTTTTATCAGCTCTTTCTGTTTAAAGATATGGAGAAAGATAATTTTCTTCCGTTTTCACAACTTGATGAAGTTATCAAATTTACACCTGTCAAAATACTATACTAAAAAGTAATCACCTGATATCAATAGATTACGAAAACTTTGTGATTACATAGAATGAGAGTGGATTTTGAGATTATCGTTACCATAATAAGCATTGTAGAATTTCATATTTATGATATTAATGATCTTTCATAAGAATACAAAGACGTTCAAAACGTATGAAATGATGTCAAGTTCTACGAAACGCTTGCAAACATCAAAAAAGTAAAATTTGTGAATCCGGAACAGCATCACTCAGAAAACATAGTTTCCCCACACTGTCAAAGAATAGTGAGGACAAGAGAGCATGGGTTTCTTATTTGGTTATTTTAACAAATGACACAATAAACAATCAAATTCTTAACTCCTTATAAGGTGCTCTGAATAGAAAAAGAACTTAGTTACCTGGCTTGGATGAGATTGATTTTATACCAACATAGTTTCATTAAGATTACAGATATAGTATTTCTTAAGTAGAGAGCGGATAGCGCTAAATTTGGTCAGCTATCGAGAAATACCTCTTACCTGACAGGAGCACCTGGCACCTCTTACCTGGCAGTTATCAACTAAGGGAAAGATAAAATAATCACACACACATTTCACCAAGTTTGCTCAATATTGGAATGTTTAATCAAGTCATAAAGAAAATAGCTTTAGAAATGTACACCGCCCGCCATCTGTTCTCTCGCAGAAAATTATCCTTTTGATATTCGCTCAGATTGATGCAATGCAACCATTGTTTTCGTTTGCCACTAATATAAGCATAATGCTTAAGCGTATATCTCCATGAATATGTGCACGTTATTCACTGAGCTTGTATAAAATCATAAATTATAAAAATTGACGTCAACATTACAGGTAATATTTTTTTCGCAAATTTCATTACTTTATCAGCTCTTTCCGAGGAAGCCGACGACATCGTCATAAGAACCCATCCTTTTTACGAGGTTGCTAGTCTGATTCAGTGTTATACTCGGCATGTTCTCAGGCCACACATTGACTTGGAATCTGACCATAAAAGACATTTCCTTAAAATTTCTTTTTTAAATAAAGGAATAGATTTTATTGACCTTCCTAGTATATTTAAAGATAAAACAGTTCAATCGGCTGTTCCTAATTATTTTAAGAATACTAAATCGCCTATGGTTTGTTATAAATACAACACACCAACTAGAAATACAATTTTTAATTACAATAAAATTACCTCTGATTTACAGATCATCGATAATACACCAAAATCTTGAGAGTGTTTAACTTCTAAATATTGCTATAAGCCTATCGGTCATATTGTTACCGGTGATCTTAATGTAATCAAAGACTCTAGAATTCGTAATTTAATTTCTAAAGGTCCCAAATATAGAATTCCATCCAAAATTAATTTTAATGCATGTCGTGCAGAAATTGCTGAGTCTTTAAACCTATTTTGCAATAAATGGTGCAAAAGAGAACATGCTAAGCCTAATGCACTTTCTAACTGGAAAAAACACATATTTAAAATAATAGACACTCGTATATCATTTTATGAAAGAAACATTGCTTTATTACAACCTCGACCTCGTTTTAACTTTCGTCATTTGAAAACAGGAATTCAAGACTTTCATAACAAATTTGTTTTAACACCCGCTGATAAGGCTTCTAATAATGTAATTATAGTGTGACGGGTACACTATATTAATATTCAAACTGAAGAACTGAACAGCACTAATGCTTATGTACTGACTTCTTCATCTGAGAGTGATATTGTTACTGCACACATTCTACAAATACAAAATTTAGAATCAGTATTGAGCCGAAACAAGACAAAGTACCTACTATGTATTGGTTGCCTAAAATGCATAAAACACCGTACAAAGCAAGATTTATTGCTAACTCTAGTTCTTGCACTACTACTAAATTATCCGTGCTCTTAACTTTTTGTCTTACAGCTATTAAAGAACATGTAATTAGGTATTGCGATAAGGTTTTTGAAACTTCTGGCAAAAATTTATTTTGGTCGATTAAAAATTCAAATGACGTTTTGAAAAAGCTTAATTCAAATAATTTTCAGGCGTTCTGTTTGTCTTCTTATGATTTCTCAACTTTATATATCTCGCTCCCTCATAATTTAAAAAGAGACAAACTAACCAGTCTCATTGAAAAAACGTTTGCTAGAGAAAATAAAACCTTCATCGCTTCTAATGAACATAGGGCATTTTTACAGATGGTTCTTATGATAATTATACTTTATGGACTTGTCAAGACCTAATAGAGTCGCTAACTTTCTTACTGGATAATATTTATGTTAGATTCGGTACCTCTATTTGTAAACAAGTAATAGGCATCCCAATGGGTAATAATTGTGCACCCCTTGTTGCTGATCTGTTTTTATACTGTTATGAAAGAGACTTTATGTTATCTCTTTCTATTGAACATCAAGATGATATTATTACAGCTTTTAACAACACCTCGAGGTACCTTGATGATTTATTAAATATAGATAATAACCATTTTCCATTACTGGTTAATAAGATCTACCCTAAAGAACTACAACTTAATAAAGCGAACACTTCAGAACAGCAAGAAAACTTTCTCGATCTAAATCTGTCAATTGAAAATGGTTATGTCACTACTAAAATATATGATAAAAGAGATGATTTTAATTTTAATATAGTAAATTTTCCGTTTTTAGACGGCGATGTTCCCCGTGCAACATCTTACGGGGTTTATATTTCACAGCTTGTTCGCTTTTCAAGAGCTTGCAACGATATTAATGATTTTAATGAACGTAATCTTTGCATTACAGAAAAACTTTTAAAACAAGGTTATCGGTATCACAAATTAAGGAAACCATTTTGCAAGTTTTATCGTCGATACCCAGATCTAATTCATAAATACAGTTTAAAATCACTATTGCAACAAGGTATTTCACAGCCAGTTTTTTATGGAGATCTAATTTATAAACTTAAGAAGATAAAGGGCAATGTTAATTTCTCCTGGTTATTCGTAAAAACCGTCTGTAAATTTAAAAAGAAAGGTTACCAACATGATATTTTACAGCGCTCTGCATGCCTGGTGATTAACCCTTCTACAGTTGATCATTATGCTGACCTCTTTGGTTGCACGACGGTGGCAGGGGTTTAAGAGTTTATGAAGGTATATGGGGAAATCTTTTCTTAAAAGAACCTAGAAGCTCGATTTGTTTCTTTTATCCCTGTCATCGTGTTCTTGCTGATTTTACTCCAGGAGCTCTGGTCTCGGTAAGATCATTGAGTACCCGCCCTTTGGCTTTGCAATGCTATTAAATTCTTATGTTTTAAATGTTTGTGTGCTTTTGCATGCAACATTGTTGAGCCAATAAGTGGGTTGGAGTTGTTTCACCAAGACAACTTGTATTTTTTTTGTGATATGAGAACCTGTTGGGGCAAGTGTGAGGTTGGTGCACCCTAGAACCTGGTTTAAACCCCCAGTGGCAATTTGATTTGCCACTGACCGTTCCAAGGCGGTAACCCCTCGGGTTCTCATTTTTTGTTAATTGTTAGTGGTGTCTCTTTTGAAACTGATCATTTTATTAACCATGCTCTCTCCCTCTCTTCTTCTTGACTGTGTGGGGAGGCTGTTTTTTCTGAATGTGGCGATTCCTGATATGGATATTTCACCTTTTTATAGTTAAGCATGTCATACTCTGAATTTTAATTGCACGCTGTCTATTTCTGTTGGATTCTCTAAAATTGAATTCGTTTGTAAAAGCGCCAGTATTTTCAGTACTATCCAAGTCAGATTTGTCAAGACAACATAGCAAATACTCGTGATAAAAATATCCCAATTTATTTTTCAATAGATGACTACGACTTATTCTGCAGATTAATTGACATTTTTATGACTCAGCGATGTCACAAAAATCAAACAGTACTTTCCTTTAAAAACAAATTATCAATTTTGTAATATATTGTCATGTGATATGTTCATTAAGAAATGCAGTTTTATTAACGCGTTAAGACTGGTCAATTAAACCGAGTCTGCAATATTTTCATATCTCGTAATCGGTGGCCTTAAAAGTTCCGTTTTCATCTTTAACTAAAAATATACAAATCAGCAGTTATTATAATATTTAATGTTGAATATAAAATCATAATAATCATCAAATGAAATATTTTCATAAGTTGCAGAAATTGTATGTATACGGTTTTGTGCAAATAATTTTAAACTTATCAGCAGTCGAAGACAAATGAAGGAAATACTTTGTCAATAAGTATAATGTAAGATCATAGCGTTTATAGTGTTAGGCTATAGCTTCGGTAAAAAGGATTTTGGATCTAAAGTACAAGAACTTTCAACGTTATAAGTAACATAAAGGTTGAAGTAAATGGGAAGTCGGTAACACATTTTTTGTGATTGAATATTAATGCTTACATCCAAGAATTATTCAGAGTTAATACACATGTTGGGTAATTCTTCACAAAACATTCATTTTCGTTCAATTTGTGTTACTGCAATTTGAGTTCCCATGATACAGGCTTATACAGACATACGTTCATCTAGATTCTAACAACATAAGACATAGGGATATTTGTTTTTACCAGTGTAAGATAGAAATATATTTCACAAAGTGAGCTCCGGAATTCGTATTTTCACGAGTGCAAAATTTGCGTGAAGTCCAGTTCACTATACGATGTTTTTATTCAGTTGTGATGGATTGCAATATGGATAATATTGACTCTCACAAAAAACCCAACGAATCTCCCTGTTTCTGGGTCATCATCATTATATTTTTCGTCTTGCTTATGTTTGCAGTTGTAACATAAAATACAGATGCTGATGCCAGTTACGACCAAAACGTAGAGTCCACAGCCTAAACAGTAGTAAAATGAGCTCCCTGGTGTCTGACCGGAGTACTTGGCCAAGATAACCATGCATCCGACAAAACTAAGAAGTCCTTGAAAAAACAGCAAAAATAAAAAGTAGTACAATTATCAAGAACAAACTCACTGATGGCAGTTGTATAGTTTTTTTGTGTATAAACATTTAAATGTGACAATTAGTGAACTGAAGTGTCTTGTAGAAATGGACCAACAATCTTCAAACATTTCAGATACATTTTGTGTGGGGCGCCTTACAATAATTAGTTGCAAACAGTAGGCTTAGCATTCTCATAAGAAAACTGAAAGTACAAATATTGAAACTATTCCATTATAGGTAACATTTAACAAAGTCACTCCCGTTTCAACAAAATAAATTAAAAATTCATATAGCAAACGTTTGTATACAAATTTCAAACAGATTTAATGCTTTCACAGATAATATACTAGTATCTATACCTGCGATGGGATATAGGAGGAAAGTCACCCCTCCAAGAGCTCCACAGCAGCCTGTATCTTCAGCTTTGTTGAAGAATAATTCCAGAAAAAAGCAGAGTATTGGTAATATGAATATTGCAAAAGAGGCGCTCTCAATATTAAACACTGCCGCATCAAGGTCTGAAATATCAACATTAATCGAATGAAAACAGTTGAATGTTTAAAGTTAAATATGTATTCAATTCAAGGAGTTGGCGTATCAACAAAAATATCTCCTTCCCACGCATCCATAAACTAAATTAAATGTAAACAAACGCTTAGTGCTTAGATAACTAAATTACGAATAACACAGAAAAAACTGAATATTTTAAGCATATTGCCTATTATATATAGGATAGCATATCTTATTCACAGTGACATTACGTCAATTAAATATTTAACCTCTTGTATTTTGCCTTTAATATGTAATATCTTGCTTCTAAAATTTCTACCACATGTATGTATTTTTGTAAACATGAAGCCGATAACAAACTCTTGACAGATACATTTTTTCTGATAACAACCGCCTTCTTTTTAGGGTTTTGCAAACATGCTGCTTGGGTGGGATAACGGAAAAACAAAAAGAATTTTTCCTTAGAAAGTCGAGTACTTACTAGATAGTCACAAGTTAATTTTACAAGTAAAAGCATTTGTATCCATTTGCAATACTAAATATTAGAAAAGTTGCGTGCGAAAAATCTGATAAATATATCTTACTACAATAATTATGTTGTTGAAATAATGGGGAGAGGAAAAATCAACTTCACGAAATTCATCTCTACTTTCGGTTTCTAGGGTTAATCATTTTTACGTATCTTTTCAAAACTCGACATAAAGTTTCACAAGCAGACCATTGAAAGTGAAGAAAATATAGATCTTGTGTCCTTTGGCTGATTTAAGTTTGGATGCTCAAGATTGCTAAAAAAGCCTTTTTACAAAGAACAGACACACACAAAAAGGAATTACCGTTTGCACGAAAACTATGGAATTGCTGTTTTAAAAGTCTAGGAAAAATGATACAGATATCGCATAAACACTTATTAAGAATATTTTCCAGTCAACTGTCAAAATAATTTCAGAAAGTTTAAGTAGTTCATCAAAATGTTTTGACCTTCAAACCGAAAGTAGACAAGAATGAAGTTTTTTGTCGAATTTCGTGAAAACCTAACATTATTTTTACGAATTGCCATAACTTATTGTAGATCAGCGTATTTTTTCAGGTATGAGTTGTTTTGGTTGTCCATGAACTTCATAGTTCTCATGTAAACGGTCTTTCATTTGTTAAGTATGTGCTTGGTAATTGCATCCTTGATAAATTCACAAAATACTAGGTGGCCATGAGTATTTCCCCTAAAATTAATATTTGAAATTTTAGCCAGTTTTTGCAAAACCTTCCATAAACATGTAATTCGTAAATGTTAAACTTAAAATCAAAACTAACCATTAAACAAGTTAACAAATAAATGTAAAGTTTTAGTTATTGAATGTATGGACAATACAAGAGTAAAATGTATATAATGTGAAGACACAGCTTCCCTACTCAGTCTGACGTAGAGATAAAACAGCGTAAGTTTATAATGAGGTAGACTTGAGATGAAAATGAGTTGATTTGACCAGTAGTGTATGGTTTACCATATCTAATAAGTTCTTCAGCGTTTTAAGTCACCTGATTGGAATACTACTACATTTGTCCACAGTTATACAAAAAAAATAAAATTTACTTTGCATTTGATCAAGAGACAACCAAGGTTCGAGTCAGCTACTCTAATCAATGCTGCGTCCGTAATTCCATACTTGGAAGCACAATAAAAATTTAAATTAAAGTCGTACTCGCCATGATGTGGGTCAAATGCAACTGAGCAGTTGGATAAAAAAACTATTTTTTTCCACTAAAATTTTCTTTTCTTTAAAGTAAAATATTGATTCAGAGACTATTAATTAAATTTTTTAATGTGCCAAAAATTTTCATCGCGACAATAATACGAGTTTCGCTTAAAGAGGCATTTCAGCCTCGCAAATGACTTTTACATATAATTAAGCGAAAGGGTACATAACCTTTTAACCTTACTACCATTGAAACCAAAGTGAAAAAGGTTTGTTTATGTATCTTAAAACAGTTACATTTAAACAACACAGCATTA
Organism: Corbicula japonica; assembly: GCA_038501625.1. Classification (NCBI taxonomy): domain Eukaryota; kingdom Metazoa; phylum Mollusca; class Bivalvia; order Venerida; family Cyrenidae; genus Corbicula; species Corbicula japonica. The sequence continues at coordinate 5,787,766 of JAZAYU010000027.1, forward strand.
CCTGCAAGCTTAAAAGAACTTCCGCAACCAGAAATATTGAAGTCCGTCTTATTACAACACGAACGTTTGGGGTTAGTTGATAGACAGCTATCAGATTTAATCCATTCAGACCCAAAGATACCAATTCCTTGTAGTACCACCGGAAGTAGAATTAAACCAAGTAGCACCCATCCTGCTGCGGATCCCATTGTATATTATCTGTCAAAAATTGTTTAGATAAAGAAAAAAAGTGAAACGTGCATATTAGGAATAGTCAACTCAGAAAACTCAAAATGTAAATGCAAAATTCAATTGTTATAAACGTTTAGCCTGCTACGTAAACATGCTATATTTTAAAGTTTCGGAACCAAATACTAGATAAATTATGATAACAATGACAAGCTGTATATATGTTTATTTTATGCCTGCAAGCGAATTTGCTTGGTGGAATAAAATGTTATTCTGTCGTTTTGTTACTGAGATTTTTATAATAAGATTTTACTTTTTTTCACACTTGTACCCGTAAGCAAATTAATTGAGAACGTGGTAACAATAGGATTCAAGCTTAGAGATAGAATTCGTGACATAACATAACTTTGGCATCATTTTTGAAATGTGTATGTCAAAATCATGTCAATGGTGCATTTCAAGAATACAATAACTGAACAGTGGTTTTACGAAGTAAATGTATTCATGTACTCTAAGCCATTAGTCAAAATCCGAACTCCTGAGCTCACTCGATATGTTTATATATATATATATATATCTTACATTGGTGAAAACAAATATTCTTTACATCTATAATACAAAATGTATATTACATTAGAATACGTGAATTACTAACATAAAAAATAAATGCAAAAAAACAATCTGACAGCTTATGAGATCGAAAGAAAACGTCATATTTTATTTTGATTGTACATGTAAATCTTACCTTAAAACGCGTCCAGCTAGTTTTCTTAAGGGAATATTATCAATGCGTTCTCGTTTTATCAATTCGAGGTATTCACTGATAATTTTCTCCCGTTATCACAAGCATGTGTATAAATTAAATGTGGACAAATTATATGATTTTATCATCTTGACCCGACAAAATAAAGTCACTTTGTTTGAACATGTGTTAAAAGGAAAGACCAACGGACATTCATAATGTCGACTTAATATCATTACCCCGTACGAGGTTTAGAACTAATTACATTTCCACCAATGAGAAAACGTTATTTTAGCACATGACCGATCTTGAACATTTCCGATTGGCATAGAGGTGCGAGTTCTTGCTGATTTTACTCCAAGAGCTCTAGTCTCGGTTAGATCTTAAGTGCCTGCTTCTTCGGCACTGCAATGATATTTAAATTTAGCTTCTTATGTTTCATATGTTTGTGTGCTTTTGCATGCAACATTGTTGAGCTAATGGGTGGGTTGGAGTTATTTCACCAAGACAACTTGTACTTGTGTGTTGATTTGAGAACCTGTTGGGGGTAAATGAGGTTGATGCACTCTAGAACTTGGTTAAAACCCCCAGTGGAGATTTGATTTTCCACTGACCTTTCCAAGGCGGTAAACCCTCGGTTACTCATTTTTGTTGTTTGTGGTGTCTTTTTTGAAACTGATCATGCTCTCTCTCCCTGACTGTGTGGGGAGGCTGTTGTTTCTCAGTGTGGCAATTCCTGATATGCATATTTCACCTCTTTGACAGATTTCGCGGTAGTTCGTCTGCATTCCTTCGTTGCCAAAAAAAATTTGTTCGACACAAAATTAACATAAAACCTAATCAAAACATTCACAAAAAAATTTGGCCTATCAGAAACATGAAAAAAAAAACACAACAAAATGACATTTTTATTTTAAGCTTTTAAAACATTTCTTTCAAATAAATATAAATTCAACTTTAAAATCCATCGAACATAATGGGTAATGCAGGCGTGGTTTGGTTGTGCATATTCATGTGCGTTAGTGCAAATGCATATATCTGATAAGCCGCCTGACCCAGGGTTGAGCGCAACACATTATCGACGCACTTTACAATTATGGATGTGACAGTAAACATGAAATTTTAATGCGGTATTTCCATATAAATACAATTCCATGAAAAGCGGCTTTTGTGCTAACTGAATAAAAAAGAATGATTATGATCTGAGAACATAAATCATGCTTATCAAAAATATTAAAAGCAGGAAATATATATTTGGGATGATTGAACAATATCTACAGCTATATTGGATGGGAAAATATAACAACCAATAAAACAGATATAAGTGATAAAACTTTCAACTTTCAACTTTTATTTACAGAATAGGGTTCGAGTCCCACATACTGTGGAAAATGAAGACAAAATAAAATTTACAAAATATGAAAACATAACATAATCAATGATATCACGATACAATTTACAAACATAAATCACATGACAGTTTGAAAACGGCAATTGTTTACTTTTTTAATAAATAGTAGGTATGATGTAACAATAAAGTCAATATTAATGGTAACAGAACAATTTATAAATAAAAATCGTTTTACATTAAAATAAGATTAATAGGTTAACAAACCATGTGAAGACGAATATTAACCATTGTTAATCGTGCTAAACGACCGTCAGATGTCGTAGCTAAAAGCAATACTGGCTGAATGTACATCGAGAAGTTTGTCCGTCACATGGTACAAACAACGCAACTATGGTACCGAGAAATATAAAAACAAGACTTTGAAAAACACTGTGCGAAAATTAAGAAAATGTTGCAGTTTCGTTGTCATTAATTATATAGTATAAATGGAAATGCATTTTCTTTCCATCTCATTTAAGACATTGAATATTAAAATTGCTTTCATTTGAGCGAATGTTTTTTGGTGTTACCACATAACATGTCGACATTAAGCGTTAAGTCCAAAATTGCTTGGAATACAATTTCTCCGACGCAGGTAATATTTTTTAAAAGTCTGAAGGTAAACATACAAGCATATATTATGTCTTTTTTTGCATCAAAACAAATTAAGAAAATAAAAATTACAATCAGAAAAGTTTCGAATTTATACTCGAATTAGTCACTATATATCAAGCTATACATATAATTGTTCACACCACTTGTTTTGACTAAGACATGTCATAAATTTGTTAAAGCTGTTGTTAGTCACCGGACTTATAATGAATAACAATATGAGTAATATTGATGCTGATCAGAAAATCCACGAATCGCCCTGTTTTGGGGTCATGCACAAATCCTCTCTGCTCTATCGTGATAGTTTCTGCTGTTACAGTTGTTTGTCCTGCGTCCCTTGTACCATAGGTCTCTACAGTTGATGGCCATTCGCGGCTGCGCTTTTGTCTCTTGTTGTAGCATAAAATCAAGACTGCGATCAAAGTCAGAATCAAAACGAACAGCCCACAGCCTAAACAGTAGTAGAATGAGCTTCCTATTGTATTGCCAGAGAACTTGCCCAAGACAACCATGCATCCGACAAAACTTAGAAGTCCTGAAGGTAACAATAACATAGCATATAAATCAAAATACGTCTAGAATATATTTATCGTTGGGGTCACAGAAATACTCTCACCCAGAGTTCTAATTGGTCAGTAATTGTATATCTTTACCATGTGTCCTAGTTTTGTTTCTTCCCTATGTCAAGAGAGGTTGTGAAAAGAACTGTTTTGTTTTGGATCAATTATTAAATGTCTTTGAATCTTTGTTGACTTATTCGTAAATGAATAATATACCATTTAATTACACCGCAGGGTCAAAGTTAGAACAGTCTTTAATTAAAATGGCCGTTATCATGCAATTGAGTACTACAAAGGGGATTTATTTAAATAAAATTACTGCTGATTAATATTGTTTTATGTTTTTCCTCATAACGAGTGGTCCTAATTAAAAAAAAACAAGAGGGTCCATAGGACCCTGGGTCGCTCAGATGTCAACAACTGCTCAATTGTTGCAAGAGGTGTGTGCAAGTTTGGTAAAATCAAGTCAAAATAAAAAAAATAAGCTGCTATTGTGGAGAAAATGTAACTAGATGATGCTCTATACCAAATATCTAAGATCTAGGCCATACGTTTCAGAGAAGAAGATTTTTAAAGATTTACTATATAACACTATGTAATAAAACTAGTGACCCCCGGGGCGGAGCCATTTTTGACCCCAGGAGAATAATTTGAACAACTTTTGTAGAGGACCACTACATGATGACAAATACCAAATACCAAGGTTCAAGGCCTTGTGGTTTTAGAGAAGAAGATTTTTTTAAAGTTTTCCCTATGTAAGTCTATGTAAAAAAGTGACCCCTGGGGCGGGGCCATTTTCGACCCCAGAGGGATAGTTTGAATAATTTTGGTAGAGGACCACTAGATGATCCTGTATATCAAATATTAAGGCTCTAGGCCTTGTGGTTTTACAGAAGAAGATTGTTCATGTTTTTCCTATATAACTATATGTAAACCAAGAGAACCCTAGGGCGTGGCCGATTTTGGCCCAGGGGACAGAATTTGAACAAATTTTGTAGACATCCATTAGACAATGCTACTTACCAAATATCTAAGCTGTACGCATTGCGGTTTGTGAGAAGATTTTTAAAGATTTCCTATATAAGTCTATGTAAAATGAAGTGACCCCTGGGGCGGGGCCAATTTTGACCCCAGGGAAATATTTTGAACAATCTTTGTAGAGTTCCACTAGAGGGTGCTTAATGCCAAATATCTAAGCTCCAGGCCTTGTGGTTTAAGAAGATTTTTAAAGTTTTTCCTTTAGGTTGCCGTGGCATTCAGAGTTCTGCATGTAATTGATTTCTTTGAACAAATTTGGAAGAGCTTCATGCAAAGAACATCCGTGGCAAGTTTCATCAACTTTGGCCCAGGGGTTTAAGAGGAGATGTCGTTTAAATTAAAAGTTTACGGACGTACGGACGGACGACGGACAAATTGCGATCACAAAAGCTCACCTTGTCACTATGTGACAGGTGAGCTAACAAATTGGAGCTATTTTTTTATTTTTAATTCAATGTCTCTTAACAAAAAAAACACTGACAAAAGTGAGCAATTAGAACTTTGGGTTGGTGTATTGTGTTTTTACTTTTAATTGAATTACTTAGTGAAACGATGTGTCGGTAAACCGGATCAAACACAGCATCTGATTTAATGACCTCGTATATATTGGGACCAATTTATAGAGGAACTGAATGCAAAAAGTATTGAAAAAAGACTTATTTAAAACAGAGATTTGATTAGAATTCTAAGTAAACAATTTGTTTAATAAACGCCCATAGGAATATGAAAAAAGATCATTAATAACTAAGTGTCGTTTGTTTAAACGACCTATCAGAGACAAATAAATACAGTTAGTTTCCTAAAACAAACAAGAGGCGCTTTTAGAAAAATCTGACAAAAGACATTTTAAACAAGAATAAACGCCAAACATCTCGTAAACATTCCTTTTGAGCGCCTTTGTATGATTGAATGCATGTACTAAGCTTAACTACAACAACATACTTATAAGAAAACTGAAACTTTAGAATAGTTGAAACATTTAATTTTGCAACTTGAGTTTTGGTAACCGATGTAACCTCCGTATTTACAAAATGAATCCAAAATTTATAAGAGGCTATATCCTTATGTTAAAATAATGATTTAACACTTTTTCAGGTCATACGCTAGATTTTATACCTGCGATGGGATAAAGGAGGTAGGCCAACCCTCCAAGAACTGCCCAGCATCTTGCTCTGTCTTGATTGTCGCTGCAGAATACTTCTATAAAGCAGACTGCTGGTAAAAGCAATATTCCAATAGACGTCATCTCAATACTGAACGAGGCCGAATCAAGCGCTGGAAAAAAGTTCATCTTATAAAAGAAAGCATCGCGTGTTTTATCTAAGTTAAACAAACAATCAAAACGCTTATTCTAACGCGACTTGACGTTTTTCGCATTGAATTTGCTGTGAATTATTACACGATAATTCACGGCTATTACTAATTATCTGACGGTATAAACTTATCACGTGACAATTGTATTTTTCGCTGGGATTTAATTTCGCGCATTTAAGAAAGCATAAAATACGCTAAATTTTTACCCGCGCGTAATATGATGATACCACAGTAATAGAATAATCATTATGTTTATTTTATATATTTAGATAAAATACTATAATTATTTTCCGCTATTTTGCGGCAACGTTAAGGTGACGTTAACGCGCCATTTTAACGACGTCACGTCATTTCCGTTGTTTACATGTTATTTCCTGGTGCAGTATCAAACCGTTAGAATGACAAATACGGTTCGAACGACGACTGGAGAGTGCTGAATACGGCTAGAATGCAGTTTACCGGTACGGATGTATAGAGCTCGCGTAAGAATATATTAATAATTGAATGCAAGCGGGGGCATGGGGGCGGCAGCCCCCATTTTCCACTAGTTAGATCTATATTCTGAACTATTTGTTCAATGAATAAATGAATTCAAATGCGAGCGGGGTTATGGGGCAACAACAACAAATTTTACGTACCGGTAAACTGCAGGTGTCCCCTGAATGCGCGGTTGGATGGACATGTATTCAAGTTTGTTATAATCTTTTTATTATTATCAGTTTTTGAATTATGGAGATGTTTAGGGAGTAAACACTAACTGCCGATCTTATAACCCATTCGCGTTTATTACGACGCGCTAAAATTGAGTTATGATTATTTCGCTTATTCAGTCAGATGTGTCGTGTTAGAATTGAAATAATCAATAGCTTCCGTCGTTCAGCTGCGTAGATATTATTACTCGGGGCTACGCCCCTCGTGATATATCCTTACGCATCTGAACTCCGCCCCGTGAATTATCCTGCGATAATTCACCGGAAGCTATTGATTATTTCTTAAATATACATTGGTGTGCGGCAACTCTGCGCACCTATCATAAATGCTTAACAGTGGTGTATAACACCTTTTGTAGCTAAAGACAGCTACCTACCAGATAGAAAGTGTATCCATTCAGGAATTGGCTGGTTGTCATTGATCTGCATGAATATGCTTATAAGAGGGTTAAAAATATAGAGGATATTTTTTACCAGTGTAAGATAGAAATATATTTCACCGAGTGAGCTCCGGAATTCGTATATTCACGAGTGGAAGCCACGAGTGAAAATACATAATTCTGGAGTTCACAAGCGAAATAAATTTCTATCTTTCACTATTAAAAACGAATTTTCATTTTATATTATGCTTTTCGTGCAAAATTTGCGTGAATTTACTGAAAATTTACAAGAAAATCGCCATTGCCGCTTGTTTATAACGTGACGTCAAGACGTCAAATATACAAATTTGAGCCCATTTTCTAAACGTTTTCATTCGGTATGTTAAGTGCGTTTGGAAACCAACGTTAAAAGTTCAATGAAAATAAATATGATATTCCACTTTTCGAAAACAGTGAAATACCACTTTTATTTCACTAGGAAAGCATAAAATAAAATGTCATACTGAAATCACACACATGTTTACATGATGTCAAAAATATTGCCCAACTCTGCGCATGACTATGTTGACAGACAATTTTCTGTTTACATAAAAATGTATCACTCTCCCAAGCTGTAAAGTTTTGAAAAAGAATATTGAGTGATAGGTCAGTTTAAAAAAAAACAACATTTATTTAGGTCAGAACTGTCAAAATGGGGAAGTTAGAGCGAGGAGGGTCAAATACCATATTTATTTAATTATTTTTATATTTAAAATCACAGTAATTTGCATACCAGATAGTTTATAAAAGATTTACTCAACAGATGTTGCAGAATTCCCTTGTTTCTTGACAAAAATCCTGACCAGCAGGCTACTCTTATGACATCAGTTATTTTGTTAATATGCAATGCAGCTGCGCAGAGTTGGGCAATGCGCAGACTTGCCCGCACACGACTGTATAGATGGTTATTGACTTATGAATAATCTTTTTAATTGTATTACTTAAGACTTATTAAATATGGAAGCAAGACTTATTAAATATGGTAGCAAGACTTATTTTTATGGTAGCAAGAATTATTAAATATGGTCGCAAGACTTATTTTTATGGTAGCAAGAATTATTAAATATGGTAGCAAGACTTATTTTATATGGTAGCAAGCCTTATTAAATATGGTAGCAAGACTTATTAAATATGGAGGCAAGACATATTAAATATGGTAGCAAGACTTATTAAATATGGTAGCAAGACATATTAAATATGGTAGCAAGACTTATTAAATATGGTAGCAAGACTTATTAAATATCGTAGCAAGACTTATCAAATATGGTAGCTAGACTTAGATATGGTAGCAATACTTATTAAATACGGTAGTAAAACTTATTTTATATGCTAGCAAGACTTATTTTATATGGTAGCAAGACTTATTAAATATGGTAGCTAGACTGTTTAAATATGGTAGCAAGACTTATTAAATACGGTAGCAAGGCTTATGAAATATGGTAGCAAGGCTTATTAAATACGGTAGCAAGACATATTTTATACGCTAGCAAGACTTTTTTTATATGGTAGCAAGACTTATTAAATATGTTAGCAAGACTTACTAAATAATGGTAGCAAGACTTTTTAAATATGGTAGCAAGACTTATTAAATATGGTAGCTAGACTTACTCCTTATGACGTTCACTCACATTGCTTCGTCGATGTTAATGTTTAACTTAAACCATGTGTGTTTTCCCTTTGTGTACCTACTTGGTTCATTTAAATTTCAACAACATACTTTACTTGTGTAAACAACGAAGGCGATAACATATTGTTGACGTACATAGTTATCTGATAGCCACAGCCTTTAAGCAATCACAGCAGCTACAATTTTTTTCGTTTTGTTTATTATAATAACCTGTGCGTTTTCGTAGATCGTTTTTAATTGATTCAGATACACTCAATTGAATTGTTCAATTTACCAACAGCTTGTAACAATATTATTCAAGACTTTTGATAACCGTGACATTTCAGCCGCGCTACCGAATTTAATTTGCAAAATAGTATGTTTAGTTCGATCTCACTCTCCTGCCACAGCTCCCATCCCCTCCGATTTGAAAACAAAGTGAAATCGGGCTTGTTCGTGATCCTATAAAATTTTTTAAGATAAACAGTTGAGCTTAACAACACATCATTACCTTCAAGACTAAAAGGGCTTCCGCATCTAGAATTATTTTCGAGTTCGGACATATTGCAACACGAAGGTTTTGGGTTAATTGAAATACAGCTTTCTTTTATCCATTCAGATCCTAAGGTTCCAAATGTTTGTAGTACCGTAGCTAGTAGTAGAAGGAAACCTAGTAGTACACATCCTATTATGTTGTTTACACATTCCATTGTAGCGGTCTAAGTAGTCTCTGTAAAAATATTCAAAGATTAGATAAAAATAAGATTGCATTCATTTTCTGCTAAATTGACTATATAAATTATTACCTAAAACAGTAAAAAAAATAACCACTGCGATGGAGATTAATACTTTCATAATGTTTGGGAATACGTAATTAATTCATTAGAATTTGACTAAATACAAAAATAAAATACAAAATTTGTGAGTGTCCACAGATACATGTTGCGTGTTTCAACACAGGAAAAAACAATAAAAAGAGGAAAAACGTCATTCAGAAAACACAATTCCGAGGTTTACCGCCTAAAAGGTAAACAAAACTATACTTGCCTCAGTCAGGTTCTCATTAAAACAGTTACTTAATAGTTGCCCTGATTAATAAACTTGTACTCAAAGTACTTCGTGCAAAGGATACAAATAAACAATAACGAAAAGCACTGTCACAGATATCTCATATCGGGTCAATGGCGGCGATCACACTTGTTTTTCTTCTGGGAGTCTTTTTCGTGTTCTAACTGCTTTAAATTTTCGATTTAATATTCTCTAGATGTTGAAAATGTCGCAAAACGATTTAACCATCTCTCAAATGGTAAATAGCTCACAACAAACGGATACAAATCAACCAATAGGTAAAAATATTAGTGATAACAATACAGAAAATATCCGCCATTCTTGATGGGGTGAAAGTGACACTGATCAGTCACAATAGACAGTAGTCAAAGGGAAAGAGATACGCAGTAAACGAAGAAGAGCTAGCAGAGTGGTAGTATGGAGTTCGAGCCTTTCGAAGAAATGAACTGTGATGAAAAACTTAACGATTTGTTTTTAGCAAACTATCAAATATCGAGGAGTCTCAAGAGGTTATAAACCAGATGAAGGATACAATGATCTGCACGAGTAAACGTGTTGACTAACTAGAAAGAAGGCCAACTGATGTGAAAAATAAAGCAACTAACTTATAAGACGATTGACATAGAGGCTTAAAAACAAAAGCGAAACATAATTATTTACAAACTAAAAGAAAATGAAGAAGAGGACGTCTCAACCGTATCTCAAGTTAAAGATTTTCCTTGTTATTACCTAGACAAAAAAATGAATATCCAACGGGCTTTTCGGCTTGGCAAAATAACGCGTCTCTGTAGACCAATTTAAGTACAATTCAGATATGTAGACGAGGAAGATTAAGTGACACAATACCCAAACAATATTAAACACAGTAGACAGAGATTATCTTCAAGAAATTCAATTTGCTCGAAAGACATTATGGCCAGAGTTAAAACGGTTGAAAAAAACAACAACAACAAAACCGAAATGTAAAATAAATCTACACAGCAGCTATTCTCTACAATTCTACTATAGTCAGAAGTGAATTCCCGGGAAAGATTCGACTTGTAAAGGGTAAAATGTCAAAACCGAACCAGCAACCACCAGTTATCAGGCGAGATCACTTTCGGATAGTCCACTCGATGGTTGTGAGTTTAATAATAGCCGGGTGGCTGAATTTTGGCAAGAGTTTACCCAACAAACAGCTGACGACATGTCGTATCAAGGAAGTCAATTTAGTGCGACTCTTTCATCAAACCAAATAACTCAGACTGAGTCTCGCGAAAATTATATTATAGACAGCCCTTATTCAAAACACCAGTCGATCCATCAAAAAACTCTAAGACGCGTAGTATATGCGTTCATATAATAAAATACAAAACATTTTTGCCTGTGATAGAAATATATTTCACTCTTGACCTCCAGAATAGTTTTTTTCACTCCTAGCTAAGCTATATGTGAAACTACGAATTCCGGAGCTCAATCGGTGAAATTTATTTCTATCTTACATGTCTTACACTGATAAAACCAAATATACTGATAAAATGTATACAACGTTAAAGCAATTACTAACATCACAACTGGAAATGCAAATACAATCCACCAACTTAATAATAAACTTCACTTTTCTATCATTATCCTGCAAATATCTCAAATACATGCCCAACTGGTTTTCAAATGTGTGTTATCAATTCGTTCTCGTTTAATCGTTTGGAGGTATTCATTTATGAAAATGATAATTTTCTTCCGTTTTCACAAATATGTTTCCAAATATAGATGTGGAAAAATATATTTTGATATTTTATCGTCTTGTCCTGACCCATTAGTCCCGTGGTTTCAAAGGAAAGTGAGACAGAATAGACACACTTACCTTGATTAGCTCTTATTTTAGGCACGCCACGGGAAAAGGTACCTTCGGACATATTTTGTGACATTTTAGTTGTTACTATATTTAGAATAAACCGATATCTATCTTTTATTTTCTCATAATGATAAAGTGATTTTGTTACACATTTTGACAATAAATTGTATTTTTACCCCGAATTGCATAATAATGAATGCCAACTGTTAAGCTTTACATGACGTCATTTCAAGAATTGACGTCAACTGTCCGAATGTACCTTTTCCCGTGACGCGCCACATTTTCCTACTTAGTGTAAATTTTTTTCTCTATACCGTTTCACAAAATACTCGAAACAAGTTTTGGTATCATGAACGTTAATTTGCATGACAGAAAAAAAACATGGTTATTGGTACCACAAATTAAAAAAAATCCTTTGCAAGTTTTTATCGCCGATACCCAGATTTAATTCGAAAATACAACTGCATTTTTAAAAGTACTACTGCAATGAGATATTTCTTATCAAGTTCTTTGTGGATATTTGATTTATAAATTAAAGAAAATAAAATGCTTGATACATGTAATTACCCCATCTAAAGATGGAGGCCTTGCTTAGCTCTTTGCACGAATGTGTCGGATGTTGAAGATTGTATGAAGCTTTCTAGGGAAAGTTGACAAAATACTTAGAAGCTGGATCAGACTCGTTTTATCAATTTTATTCCGTGAGAGACGTTCTTGCTGATTTAAATCAATGAACTATGGGCTCATAAAGTTCCTTGATTGCCTACCCTCTTTTCTTGACAATATTATTTGCTTCTTATATTTTATACCTTTATTTGCTTTTGCATGCACCATTGTCGTGTTGATGAATATGTTACAGCTTATTCACCTAAACAACTTAATGATAGCTTGTTCATGTGATTACCCGTGTTAGCAAGTGTTTAGTTGGTGCACTGGTATAACCCCAATTGGCAAAATGTTTTCATGGTGACCGTTCCAAATCGTTAATCCGTTGCGTTTTTATTTTCATGAATTGTTTGTGGTATCTTTTTCGAAATTGTTTATTTTATAATCCAAGCTCTCCTTTTCCCCTTTCTTCTTTTGGGCTGTTTGGGGAGGTTGTGTCTTCTCGATATGCGTATTTCTATTTTTTATTGTTTTGGTTCAAAATGTGTGTTGAATCTTGCAGCAATAATTCCGTTGTGCTAAATTTATCTTTGACCTTAATAGAGTGAATCAAAATAATATAAACTTACGTTAATAATGATTTCCTGTGAAATAAAACATTTTGCCAGTTAAGAAATTGGTATTTTCACTGTTTTAAAACTGTGGAACGCCATTTTATTAGCACTGTTTTTAGCTTGTTACACCCCTTTCCAATTGTTGAGATTTGTTTTTGTTAAATTTAAAATAAAATCATAAGGAAAAGTATTTCTTTTAGAAAAATTTCAATTTTATTTTACAGATAAACGCCACTGGTGAAAATGTCAGTACAGCAAAATCGAGATTTCACTGACAAATTTCCATAGCCTCCGTTTAATAACCAAAACATACAGTGTTCTAGATATTGCCATTTCTGATATGCATATTTTACTTTTTCATTTGGCCATATTTAAAGGGATTTAAACAATACAATTAAACAAATTTATACATGTATAATCAATTAAATCACTTGTTTATTCTAATGAAATCCAACAACGTGTAAACATGTAAATATTATATTAATTTTGTGATTCACTAACTAACCTTCGTGCCATCCTGGTGATTTTTCAAAATTTTTGTTCGAGCTCTTTACAAAAATAGTTTATAAATATCAGGCCATCCATGTGCAGTTTACTTCTACAATCCATAAGCATGTAAATTACCTTCATTACTATCCATGAACAGGCTCAATCAAACCTAGCCTGCAAAATGTTTATATTTGTCGTGTTCGATGGCTTTCAAAGTCCCCTTTTCATCGTTTTCAATAACACAGTAGCCTTGTTTGTGTTCTTACTCATAACTCAATAGTGTTTAAAAATTAGATGAAAATGGAACTTTGAAATTAGCCCTTTGAAAGCCACGGAACACGACATCTATCTTTTATACATATTTTGACTATAAATTATTAATTTACCGTAAAATGCAAACACAACAAGTGATGTCATCTACTCGACCAATAATTACGTTTTTTGTCACGGATTTATTGTTAGAAGATACCTGTTTTTGTGACGTATTAAATGTCATACATATACGAACGCGTTAAAAATCTAGGTAAAAACTGTCTTATGTGTGACCTAAACCTACAACAATGTTATAAGTTACCTTCAATGTGACGAAAAAATTATCGAAGGGATGGTTGCTTTAATGCTTACAACGTCAACATATGCATTGAGGATTATATGCTTATATTATAGCGTTCCTATGAACTGCAAATTCTGTTTCGTAACTTGGATAAGGCAGCAAGCCGTTAAATAATTCATTTAAATGGTAGTGTAACACTTAATACCCTGATATCCCTACATTTCGCGGTGGTTAAATTTTCGCGTATTTCGCGTTTGGGAAATTCCGTGAATTCAAACCCCGTGAAAATAAAACATTTTAATATCATTTTAATCTTATGAGAATGAAGCTAGTGCACGAATTTAAGTCTGTGCAAACATGTCCACATGTCTTGTGGGTCACTTGATCCACGCGAAAAGGAATTATCATACCACAGTAGTACTTAGAATCTTGCATTTTCATATTTCATTAATAAATGTGTTATTTTTCACATGGTTTGTATTCGAATAATACGGTCCTCAATTTGATCATAGTTTTACATGTATCACATGTAAGTATGTTTTCTGTATATTAATTGAATTACCCTGAATAGTTAGTGTAAGAAGATCTGTCCTGGTTTGGTACTTCATCTTAAGGGCCTGTAAATTTACCGATCATGTAAGAAGAATAGAAACAACAAACCATATATAACTCATCTACACTGATTTAAGTAATCGGCCCTTTGAGTACCTAGTAGACCAATTTCGACTAAAAGTTTATTATGTTTTATATGTTTATATAGTCAGTACTGTTATCAGTAAAATAACCCATTACCGATGTCATGCAGTGATTGTTACGTATATCAGGGCTATCCGATCAACCTTTTTTGGGTTGTCCCGGTTAGCTCAATTGGTTGCGTCGCAGGAATTGCAGGGCTAGGCGCTGTCGCCGTGACGGTGCGGGTTCGCTCCCAGCTAGAGGCACTATCATTTCCAATGTTTGTGTGCTTGTGCATGGAACATAGTCAAGAACATGGTTGAGTTAGGGTTAATTCACCAAGGCAATTCGTACTTGTTTGTTCAATAGTGTTAACAAGAGAACCGGTATGGACAGTTATGTGGATGGTGCTCCTCTGACCCTGGTTTATCCACAATCTGAAAAGTTTAAAATGTCAAAATGTTCTTCCAAGGACCGTTCAAACTACTCGGGTTCCCTATTTTTGTTTAAACGTTTGTGGTGTCTATCTTTTACCATATTAAATTTTATTTGTTCTTTTTTTAATTGTTGGTGCATGGGGAGGCTGTGTGTTCTGAATGTGGCTTTTCTTGATCTACATATTTTCACTTTTGTATGATGTTAAAATAAGTTCTTAAAATTTGAAATTCACAGTAGCGTTATTTGTGCAGTGTGGCGGCCGTAAAAAGTCTCCCCGTACATATAGTCAGTACTGTTATCAGTAAAATAACCCGTTACCGATGTCATGCAGTGATTGTTACGTATATCAGGGCTATCCGATCAACCTTTTTGGGGGTTTTCCCGGCTAGCTCAGTTGGTTGCGTCCAGGAATTGCAGGGCTAGGCGCTGTCGTCGTGTCGCCGTGACGGTGCGGGCTCGCTCCCAGCTAGAGGCACTCTCATTCTTAATCAAACACAGCCATCAATAATTCCTATTCATCGTGTTCTGTGGCTTTCCATGTTCCATTTTTATCTTTTAAAAATCACTTTAACATTGTTTGTCGACAGTAATATGTCTCCCCGAACATTCAATCTGATGTTACCCCTTTGATAGTCGCGTTGAGGACAATACATATATTTGAGTAAATATTGAGTTGAGTTTCGCTCAACCCGTGACTAGGCGACATGGACAGTAATGTGCGTTTCCATGACTGCCTACGCAAAGCAATCAAACCGAATCTGTTATATTTTTATATCTTTTACATCTATCTGTAAAACTTTTAACACATTTCCATAACACATTTTATTTAGTCAGTTACAAAACCAACACATAAAATGACAAAAACACACATAGAAGATATCAGTGGAAACAGTTTCCAGTAATTTCAATTAGTAATACATGTTTTAATAACCTCAGTTTAATTAATTGCTTCTCCACTTTTTTCTTTATGGAATCTTACTAAACTGACTTCTTTTAATAATAACTACATTGACATTTCAAGAGAAAATTAGAACTGCCATGAACAAACAACTTAGTCATTGACATATCATGAAGTGAATTCAAGAAGGTTATATCTACTTCTTTATTAAATATCAACTAGATCATTTTTACTTTTAACACTTCTTAGGTGTCTTCGAATAGATAAAATTAAGAAACCACGCAACAATGGTACCATTATAACGTGATATTCCTATTTCTTTTTAATTAACATTATTGAGACTTTGATATACCTATGCCTTAATAAATCAAGGACTTTCTTATATATTGACTCTCATATCAACATTAATACTGTAACACATAGCCCAACCAACTTCTTTTAAAGATGATTCTATAATAGTAAAGAACCTCTGTGAACAGGAAACCGTTTTCACTCAGTACTATAAAATCGTGCAATACCTTGATCAAGTTGCCAAAATGTTCAAAGCAAACTTGTTATTTCATGGGGTTATTTTATAGTTTCTACTATGATTACACATAATCTTTTAACAAGATAAACAATCATGGCGTATAATATTTTTAGACTTCATGGGGTTATTTTATAGTATCCACTATGATTACACATAACCTTTTAACACGATAAACAATCATGACGTATACTTTTTTGAGACTCATTCTTAATACACTGTCGTCATGCTTATTTGTTGAGGCTGTGTCTTCGAAATGTGGCAATTCCTGATATGCATATTTTCCTTTTATTATAACATGGTGCTTAATTGAAAACTAAGAAAGAATGAAATTATATAATTCCTTCTTTACATTTACATCTTGCACAAATTTAAATATTTTATCAAAGTCTCAGTTTAATATTCTGCTAAATAATTGAATTTATGCAAAATGGGGCGCGCCACGGGAAAAGGTATCTTCGGTCATATTTTGTGACATTTTAGTTGTTACTAAATTTGGAAAGAACTTGCAACTACCTATATATTTCTCATAACTAACAATTGCTATTCTTACACATTTTGACTCTAAAATGATATAAACTGAACGCGAAACGCAAAATAATTGATGTCGTCTGTTCAACTTTATGACGTCATTTCAAGGATTGACGTCAACTGTCCGAAGGTACCTTTACCCGTGACGCGCCTCAAATATGGAGCACACCATGTGAAAAAGTGTCTTCGTCAATATATGTTGGCATTTTAGTTATAACTGTATTTAAAAATAACTACGATTATCTATCATTTTCTTATATTTTATGTGTGATCTTTTGACTATATAATGGTTTTTCTTCCGCGCAAATATACACTACTCAAAAGTTCTAAGTGGACACTTTATAAATGTGATTTTCCTTACTATTTGATTGAATCATTCGATCATTCGAGTTTGAAGTTTAATTAGTTTCTAATAATTTTAGATTTAGATTATTGATAAGTGGGCACTATTCCAAGCCGGTTACATGTACCCCTCAGGTTCTGATTTTTGTTTAATACTTCTGGTGTCTGTTTTAAAATTGGTCATTTTATAACCGGTTTCAATCCGTCGGATTTCCGTCGGTACATGTAGTAAAGATCACGTGTTTAGTTTCTGTATTTATTTGTTTAGTTCGATTTGATTGTTGATAAAGATAAATAACAATAAATGAAATTCACAATATTTGTTTCAGGTATTCCTGTGCAAGGTTTTCACTTGCAAATAAATGTCAAATATAAAACACTATTTATAAAATGCAGTTAAGGTAATCCTTATTTGTGAGCGGTATTCCTTCGCTCTTGTATAAAATTAAGATGTTTCTTGTAGAAGAGTTAAAAGTAGAATCCCTTGAAATAGTTACAAAATCCCTAAACTTCTGATAATTTATCTGCCTCGGGCAATCATTACCATGACAACAAGCAAATTCGTTGAATTTATATCCACCGCCGAGTACTGGTTATTAAATATACTAACACAACAGCTGAAGTCATAGGGCTTTATTTAGATATTTATTATGGATGGCAAAAAAGGTGAAAAAAAACTTCAGATGGTGAAAAGGGTTGGGCAGCTCACTAGAATATAAAAATGAGACAAACGGTCTTCAAGTTGTTGAAATGAAGAATGCAGTAGTAAAAATATAGTGCTGTATTTAAAAGAAATCTATGCAGAAGTTGCATAGAAGTAGCATATAAACGAATACTACTCAATATGCATAGTGCATAACTTATCAAAGGGCCATAACTCTGTGTTAAACGGTCAGACCAGAACAGGACAACAATATGGGCATCTTGTCTTGGTATTGATGGTTTCCATAGATTCCTGCTGAGAAATAGCAAGGAAACAAATACTGCTCTTCAAGCAAAATGCATAACTTATCAAAGGGCTATAACTCTGTGTTAAAGGATCTGACTGAATCAAGATGACAATATGTGCGTCTCCTCTTGGTATTGATGGTTCCCAGAAAGTTTCATTAAAATCCATCCAGTAGTTGCAGAGAAATAGCGTTGAAACAAATTCTGCTCTATTTGCATAAGGTATAAGTTATCAAAGGGCAATAACTCTGTGTTAAACAGTCTGACCGGAACAAGATGACAAAATGGGCATCTCGTCTCAGTATTGATGTTTCTCAGAAAGTTTCATTTCAATCCATCGAGAAGTTGAAAAGAAATAGAGCGGAAACAAATACTGCTCTATTATGCATAAGTCATCAAAGGGCAATAACTCTGTGTTAAACAGTCTGACTGGAACAAGACAACAAAATACACATCTCTTCTAGGTATTGATGGTTCTCAGAAAGATTAATTGAAATCCATCCAGTAGTTGCAGAGAAATAGAGAAAAAGAATACTGTTCTATAATATGCATAATGCATAAGTTATCAAAGGGCCATAACTCTGTGTTAAATAGTCTGACAGGAACAACAGGATGATATGCACATTTCCTCTTGGTATAGATGGTTTCAAGAAAGTTTCATTGAAATCCATCCAAAAGTTGCAGAGAAATAGCGCGGAAATAAATACTGCTATATATGCATAATGCATAAGTTATCAAAGGGCAATAACTCTGTGTTAAACAGTCTGACTGGAACAAGACCATGACATGCGCATCTCTTTTTGGTATTGATGTTTTCCAGAAAGTTTCATTGAAATCCATTCAGTAGTTGCAGAGCAATAGCATGGAAATGAATACTGCTTTATATGCATAATGCATAAGTTATCAAAGGGCCATAACTCTGTGTTCAACAGTCTGACTGGAACAAAACGACAATATGCGCATCTCCTCTTGGTATTAATGGTTCTCAGAAAGATTCATTGAAACCCATCCGCTAGTTACAGAGAAATAGCGCGGAAACGAATACTGCTCTATATGCATAATGCATAAGTAATCAAAGGGCAATAACTCAGTGTTAAATGATCTGACCGAAACAAGACAATGATATGCGCATCTCCTCTTTGTATAGATGGTTTTCAGCAAGTTTCATTGAAACCCATCCGCTAGTTACAGAGATATAGCGCGGAACAAATACTGCTCTATATGCATAATGCATAAGTTAATGAAGGTCAATAACTCTGTGTTAAATGGTCTGACCGAAACAAGACAAAGATATGCGCAATACATACTCCTCTTTGTATAGATGGTTTTCAGCAAGTTTCATTGAAATCCATTATATATCTTATATCCAAACATAAGTTATCAAACGGCAATAACTCTGTGTTAAATGGTCTGACTGGAACAAGACAACGATATGCGCATCTCCTCTTGGTATTGATGGTTCTCAGAAAGATTCGTTGAAATCCATCAAGTGGCAATAACTCTGTGTTAAATGGTCTGACTGGAACAAGACAACGATATGCGCATCTCCTCTTGGTATTGATGGTTTTCAGCAAGTTTCATTGAAATCCATTCAGTAGTTGCAGAGAAATAGCGCGGAAACGAACACTGCCCTATATACATAATGCATAAGTTATCAAAGGGCCATAACTCTGTGTTAAATGGTCTGATCGAAACAAGACAACGATATGCGCATCTCCTCTTGGTATAGATAGTTTGCAGCAAGTTTCATTGAAATCCATTCAGTAGTTGCAGAGAAATAACGTGGAAACGAATACTGCCCTATATACATAATGCATAGGTTATCAAAGGGCCATAACTCTGTGTTAAATGGTCTGAGCGGAACAAGACGACGATATGCGCATCTCCTCTTGGTACTGATACTTCCCACAGAATTTCGTTGAAATCCATTCAGTAGTTGCAGAGAAATAGCGCAGAAACGAATACTGCCCTATATACATAATGCATAAGTTATCAAAGGGCCATAACTCTGTGTTAAATGGTCTGACCAGAACAAGACGATGATATGCGCATCTCCTCTCAGTACTGATACTTCCCACAGAGTTTCGTTGAAATCCATCCAGTGGTTGCAGAGAAATAGCCCGGAAACGAATACTGCCCTATATACATAATGCATAAGTTATCAAAGGGCCATAACTCTGTGTTAAATCGTCTGACCGGAACAAGACGACGATATGCGCATATCCTCTTGGTACTGATACTTCCCACAGAGTTTCGTTGAAATCCATCCAGTGGTTGCAGAGAAATAGCCCGGAAACGAAATTCGGACGGACACCGTGACACCGTGACGACGTGACACCGTGACGGACGGACAACGCCAAAACAATATCCCCCTCCCGATTTCATCGGCGGGGGATAATTAAAAGGGATATCTACATCTTATCGGTAATAAAATTTTCAAACCGCTTACAAAGAAATATAGATGTCAATTATACAAATACGTATCAAACTGATTATGACAATAAATTTCAAAATTAAGTTACACAATAAATATTTGAATTTAAAAAGAAAGAATTTTCACTAAAATAAAAGAACATCAACATTTGAGATAGCTACCATATTTTAGCATGGTAGCAATTTTATAAACCTTGCTCTCTCTTGCTGTCGTCTTTTTGGCTATGTGAAGAGGCTGTGTCTTCTGAATGTGGCATTTCCTGATATGCGTATTTTACTTTTTTATCAAACAAATACCAAACTTTTCGCGTTTACGTTCTTTAAAGTTATAGTTAGTGTATATAGAGTTAAGTTTTAACAATTAATAAAACCTAGGTGAACGAAGCGTAGCGAAGTGAACGTGGTTTCTTGATTGTTAAATATTCACTTTATATACACTTAACTTAATTATCACCACAATTATACATTACAACTATCTGGCATGACGTCATTATATTATGAATATTCAGTACTAAACAGACACTAAATAATTAAGTTGTTGAAGTGTGTGATTTTAACAGATAAGAGGCGCAGAATATTTGATATTCTAGCTTAGTGATTAGATGGAAAATTGTGGTGAACACTTATGATAAAAATATGCCAAAATGAGGCACGTCTTTTGAATTTACGAATAAAATCATGACGTTGTTTTATACATGTAACAAATTTAAATGTGTGACAGTTAAGAGCATGTTTACGGCACTTTCGCGGTCTTCTGTCGTCTAACGTTCCATAGTTTTAAAGTGTTGGTGTAATTTTTAGATTGTCCGGTGTCGGTGAACACGTGAACATCAAAAACGACTGTAAAAACATAATTCGATTGCCGCACAGAAATACGCATAAATAGCGTATGCTGACGTGAATGACGTTATACGTAAAACATACGCACGGGTTTAAAATAATTATTATTGTTTCGTCATATTAACATAATTTGAAAAATATTTTAATAAGGACAATGTTATTTTAATATTTTTAAGGTGTGCACTTAGACCTTTTGACAAGTGTATTATAAGCAATGCAGACTGCTCAACTTTATGACGTAATTTCAAAGACGACGATAATTTCCCAAAGATACCCTTTCTCTTGACTTGCATCATGTCAGGTATATTTACACTTCAACTTCATCCTCTACGATGAAGTCTTATTCATCTAACGAATCATAATTTCCGATGGTAAACAGTGTGACGTATTACTTTAAAAGGCGTGGCTACAGTAGAGCCGTTCACAATTTCTTGGAAGTTGCACTATGTTTTGACGTGTTACGTCGCCGAGGACGCATGTTGCTTCGAAAAAGCGTGCCGTCATTCACTTTGTCTTCAGCGTAGCTGTTCCAACAGCCATTCGAAAAAGCCGTAATATCACGAATTCTTCTAGTTATTTCTGTATTAATGAGATAATTTATGAGTGTAAATGTAAGTACTGAATCGATATTTGATGGTTTTCGTTTGGGTACGAAAAACAGTTGGATTGTTTAAAGTACAAAACAAACTAACTTTTTACCAAACCCAAATGAAAACCATCAAATATCGATTCAATCCTTAAATAATAACGCTGGTCCTTTGCCAAAGATCATAAAACAAAATCTGGAGACCAGTCTCAAATCTTAACTACTGGTCGCCATTACAGCCAATCAGATACTCGAGATTTGAGACACTAAGACTGGTTTCCAAATTAAGTTTATTGACCTTGGGCCCGGGTCTCAAATACGATGTTGGTACTTAAACACACACTTATACATCTGAGCAAAAATTGACTCAAATTTCATTATTTATGTCGTTTTAAATTTTGTAATGGCTCAATAGCACCTACTAAACTCTACCTTCGTTTTGGCTTTGTGAATATTATGTAATCAATGATCATTATAATTGTAAAATATTCTGGTTTACAAGACAAGGTTATTCCATCTGAAATTAGTTATGATTCTAAACAAGACAATTCTTTACATCATTTATGGTTTTGTTATTTTGTCATCTACTGACCTCTTTTTATGCGTGCAAAATCTATCTTTGTTTATTTTTTTCTGGAGATGTACCGGGCATTTCAAGATGTTATACTAAGGTACATCAACAAATCACCAGTGCCGAAAATTATATAAATGTGAGTTTTGAGACCAGTCTTAAATCTCAAATTTCAAAGATCTGATTGGCTGAAATGGAGACAACTAGGGACCTAGAGATTTGAATATTGTCTCCATTCGAAGTTTTTTAATTTTAGGACCTGTGCGAGCGCTTTTTGGTTTACTTTTATTTATGCTAAATTTGTATAGTCAATACGCCTATAAAAATGGCGTGTTGTTAGGGGTTGTCCTGGTTAGCACAATTTGTTGCATCGTCGGAGTTACAGGCCATTCTAACAGGACTGTATCTAGAGCTAAATTCTATTAGTACTAAAGCGGCATATTTTGTCGTTTGATAGTTACGCACGCATGTCATTTCTGCACTCTTTCTTAAATTTGTCTTGCAAGACGTTCACTTTTTTCTGCATAGTTCTGCTTTTCTTGCGGAAACAACCTCTACATTTCCATCCAACAAATTAGAATCACTCCTCGTTATTCTTAATATTGTATTTTTTGTTTATGGAACCATATGGCGTATTGTATTAACTACACTTTTTGTCACCGGAACCATATTGCGTTTGTATAAACTACAAAACGTCGGTAGATTGTTTCCAAATCTTGCTTTCTGCTGTCATCTTTTCAACTGAACACAAGAGTTTCTTGTTGTCAATGCGGTGTAATGTAGCATCAGCAGATAATGTCTCGTATTTTCATTATGTTTTACAAAATTGTATATGCCCTTTTGTGAGAATTATAAGTAAATCACCTTAGTAACACTGCATAACATGTTGGATATTTTCACATAATTCTATAAGTCTTTTGTTAGACATCTTAGTAAACCACCTCTAAAGCACTGCTTAACATGTTGGGTCTTTTTGTTAAACATTTCCAAAGATATTTAATGCCATAACATCTTACTAAGCAAAGACTTGCTTCAATGTTAAAAACTTAATGTTATTGGTTACTTCCTTCAAATGTCGTTGATAACGATATTGATGTTTGGTAATAGTACTTTTAAAATAACTTTAGTTTTAATAGTTGGATTAGTTTTAAAAATGGGTGGTTTCAATATCTCAGCGAATATTGATTTGAATATTATGTCATCACACCAACTATATTTCCTGAGTTTTATGGTTGGCTCATTGTGTTTTTGTGATATGCAGGATTAATATTCTTTGTTCCGCTTAAAATTTCTATTTTTATGTGTTTCGTTCATCATTAACAGTTCTTCTCCACATTCTGTTATATAGAGACTATTCGGCGCTGAACATAAATATTATACCGAAAAAAAAAACGCACTGAATTTTTTAAGTGAAGAGGAACCGCGGACGGCTATAAGAGACCTGCCGAAAGACTACAGAAAAAGCTAAAAAGCAGGGGTTTGAGCCTCAAAACAGGATCCACAGGACCCAGGACAGCAGCAGACAAAGCCGCGGAGATTCTTTGCTATCACCTCAAGCACCAGACGGTGCAGAGAGGATTGATTGAATGAATGAATATTTCATGTTCACCACCAGTTTCAAACCATTGTTTAGGATGAAATAAAACTGTGTAAATATTTGGATACACTCAGTTCGAGACTAGACGGTTTGGGCTGACATTATTTATGCTTTTTCATTACTGCCCATGAACAGGCTCATTTGTTTTATTCTGTCTTTTCTCAAAACGAGTTGTCATGCATGAATGCATCTTATAATCCGTTCCCTGGGAAGGTTAATATTGCATCTTATAATCCGTTCCCTGGGAAGGTTAATATTGCATCTTATAATCCGTTCCCTGGGAAGGTATATATTGCATCTTATAATCCGTTCCCTGGGAAGGTCAATATTGCATCTTATAATCCGTTCCCTGGGAAGGTTAATATTGCATCTTATCATCCGTCTTTTTAGAAGGTTAATAATGATTTATGACTATTTGACTGAAATTTTATTTCTTTTCCACGTTTGAGAATCAATTTATCAACCCAACGAGAAAATTTAAGTTGATTGTTTTTAGTTTTTTGTCTGATTTTTTCGCAGTAAAGAAGAAACTTAAACCAAAATATCGAAATAGATTGAAGTTTTAAAGCACATTCTCAAATCGAATTTCTCTACATACGTAAGTAGTTTTCTGTTCTCAATTTTTGTTTCGATTTCTTAATCAAGAAAAAGAGTTTGAGAATGAAAGAAAAACACACGCACACAAGAACTAAACAAAACAACAAACAAACTACAAACAACCTAACAAATTCATAAAATGTATTTATTTATTACTGTCTTACTTGTGGGTATATTAATAGTTATGTTTGATACTTTTATTATAACTTTATGTACTGTATTTTATCGAAAACAAAACAGTCAAATAAAAGACAAATTAATTAAAATATGATGTTTTGCAAAATGTTAAACAAATTTGATACCATGTGTTATTTTCTTTCCAATGAAGATGTGGTTAACAGTTTCAATTACCTCCCTGGTGATATGCTAATTTCAAACCACGCAGAATGTCAATCCTTGTAAGTGCCAATATAAAGGCATACTTGAACATTTTTGGGCTGGATACGGATGGTATATATTGTGTCTGTCTCTAGCATGGTTGCCTAGGCGCTAGTGCCGTAATGTGTTGTCTGTGGGGTTATCTACACATTTATCAGAAATTATCACTGGCAAAATATTAAACTCTCTTGCATCTGATATAAAATCATGTTGTTCATAAGAACAGATAGTAGAAATATTATATTCCTGTATGCTTATCCATAACCGACATTTCTTTTAATGTTATTATTTTCATCATGTGTATCTGCTCAAAGCAAGTGTCCTACGAAAAGGTAACTTTAAAAACTGGCGACAATTAAAACACACGAAAAGATTTGCCATTTTGACAATGTTTGAAAGTATTAAATTATCTGAAATTCACATAAAACGTTTAAACATAAACTGATAATTTTATTCCATCTTTGCAAATGACGTCGACTTCTCTGCGTCGCTCTTTCATAAAGAATGAAAAAAGTGAAAAATATTTGTTCAATGTAATTGTGTAGACTATTTTTATTTTTTCGTTCATTGTTTATTTATAAACATTTCTTTCGAATTCAATAAATAATATCTGAACTTGCATACTGCTTGTCCTATAAAGCATTTTTTTCAAATAGATATACAATATTTATTATTTACGTGATGTGACGTATCACTTCCCGTATCGAAAAATAGTTGTTTGTCGCGGAACGGCTTTTTCTTCTTTCGGACAGATACAAATTGCCTTTGCTATCACTGTGTCGAAGTCACACTCAATGGCACAGTCAATGAAGTCAATAAAGAAGGAACTGGATCCCTGCAAACAGCCAGTCCCAGCTATAACAAGGAGTACCCATAACAAAAGCTCCATTTTCTGAAAGAGAAAAACAAAAGTTAAGTGTCATAAATGTATAAAATATTTGGGGCTCCTCAAGGGAAAAGGGTTTTTTGGCATCATTTTTTTAAGTTAATAAGTTGTAAATATGGTTAGAAAGAACTAACAATAATTTTTAACTGTATCATAAGTATTTTGCGATTTTATTTTTTTAATATAGTATGTTGTATGCACGGCGAAATTCGTAATAAAAATGTCGCGTGTAAAGTTTTAAACCTTTCTGTAAGGTGCATCGACCTTACACCCGCCTAGTAAGTTTTGAATGAGAATGCATAAAGTTTAACATTCAAATGATGCCGGTTAGGCGTATTGTTCTTATGTAAATAAAAACTGAAGAAAATGAAAAAGCACCAATAAATTTGTAGACAAAAAATTACAAAAAGCTTTATTGTTTATAGTCTTATATGATTCTCTTATTAACTCGTGTTTTTCCTGGTTGTTGCAATTCCTGATATGCATAGTTAAAAACAATTTAGTTACTGGGGATGAAACCTGGGATTACTATAATTAATTATGAACAAAATATAAATAAAATATAAATAATACCAAAGCGAAAGTCTTAAAATTCAAAACGTCCGATTATTGCTAAAGATGAAGATATCAAGGATCCAGTTATGCAAATTCCGTTGACAAAATTATTTAATGTCAAAGGTAAGTTTTATATAAAGAACGATGTATTTAGACATCTAAAGAAATTTACTTTGAAATTGATTGCCCACTAAACAGGTCTAAAGTACCTCCGACTCTTTTATGTTAATGCACTTGCTCAAATAACTATTTGTTTTCGTTTCCCCATTGCTGTGAGGAGATATTTTTGGGATAATTGTTATATAAATTCACAATAATTAATACTGTTGAACGCTAAATGCATGGTAAGCAACGTCGATAGCTCAATTTTTAACGGCATTTCAAGTCAGAAAATGACATTTCTTTCCGAATATTTGGTTTCGCATGGCGCAGTTTATTAAGATATTGTGATATCATTGTCGCTTTCAAAGTCTTGCCTTAATGACATAAAAAACATCATCATCAACAACAAAAACATCAACAAAAAAATAAAAAAAATAATAATAACAATAATAATGCTATTAATAATAATGCTATTAATAATAATATTAATTAATAATAATAATAATAATAATAATAATAATAATAATAATAATGAAATATTGCTGCAACTCTGTTGAACTCTCTCCTGATCCACCCCTGAACAAGGCAAAGTGTATCTATATGTGACAATTTTATATCATAGCAGAACACCACATACTCGTACATTTCCCATTTTCGCTGAAACTAACGTGTGCGTCAAAATCGTGCACACACATACATAATTTTGTAAAATATTATCCCTAACAATGAAAATAACAATATTGAAAATAAAAAATGAAAAAAAAACTTATATATAACTAAACGAAATGTTTATTAATAATTATTCATAAGCTTGTCTTTTATCTACATTATCTATAATATTATCGCAAGTTTAATTAAATATTCATATTAGGTTTTTCAATTAAACTCTAAGAAATATTCTTACCTGATTTAAACAGATTTAAAATCTTTTACAAGACGTTTTAATTATTTAATGTTGCGACATGTTCTGGCAGATTATTTATTACACACGGTATTTTATATCTCTCCTAAACCTTACGTCGCAAAACGTTTAAGCGATAATTAAAGAATAATTAAAGAATCTTGCTTTCACTCCTTTGGACATCATCTGTTATTCCCAACAGCGAAGGCGGTAAATTAAATATTGAATTCACGCCTCCAATCAGAATTGCCAGATGTCACAAAACCTTCAATAGTTTCTTGTGCGTTCCCTTAACAAAAGAAGACATAGGTATACAATATGAAATAGTAACTAGATAGGTGTTCAGTTGAACACGTGTCGCCCTCTGGTACTCAGTCAGAATAAAAAAAAGACAAGTACAAACGGGGCATAACTCTATCAAATGAGACCTTGTCCTTAGGAATTGAGAATCACCATCACCGTGTTGTCATAAGCAACATAATTTGAATGTTTGATAAAGGAAAATGTTAAAAAATGGCAAAAAGCTATAGCCAACGTTTAGTTTTCGTGCCCAAATCCAAGTACAAAAAGGGGGCGTGTCTACATCAAATGGTACCTCGACCTTAAGAATTTGGCATAATTATGACCGTTTTGTCATAAGCAATATCATTTGAAATTTTTATGAAAAAAATGTAATTAAGATATTGCAAAGTTATATCTAACGTTATGTTTTCCTGACGGAATGACCTTCCGATGGACCGACGGATAAAGAGATCACTATGTATTGCCTTTTCTTTGAAAGGGAATCACTAAAACGTTCATCATTTCATGAGAATGACAACATAATATGGTTGTAACAAACATACAGATTTAATTCAATGATATACAAATGTAATCTAATATATATTACTTTACAAGAAGTTAAATAAGGGTATCTTAAAACATCACTGGAATCATGAATCACTTATTGATCTTATCAACTTGTTTATCATTTTTTCTCAAAGGTTGATGTTGGCGTTACCTCTAGAAATATTAACCCATTAATCAGTTGAAACTGAGCGTACGAAATATAATTGAACGAAATATAATACATGGTAATAAACATCACTATTTTTAAATACACTTTTTTTCAGAGGAAAAAGTCAATGAGTAAGCTTTCGTGCTTTTTGGTTTAGAAGATGAATATTGGAATGATATACATGTTTCAATCAAACTATAATTACATTTTAGACGCTTTATTAGCAAGAGCCAATATAAATTTGTTATGAAAGACCTGATTGTTTAATTGCCATAAGTTTGCGTGCTCGTGTAACACTAGTTTTAGCTCACAAATTTATATAATCTTATTTTTTTTCGTTTACTTTTATCTCAATTACCGAGGTTCAATCTAACATTTTAAATAACCGATTCGGAATGAGAACAATGCAACAGCACATTTCTTAATCTGTTTTATGGAGATTTTCTGACAAATTCAATTACTTCAGTACCATATTTTCCAAATTTATTCATTGAAACAGTCAATAAATTCAAATATTACTAAATGTCTTGCGACAACATGTTCTTAAATACTGCTTTTCCTTAGCTAATTTTACAATTTGTATTTTAATGCATCTGTATGCAAAATAGGAAAGTATGTTGAGAAGTCGAAAATTATTACACAGGCAAGAAACTAATGTTTGTTCTAAACTGATCCCGGTGCAGCAAGTTTGCTAAGAGATACCATGCCATTTTCTTTGCCCTGCGACAAGACTTGGTGTGTCTTTTTAATATGTGTATTTCAGTTCATTTAGATCAAGCCTGTGTTTCTTAAAAACTAAATTTATGGTATCATCAATTTCGTATAATTGAACTGGTCTGGACATAAATAATATTTAGTTATCATGGCTGAACTGGTCTCATGTTAACACCAAACGTTGTTTCTCTTTTCTGTTTTTATTTTTCAATGGGCATGAAGATCTGCTAACTGGAAGAATGGGTGGCATTTTACGACTTCAAAGCTAAATATTCAATGTTACTCCAAATATGATAACGACTCAGATTAAGAATCACCCCAAGACCTTGGCGGCCACGGTACCGAGCCGCACGAATCTGAGCAAGCTTACCAACTGTGCAACAACCACATTCCCCAAAAAGTTGGGCTATTCTTGCTTCTATCCGTCCATTTGTAGCAGGTAATGGTGCTAATTGTTTTCATCATTTTAAGCAAGAAAAGTTTATAATCATTTTTATTATTAAGGAAATCGTTAGTTTGTAGCTAGTAAAGCTGCCAGTCGAGCGTACTTGTCTTTTTGTAGTAATTAAAGGGCAATCATTATGATCGTTGTGTTACAATGGTGACCTTGAGAGAAATATTCTGTAATAATAACGGTTGTTAATGAAAGAAGTAACGCCTTAGAGCTTTGTAAGTATAAATGTGCCTTGCAAGGCTAGGCGCTGTCGCATTGACGGTACTGGTTCGCTCCCAGGTAGAGGTAATATCATTTAAATTTCACAGTAGCGCTATTTGTGTGACGATGTAAACAGTTTCCCCGTACACAAAGTCAGAACTGTTATCGGTAAATAATTCGTTACCGATGTCATGCATTGCTGGTAACGTATATCAGGGATATTAGATAAACCGTTTATGGGATAGTCCCAGCTAGCTTAAATTGTTGCGTTGTCGCAATTGCAAGGCTTGGCGCTGTCGCCTTGACAGTGCGGGTTCGCTCCCAGGTAGAGACAATATCATTTGAAGTAAAAAAAATCCTTTCTTCAAAAATGTTTTTAACTTTCACCATATACAATTTTCAATCTAGTATTTCAACCGACAATTGGTTTTTGTGGGTTTTCTTTGGTATCAAGCGTCACCACTATGAAAGCACAGATCAAATTCGGTCAGAAAAAAATCTCTTTGAATGTTAGAAGAACAAGAAGCTACAACAGTTAAATGAAACATCATTATGTCCGTTTTCGTCACACATTTTGTTTAAAATTCAGTTTGCACTAATTTTGCACTGAGTGTGGGCGTATTACAATACAATTTTTTCTTTTCGATTAAAATAGCGTCAATGAGTGTAAGAAAATAACTAGTTCCATTAAACGGAAGTATCTTAATTTCAGTGCAGTGCACTTGAGCCAAATACGGCTTATTTTTATCAGGAGAATATTAAAGAAAATTAAAGTTGGCATGTTTCTATCAGGAGAAAATTAAAACATGCTTTTTTATATCTGGAGTAAAATATGTGGGATTTATTTCGACAGAGCAATACACTGGCGGAGAATCCATGACAAGATATTGCCTTTTCATGCACCAATCTATCAAATATACACTTAAAAATTTGCTTATAAAATTAAATTGATTTAAATCTATTCAATCTTAAAAAAAAACAATTAATGTAACACGTGTACGATAATTTTCCGAGATACTATGATCACTTAAAAGTGCTTATTTGCTGTGCATTTAGTAACTAATTTTAAATGCCATTTGCTGGGCATTTAGAAGCAAATAACTAATGTCATTTGCTGGGCATTTAGTAGCAAAATCCTAATGACATTTGCTGGGCATTTAGAAGCAAATAACTAATGTCATTTGCTGGGCATTTAGTAGCAAAAACCTAGTGACATTTGCTGGGCATTTAGAAGCAAATTACTAATGTCATTTGCTGGGCATTTGGTAGCAAATAACTAATGGCATTTGCCCTGCATTTAGAAGCACATAACTAATGTCATTTGCTGGGCATTTAGTAGCAAAAACCTAATGTCATTTGCTGGGTATTTAGTAGCAAATTACTAATGTCATTTGCTGGGCATTTGGTAGCAAATAACTAATGTCATTTGCTGGGCATTTAGAAGCAAATAACTAATGTCATTTGCTGGGCATTTAGTAGCAAATAACTAATGTCATTTGCTGGGCATTTAGTAGCAAATCACTAAATTCATTTGCTTGGCATTTAGTAGCAAATAACTAATGACATTTGCTGGGCATATAGTGGCAAATAACTAATGTTATGTACTGGGCATTTAGTGGGCAATTACTACATCACGTATATGATAATTTTCCGAGATACTAAGATCACTTAAAAGGTCTCATTAGCTGGCCATTTAGTAGCAAATAACTAATGTCATTTGCTGGGCATTTAGTAGCAAAAAACTAATGTCCTTTGATGAGCATCTAGTAGCGAAATGAAGAAAGTGCCATTACAATGATAACGTAGAAGAATCGGAACCGTTGCAAGAACACTACACTTCAATTAGTAAGACTAATGATGCATTTTTTTGGCATTTAGTAGCAAATGAAAAAGTGCACAATGATAACGTGGAAGAATCTGAACAGTTGCAAGAACACCACACTTTAATAACTTTATTTGACTGATGGTGCAAAGAACCCTAACATTGCGTCTCTGGTCTAAAAAACAAAAAAAATCCAGTTTAATAAAGCAAACCATTCAGAAAACTGAATTTAGGAAAAAGGCCATGTGGCGTATTTAAAAAATCTCCACGTACATTTAATCAGTGCTGAAGTTACGAAACATTTCCCCTGACGTGACGTGCTTCAGACAGAGTTAAATGTGCGTTTCCTGAAATTGTAACAAAACAATACTAGGGATAACAAATAAGGTTTTATTTTAGACTAAAGCCATTTCCCATTTGAAGAAATAACGAGTTTGTTGAAAAAACAACCTAGTAATGTTTTGGCTTTATTTAATCATGATGCATTTAATTGCGTGTAATGCAATTCGTTGTGTTTCGTTAAAATGTCAATTTATCTGTTCATAAGTTTGTAGTTTTTAATTTCTTTTCATGTGTTTTGAAAATATATAGTGCTTATGATTTTTTAAATTTGATAAATGTGCCAGCGAATTTCGCGAAAATTAGTACCCCTTGAAATGTTTAAGAACTATATACGCCTTTCCAATAAACAGTTTCGCAGTCCTGTACGAGTTACTTCCCGTGACCAGATATCAACCCAAAACGAGGCTTCACAGGAAAGCTGAACTATCGGACTATGGCTTAAGCACATAAGGCCTAACATAATCCATTAAATTTCAGGTGTGTAATCGTCTCCCCCGGTCGAAAATACATTTTTATTTTCACTATTTGTTAGATATTTGCATTTTTAATATTGTAAGAACATGTACCATTCTTGTTGACAGCGGGCAGTATGAAACGCGATTCGGATAAACGTGAGTATTAATGTTACGAATTTCTATACAGCATTTTCATCTTTATATATTTTATACTTAAAATTATATTTAACTGGTATGAAATTCGCAAATTGCTAAGACTGGTAATGTACTATACTCCGGAAATCGTGACATGTCAACATTCGGTTACAGTATCTGTACGTTATACTTGTACTCATCTATTACTTGAATTCATCGTACCTTTAATGTTCAACGAACAAATGATTTTGAATTTTTGAAAACGTCACGTATACTTCACAAGCAAAAATACGGTACGATTGATTCTGTCTTGAAATTAAGAAGGATCAATAAGGTTATCTGATTGTTCGTTTACGTAAGAGTATCATTCATAGAATAAAATTCAAGGATTCTGATGGTGGCTTCTAATAAAGATGGAGATGCCGGCTTCAAATAATGATGGGAACATTTATATTAACATTAAGACTGCTAAAGTTTGAAATTCTGTCATTTTGGCGTAAACGCTCAATCGCTTGATTGAATATTTATAAAATGTTCTGCTAAGATGAGTTTCTAATTGATGTTTTATGGTTCTACTTGTCGTATTAAGGATTAATAATTCATATAACTGCTATATCAAATACTTTTGCTACCCAATTCAGTAATTAATGATTTTGATATACTTATTAATTGGGAGGTGGAGGTACATAAAAAAGTAAACCGATCTCTAATGGTCAGTGAAATCTTCTTCTTAGTAATTGACAGGGGACCCCTTGTGCGCGACAATTTGGCATTTTTATGACATGCCGCTTTCAAAATCAATCGCAGTCGGCATGTCAGTAGTTAATAAGACACGCTAAGCCGGAAACGACAGTCAATTTATCCGTGGATAGAACACAGGCTGTAAGTTTAAGTCGTTTAAAGTAAACCTTGGCGCAAGGAATAATGACTTTACACTTTTAGTCAAATTAGATTTGTTGTTTTATGAACTATTCTTGATAAAAAAATTTCATTACGCTGATGTATTATTACTTATTCAACGATGAACGAGAAAATATATTTTAAAAAAGAAATTTCATTATGAAAAACGAAAGTTGTAGGTACATGTTCCTTATTACATTAATACAGCGAGCAATAATTTTTCCTGTATAGTAGTCACGTGACTGAATAGGGGAGGTAACCGAAAAATTCACCGAATTATTGGAAAGGCGTATACAGTATTTTATTTGTTTTAAACGTTTCTGTCCATTCTTTTCTTGTTAGAGCAACTTCGTTATAGAATTTATCTATCTTTACCTTAACCTGGCTCTATTAATTAATATTAACACTTAAAATTGACATTTATAGAAAAGTCGCCGAACTATTAAGCTGGTTAAAATTATTATTTTTAGTAAAGGGAGAATATCCCTAAACAGAAACTTCAAAATAGGCACAGAAAATATTTAAACAATAACCGAGTACAAATATTTAGGTGTTTACTTTTCTAGAACAGGTTCTTTCACAAAAACGAAAAAATATTTAGCAGAACAAGCAAACAAAGCCATGTTTTCTCTTCTCAGAAAGATAAACAACCTCTCGTTGCCGTACGATATTCAAATAGATCTTTTCGAAAAATCAATAAAGCCTATTTTATTATACGGATGTGAAATTTGGGGGTTTGGAAATATTGATATTTTAGAACGAGTTCAACTGAAATTTTATAAATACATTTTGGGGTTAAAGCAGTCAACACCAACTCATATGATTTATGGCGAGTTAGGTGTAATGCCAATAAATATAGAAATTAAGAAACGAGTGATATCTTATTGGACAAAAATTGCTGATAATACAGAAGATACTAATACAAAATTAGCGCACAATGTTTACGAATTAATTTTCATTCTTCATATGAAAAACAAAGTAAAGTCAGAATGGATTAATAATGTTAAAACAATTTTTTGTGTTCACACGGATACTCAAGAGTGTGGTATAGTCAAAGTTTTTTAAACAGGAAATGGCTTATAAACAGTATTCATAGAAAATTACAAGATAGTTTTATTCAAAGTTGGATGTCTGAAATAAATCGTAGTTTAAATAATTTATATAAAACGTATAAATCAGAGTTCAAACAAAGTAAATATTTATCAGTCTTACCCAGTTACCTCAGTAAATCAATGATGTCATTTGAACTGGGAAGATGGAGAGGTATTCCTCTTAACGAAAGAAAATGTAATTATTGTGGAGATTTAGGCGACGAATTTCATTATATATTACAATGTAATCACTTTAATACCTTAAGAAAAAAATATGTCAAACCCTTTTATTGTAGGAGGCCGAATACACAGAAACTTAACAATCTTTTAAATACAGAAAATAGATTTGAATTAAAGAAACTAAGTTTATTCATTGTCATCATAAGAAAAACCATAAATTCTTGACAAACTGTATTTCAATGATAGCAAAATATCATAAAATTATTCACTGTATAACTACTATGTTTATTATATGCATGTTCTTTACAATACACACTTCTACTGTAATAATCCAAATCAGTATATTATTCGTATAAACGATTGTTGTTTAAGCATTATAATTTCGTTACAACTACGCATATTGTGTAAAATATGCTGAATCGTCGTTTTCAATTATATTGTCGTCATTGATTATCATATTATATGTATTTAGTGTTTTTTGCTATTGTTGTTCTTTGTATTAAGAAACTTAGCATGTAAATAAAGTTTGAAAGTTTGAAGTTTCTGCCCATTGACAAATATCAAGCAATTTCTTAGTTTATTCTGATCTATACAAACTAGTTTACACTTGTGTGAAAACAATTTAGTAACTTGTCATGGTGTAACTTAAATAAACGCCTCATCCTTAGCCATGATATAGCATCTGCAAAGAATAAATTGATTTCATTGGCAATAAGTCCATTGGCATTTTCATAACGCATTCTTCACTTCATTGTAATTATCAGTTTCAATTGCCTCCCTTGATGGTAATATACTAATTTTAAACTACGCAGAATGACAATCGTTGTGGGTTGCAGTATATAGGCATACTTGAGCTATCTTTTTTATTGGTGGGAACGGGTGCTATGTATTGAGTCTATCTCTTACATGCTTGGCAAGGTGGTGCCACCCTATTTTATGGCTTTGACGTCATTTTGTAAAAAAAGTCATGATACTTTAAACTAAGCGTTCTAAGTTTTTCATGAAGACTTTTTATGGAAACAAATATTTCGAGAAATAAAATTGTAAATGCATTTGTTTTCTTGACAAAAAACTTAAGCATGTTCGTGGATTCCTATATTCGTGGTTTTTGGATTTCTAAAAATAAGTTTTATTGGGGCACGCCAACGGAAAAGGTGTCTTCGGTCATATTTTTTGAAATTTTAATTGTTACAATTTTGGGGAATAATTAACTATTATCCTTTTTTTTCAAATCACTAATTAGAGATTTCATTAAACATTTTGACAATATAACGGTATTTGTGCCGCGAAACGCATAAAGAGTGATGTCTTCTGTTAAACTTTATGACGTCATTTCAAGAATCGACGTCAATTATCCGAAGGTACCTTTCCCCGTGACGCGCCCCAATTATAATGTAATTTTGTATACTTCGTGGAAGTTTGTAATTCATTGATCGGTTTGTCCATGATAACCAGGATAAACTGTATTCCACAAACCTATTTTAATTCATAACGGTCCATAGAAATCGAGCCGCTCATTGTTTAAAAGAATTAAGACTTACCCGTTCTTTCACTTTGGTACCATAAGTTTGTGTTACATAAATGAGATTTTATTGATGGTTCCACGAACATGTACGATTTTCATCGTTTTAGACGGAGCCAACTTTGTACGGTTTACTGGTGTAGTTTTGGGGTTTCTCTTAACGACGGACCCAGAGAGGGGAGCACGGACAGTAATATGCACTACAGTTACTGCCCGTGAACATGGTAAATCAAACCGAGCTTGAAATATGTTTTATTTGCATGAGAAAATCTATAACACTGACCAAATTGAACATATTAGACTAAATTCAATCACTGTCCATTAACAGGTACAACAAAACCAGGCCAGAAGGTTATAAAGCTGAGCATGGAAACCAGTCTCAAATCTCAAGCATCTGATTGGCTGAAAAGGCGACTGGTCAATATGTATTTTTATTTTATTCTTTTCAGTGAATTATAGACATTTCCCGGTGAAACAAAAGTGATATTTGACTGTTTTAAAACAGTGGAATATCATTAATTTTTTATTTTCACTGCTTTTTTCAAGTTGGTACCTAAACGCACATAAGATACCGAATGAGAACGTTAAGAAGACGGGCTCATATTTATATATTTGACGTCATGACGTCACGTCATAAACAAGCGATTTTGGCGCCATTTCTTGCAATTTTTCTGTCACATTCATACAAATTGTGCACTAAAAGCATTAAATAAAAAGAAAATTTGTAACTTTTTACCAGTGAAAGATAGAACTATATTTCACTCGTGAACTCCGGATCTACGTATTTGAAGTAAAAATACGAATTCAGGAGCTCACTCGTCAAAATATTTTTCTATCTTACACTGGTAAAAACAAATATCCTTTATTTATTTGCTCGAGAGGCACTATAAAATCGATCCACTTGAGCATATTACGCGAAACGATGACCTTTCTGTGCCCTGCCGTGTGACTAAAATGTATATGCAGGTATCATATAATTGTAAATACAATTAAGCAAAAAACAAACAATCTAAAATGCATATTTGGACACAGATCACAAACATGAAATAAATATGTTGCTGCTTGTACATTCAAAAGCGCCCGAAACGCAAAGAAAACAGAACGCTAAAAGTTACCAGGGGAAATTGAAACGGAAAGAATCGGAATCTGGGAAAATGTCATATTCTTGATTTTCTATACAATAGTTAATTAAAAACTGACGTGTGTACGTTCACACATGATTTGTAAGTTGTGAAAATGTCCTTATTGCTAACAGCAGGACTCGATAGTGAAATACATTGTCAACCAGTTTCGGTTATGAAACAGTTATGAAGTTTATAGTACTTCTAAAATTACTTTTGTATTAATATTTCGGTCAGTTTCAACTTTCAACTTTTATTCTTTAACGCTAAGGTTCAAAACAACATTAGCAAAACAGACATGACATACAATTACAAAGGCACATGTATCAATGACGACTTAGAGAGAAAAAATACCAGGAGCTGGATGGAAACGGCTCACAATCTTCACGTGCAAGAAACATTGTATATAATACGTCATGCTTTCGTTCACATAAACAGTAATATCATAACATCATTCAAACGTTATATGTATATATACACATACGAGGGCGGATCAAAAAGTATACACACATATACATACATACGTACACACATACATACGCACACACATACACATGTACACACAAATACATATACATATATACACTTAACTTTTTAACATAATTTAAAATAACTATGTCATATATTAATGGTTAAAAAGGAAAGAAACCGTGTTACATTGTGTTTGAAAAAATGTATAACAAAAGACTTTGAAAAAAAAACTGCGTCAAAAAGGTAAATCTCACTAGACAGCGTTAACCATTCGTAATATCTTTTCTGCGAAGTAACTTAGTTTTTTTATAGCACCATGGTTTTCGGTTAATAATAAATCTATGAACTTTAACATATTAGGTCTTCGATAATAATATTCGCATAGATACTTCCTTCGTTCGATATGGAATTGACGGCAAACTAATAAGTAATGGAATTCGTCGCCAAGTTCATTGCACAGAGTGCATTTTCTTTCATTTATTAATAAACTTCGCCAACGTCCAACTTCGATAGGTAAACGATGGTTTCTTGTTAGAAAGACCATTAACTTTTTACAATTATATTGTGGCAGAATATCTATATACTTGCTACGTTTAAAATCTTGTTTAAATAATTTATAAATATTGGTATTTGTTGTCCGAGCAGTGTCTGCTTGCCATTGTTGAAAAAAAATATCCTTGAGTCTTTGCTTAGCGCTTGTAATCAACCATTTTTGTCTTACACCGTTATCACAGTTAAAAAAAATCAGATGTTCCTTCATATGTCTTAATTTTTTACTTTATATTTTCATACATTTTGTAAATAACTTGGAAACATTTGCCATTAATTCGTTCTTTTTGTAACTTTTGCCAAAGTCCGACTCTCCAGATACTATCGAAACATTGTTTAAAATCAATAAAACAGCATATGATTTTTTTTCTTTTCCGAAAAAAAGATATCTAAAATGCTTCTCAAAATAAATAAAATATCAATCGTTGAGTGATGTTTACGAAAACCAGCTTGGACATCTTTAATTACTCCCGATTTTTCTGCAAATGTATTTAGCCTATTATTAATTATACTTGTAAACAATTTTCCAAAACAACTCAGCAAAGAGATAGGACGGTAATTTTCTGGTAATTTTGGATCTCCTTTACCTTTATAGATTGGTTTAATTATACCCATTGTCCATGTTTCGGGAATTATACCTTCATTAAAAATAATATTAAACAGTTTAATGTAAGTTGGTTCATTTGTAACATGTAATACACGCTTGCTTTTATTTGTTCATTTATAATGTTGTCGACGCCCGAAGTGTTATTGTTTCTTTTAATTTTTAACTGCTCTTAGAATTTCTTGCTCATTTATCGGCATGTTTATTTCTTCGTTTAACTCTTTATTGACAATAAACGGTTGATTATTTTCTTCATCGTTATTTAACTGTACCTCGTTTACCTGTTTAAAATAATTGTATAGGTCGGATAATAATGCGTTCGGTTGAGCGTTATTTTTAAAAGCATTATTGATAATTCGCCAATATTCTTTCGGATTTGCATTTTGTAGCTTTCGAAGATTTTCAATTTTGACATTGTTGTATTTATTGTAAGATTTTCTATCTGATGGGGATATTGCTCCTTAACATAGTAATTTGTGTTGTTTAATACACTAAGTGCTCTCAACCTGATGAATTCTCTATCCTTATAGAAAGTAAATTTCGCTACAATCGGTCTGTGATACTGGGCCTTTATATTATACCGACCTAGACGAAGGGTATATCACCCAAAACCTTCATTTCTCGGATAAAGTT
Organism: Corbicula japonica; assembly: GCA_038501625.1. Taxonomy (NCBI): domain Eukaryota; kingdom Metazoa; phylum Mollusca; class Bivalvia; order Venerida; family Cyrenidae; genus Corbicula; species Corbicula japonica. Next base: position 5,827,484 of record JAZAYU010000027.1, read on the forward strand.
TTTAATAATGACCTCGCAGTCTTCTGGCTCCTCCTCATTGTTTCCGGTTTCTTCTATTCCGGAGAAAATTATGTTTTCCCGCATGCTACGAGTATGGTTTGCGGTTATATCATTACATATGTCACTATACGTTTTAATTGTTTCATGGTACTCTGTTACTTTATGTTTTAACTGTTTCATCTCTGTTTTCAATAGTTCTATTTCAGTTTCTGCCTGGTATGAGCTTCTACTAATGGTAGAGATATTTGAAAATTGATTTTCAAGTTTAAATATCTTTGCATTTTTGTTTTCTAGAACTTGCCATTTACGATCTTGATTTTCTATTGAAAATTGTATACTGTTCATCTGCTCACATAAATATAATGCCCATTGTGGAATGTTATTGTCAATTGTTTGGAGATAACGTGTATATTGTGTATTTACATGCAATCCCTGGTATGATCTTGAAGCAAACTGTAACGAATTTAACGGTACACTATTGTGCATCGTTGGTTCATTGTGCAGAGATTGGCCTACATGACCTAGTTCTTGCCCCGAGGAAACTATAAAAATTTGCATATTTTGCATATTTTGAAAGTTAGTTTGCAAATTTGTGGCATGTATTCATCGGTATTTGACTCCCATACAACGCTTCTCTTGTATGACTTAAATGTCAGAAGTTTGTTGTGCTGAGCTAAGTTGTTGAACGGGCTTAGTAGAAAAAGTACCTTTTTCAGTGCTCGTGCTCATGCTCGCGCTAATGTTTTTCCCTTTGTCATGTTTGTTCTCTGTTTTCTTCGGTTTTACCATTTTGTCACTAGATAACACTATTTATCCGAATTTTGAATTATTCCACACTACATTTGATATGTAATAATCCAGTTTCAAGTGCGAACAAGAAAACAAACTGTCATTTCACTTGATACTTCTTTAAAATCTAAGTTCCCTTTTCATCTATTTTAATTGCGTTGTTATAGCAAAATTGTCAGATTATTAAACAAGAGATAAAGCCTTTCTAAAACGGATTCATAAATTTAGTAAAAAACCCTATAAATTTTGATGCAAACGCAATCATAAAATTTAATATGCAACACGGTAATTGATATATATTTTAGCGTTGTTCATAAGGTAAACGAAAGTCGTTATAGAAATTGATCTTAAATCGTTCATTACTTTAACAACAGCGGTGATTTTGGGTGGATTTTGGTCGATTTAAGCTTGTCACAAAGAAAATTATAACGGAAACATAATACAAGATTAGTGTACAGATACTTATTTCTAACTCATGATCGCATGTTTTCCATCAAAAGTATGTTTGCCTCTTTTTTTCATTTTTCGCTGAACAATTCTATATGCTTCTTTTATCACATACCTTCCGGTGTGGGAGTGTAAAACACCCGTTATATATTTTCGATATATAACTAGCTATATATCGTAGCCGAATCACTTATTATCCGCGTTATCAGCGATCAAAACAAATTTATAAAAATGACTTACTTTTGCCATCTGACCACTTCAGGCAAGCAATCAACGTCTATAAGGAACTGAAGCATCACTTATATTGATAATATTCACGGAAAATACAACTTTCTGACATCTTGATTACTCCGTTAGATAGCAATACGCCGAAAGTCTATGATGAAATTCAACGACAGCAACAAAGCCATTTTCATTTCGTTTATATCGAAAACAAAATGACCCAGATGCTGACATCGTTTTCAGAACATCGTCGGTATGATCTTACAACATCCCCGATGTTGTAACCAATACATTGTATTTCTTCGAAAGAATGCATAGTTCGTATGTAAGGCCAAGTCGATATATAGTTTTACTGATGTAAATTTGGCCATTACGGATAGGTCAGACGAGAGCCGACCAAAGCACTTCTCGAGTTAGCGAAATGTTTGCTACAGAATTCGACGGAAAGTAAATGATTTCTGTGATTGTATGTGCTAATACATCTACACGATATATGAGCCATAGTTTGTGACAATTGAGCAGTATTTCAAAGTGTTCCAGGACTCAAAGCAGATAGATATGCATTTTTCAATAGTGAAGATACCTACCTTGTTATGGTATATATATCAAGAAATTTTTTGCTATAGAGCATTTTTTGTCTTCTAGGGAGGTTAGTAGTGTGAGGGAAAGGGGGTGTGGCTGTGTTCAACATGCCGTACACCTGTGGTCATAGGCCGCTATGAAAGTTTACTCAAATGACGTCATACATTGTACAGTAGATCGATGTTTTAATTTAACACAACTTCAGAAGCCTATAACTAGTAGATTATTTTATCTAGACTCTAGCGCAGCTAATTTTATTTACGAGACAAGTTTATGGCGTTTAATTATAATAATTAAAAGGAGAAAAATAAGAATGGAAAAAATCTTGCAAGAGTTTCACACCGAATTAAGCTTTGCATTGCGCTCAAACTGCAGCTAGGCGGCGTGGTCAGTAAAACGCATTTCCATAAATGTCCATGAACAGCAATTCACCACGTGCTTACAATTTAAATCAATTTATCCAACCCAGCATTATTTTGTTTGGATTTCTTTGGTATTCGTGCTCACCACTATGAAAGCGCCGAAAAAAATTTGTCAGCGTCAGAAAAATTCACGTTGACTGTTAGAAAAAATGTGTAACTAAAGTAAAAGGAAAACTAATTAGGTCCGTATGCATCCAACATTTCGTTTGAAAATCAGTTTGCACTAATTTTGCACTTACAATCATGACCCCTTACACTATCGAGATAACATTTGGGTTATTTTATTGTCACGCATAACAAAAATGTCTATTCAATGACACTTTCTAAAGATACACAATATAATTGTTTCGTCTGCATTATGCAAGAAATAAGATATTTATTTATAAATAAGATATTCGAAAAAGAGGTTTATTGTCAACATGTTTTCAAAAAACCGGTTTTTTTCATTTCCGAAGAAATGTCTTTTGCACTCGAGATGGTAAAAACGAGATCAATTCTTTGAACCATATCCGGCTTTAAATATATAACAATGCAAAACGCTCCTCTGCGAGGTAATGCTTATGTGACGCACCGATGACGTTGCTGGTTCCTTTCATGATTATGACAATAAAATGTTTTTATCTCGTTAATTCCATTTTTTTAGGAGTGGGACTCTATGAAAATCATGCCGACGTTGGGGATTGATCGAAATCCTACTGTTTAATTGTAAAAATTTGAGTTCCGCTCAAAGAATGCATATTAATAAATAATGTCGTCTGCACTGCTTTATGACGTCAACTTTCTGAAACAACATAGTTCCGTGACACGCATCATATGCAAATTAAACATGCGTATCCTACCAGGTTAAAGACCAGCCTTTTTGGTAATCAAACATAAAGGGTATTTAATAGCCTGTAACAGGATTTAAGGCGTTGCTCCTTTCGTCATTGGTATGTCATAGGCAATAAAGGAAAATACCAAACATTGCACAAATCAATGCTATTATTGTATTCACATACGCTAAGAAAAGTAACAAAGTAGACCTAAAAGTAGCTAAACTTCTATTTGCAATCAAACACAAAAAAACAACACAAAACAACAATTCAAATGTCCACATGATTGATAAAAAATGATACTAGCAACAATATCTAAGGTCCATGAAAAGACTTTCAATTATAAAAAGGTGAAATATGCATATCAGGAATCGCCACATTCAGAAAAAACAGCCTCCCCACACAGTCAAGAAGAAGAGAGGGAGAGAGAGCATGGTTAATAAAACGATCAGTTTCAAAAAAGACACCACTAACAATTAAAAAACTGAGAACCCGAGGGGTTACCGCCTTGGAACAGTCAGTGGCAAATCAAATTGCCACTGGGGTTTTAAACCAGGTTCTTGGGTGCACCAACCTCACACTTGCCCCAACAGGTTCTCATATCACAAAACAAATACAAGTTGTCTTGGTGAAACCACTCCAACCCACTTATCGGCTCAACAATGTTGCATGCAAAAGCACACAAACATATAAAACATAAGAATCTAATAGCATTGCAAAGCCAAAGGGCGGGTACTCGATGATCTTACCGAGACCAGAGCTCCTGGAGTAAAATCAACAAGAACACGATGGCAGGTATAAAAGAAACAAATCGAGCTTCTATGTTCTTTTAAGAAAAGATTTCCCCATAAACCTTCTTAAACTCTTAAACCCCTGCCACCGTCGTGCAACCAAAGAGGTAAGCATAATTATCAACTTTAGAAGGGTTAATCACCAGGCATGCAGAGCGCTGTAAGAGAGAAAACAACATTTTTATTTTTGTCATCCATTTTCGAGACCAGGAAATTGAAGGTCAACACACCTTTTTTAAATATCTCTTATTGTATACATTTGCTAGTCGAGAGGATCTTAGAGTTTGTTGTCAGTAACGTATAACGCTTGAAGACTTTAAATTGAAGTTTAGTGTTGTATCGTTTTTGTGTTTGGATGCAGATAGAATTTAAGAGATTTTTAGGTCCAACTTTTTATTAGCTATTCTAACTTTTCTTAACGTACGAAAAATATACATGAATAAATAACATGGTTTTGTGCAATGATTTATTGAAACAAATGTTGCCATACGAGAGATTTTGATAATGTTCTTTGTAATCAATGGCAGTCCTATGACAACTGCCTTAACAACTGATTAGTAGACAGTGAAAATTGAATGATAATTAAAATTTGAAATATATTATTTAGAAAAATTTAATGATGCATTAATGTAAAGATGACATTTTAAAATATAACTAGTATTTTGACTGGATTTAAACAAAGGCTCCGCATAGACTAGGATGATACAATCCTCGCTTACAACTCTGTATTTTATTCAGTCATACATCATGTAATAACGATAAATATGAAAATATTGCAGGCTCGGTTCGATTGAGCCCTTCTTAAGCAGTAATGGCCATGCCGCCTAGCCATGGGTTAAGCGTAACTCAATATTTACACCAATAAACAGTACAATTTTGATCCATCACAAACGATTGACAATGTGTGCAAATGGCGGTGAACATGGAACCTTCAATACAGTATTTTTAGATTTATTTAATACATTTAACATTCCATATTTAGCGGCGCCTCCATTTAAAAGAATGAGTTTGCTCTTATCGAGAAAACAATGGGTGGAACTAAACAGAATGTCAGTTTGACAGAGGATCTGAGAATATAAATCCTGCATATAATAGACAACGCCAAAAACAAAATTTAAAAAGCCGGAATTATATCCTTGGGGTTATTGAACAATATCCGAATCTATACTGGCTGGAATATTGAAACCACTCATCTTAAAACTGGCCGAAATATTAAAATAAAAGTAATCAAGAAATAATTAGTTAAAATACTCTTTCCAATCATAAAATTGATGGGAACGTGAACCTTATTCAGCCTTATAGCCATGATTTATTTATAAATATTGAATGTGTCGCATCATTTGGTTATTTTAAAAACAGTGTATTTTTTGGTACCCTAAGCATAAATTTTTGTAGTTTTTTTGAACTATAAGAAAATGATGTTTTGGGGTGATCTTAGTAAATTGACAGTTGAGTATCTTTGCTATTACGTATATTTCTCGTAGTTTACGAGGTGTAATTAAACAATTTCCATCGATAATTGACTCACTGTTAATGTATATTCTAATATTGTGAGTGTTGAACATTTTAATTAAATGAACAAAATAATGAATTCCCTCAAAATAATGAATATACACCATAATTATGTAAAAAAACAACAATACTATCGGTCCATTACCTGTTGTAAAAGGACTCAAGAAATACAACTTTCCAAAAGTGCGAATTTAGGCTCCGTCATGACTCTGCATTTCAACAATTGTTTATAATGCGAAAATAATCATTTGATGTTTTAGTATCAAATTATCTTTATGTCACCGAGAGTTATGTACGTTAGGTCACTTTACATACAACCATTCAAAAATGTGCGGGGGTCCTTACACTTAAATCGTACATTCAATAAGCAACGGTATTAGTTACATCTTTTAAAGGTCGTTAAGCACGAAAATGTGTATGCTTGTAGATCTTAGTATTACTTTCGCTTTTTATATTTTGTCGAGTTTTAAGATTGGTGGTTTTAGTATTGTATATTGTTCAATCACCTGAATGATATACCTTCCTAATTTGGTTGCCATGAACGTTCTCTATGATATGCAAGATTAGTATTCTCAGATCCCATGTCAAAATTCTATTCTATTCAGTTTCACACATTATAATCTCGTTTAAGGCAAACCCATTATACTTGTGGAGACCCTCAGAGGATAAAACAGAATGGTGTTTATCTGAAAATACCGCACTGAATGTTCAATGTTTACCGCCATATGCAAACCATCGTTTGGGAAGGATTAAATTTGTACTGTTTAAGGATGTAAATATTGAGTTGCGCTCAAACCGGGGCTTGGTGTTCTTAATGACCTGTATTATGATCTGATTTCAACTTTTAATGGTTTCTAACACCGATACAGTTATATTATAATGATAATGTTTTTTAATAACTCTAGGCAAAGCAAAAGTATTTAAAGATAAGTCAAACAATTTCCAGACCTTACCTGCTTAAATGTCCGAGTCGTTTTGTTTTAATATAAACACGTATCAAAGCGAGAGAACTCGTACAATTTGAAGATTCGAAACAAAGTATGAATAGTCTCTCATAGTTTTCTCAATGTCCATCCCTTTTACTTTCGCGAATATAAAAAATTGATAAACAGTGACGATTTTTGAAATTTTAACTATTTAAATTTTGTTAAAATCAAAGAATATGTGATATTACCAAGTTGAACGACCTTTTCTGTGGTACATTCGTCTTTGTATGTTAATTTTATAATTCGTCGAAATAAAATAATACCAAGGAAAGGAAAATGCTGTACAGACCAGTACATCCCAAATAGTCTTTATTTGGCAAGTTTTGCAACTAAAGCATTAAAGTTTCGCTTTCAAATACCTTTTATCAATTAAAAAAAGCGAGATAATTCATTCAATTTAAATGCTCAATACACTGCCGTGTGATAAATTTCATACTATTATTAGTGTATTTTTTAACGAATGATTAAATTTTATGAGCTCTCCTAACATTTGTTTCTCTTTGATTTTGCTGTTGATAAAAGCAATTTGTTTTTAATTTTGTACAAGACACGTTTAACCCCAAACCCAGAAGAAAGTATGTTAAAGCATTGGTGATATCATTAAATTTTGATGTCATTTAAACCAATGTCTGATATATTACGTTATATTTCTCAAAACAAAATCTTATTATTTCCTCTTTTTTTCATAGAAGTTACTTAATTAAACTGTTCACATAGTTGTCAATGATCAAAATGACAAACTTTTACAGTTTCGCGAAAATACGTTAAATAATTTATATTTTTGTTAACTTCAATTATCTTGTTCTACATAAATACTCTAAGTTGTTAATTTCTAGATGATATATACTTTTCTCATCGAAATATATACCATTTGATCTGCGGCACCAAACGGTGTCGGTATGATCATTGAGTACCCGCTCCTTTGGTTTTGCATTGCAATAAGCTTCCAATAATTTATATGTTTGTGTTCATTTGCATGCAATATCGTTGAGCTGATGGCTATGTTGGAGTTATTTCACTAAGACAACTTGTATCTGTTTGTTGATATGAGAACCTGTTCGGACAAGTGTGAGGTTGGTGCACCGTAGAACCTGGTTTAAACCTGCAGTGGCAAACTGTTTGCAACTGACGGTTCAAAGACGGTAACCCCAAGGGTTTTCTTTCTCGTAAATTGTTTGTGGTGTCCTATTTAAATTTGACATACTTATAAAAACATGCTCTCTTCTCCTCTCTTTTTTTTCGCTGCGTGAAGAGGATGTGTTTTGTGAGTGTGGCGATTCCTGATGTGAATATTTCACTTTTTTGTTTATAAATCTGAAAATAAGTTTTGCTAAAGCAACGCAATTAAAAGATTTCAACATACACATGTGTTTAATGCATACTAATATGGGGCAGGCCACGGGACATGTACATTCGGTCATATTTTAAGACACGTTTATTGTTACTATATGAATAACCTTTTAACTATCTATTATTTTTCATAACTAAGAATTGATTTTATTACTCATTTTGACAATAAAATGATATTTTTACCGCGAAATGCATAATAATTAATGCCATCTGTTCAACTTTATGACGTCATTTCAAGGATTGACGTCAACTGTCCGAAGGTATCTATTCCCGCGACGCGTTCCATACAATATCAATATCAAATTTTGATATTCCGGAATGTCCTGAATTTTGTAAATTTCGGTCAGTCATCCTGACACTATTTCGACATAGACATAGCGATAAAGACATATTCACAACTTACAAAATATGTGTGAACGTATTCACTTAATCAGTATTTACTTATATATTATATTAAAATTCAAGAATTTAACCTTTTACCGATTCCAATTCATTCCGTTACCATTTTACTTTAGAAGTCTGTTTTCTTTGCGTTTGGGGTGCTTTGCCATGTACAAGTTGCAACCATTCCATGATTAGCCTCTGATGGTTTCCAGAATGGATTTGCCCTAAACGAAAACATAATGTACGAAACCTAATAAAATAGAACTTTGACAGAACAAAGTGCGGAACTAAACAGAAAAGAATTTTGACAGGGGATTAGAGAATACAGTACTGTGAACGTTTAATGTTACAAAATTTGCGTCTGTCGTGCGTCCGTCTATCGTGTATCGTGCGTTCGTCTAACGTGTATCGTGCGTCCGTCAAACGTGCATCGTGCGTCCGTATATCGTGTATCGTGCATCATGCGCCTTTTAATGTTATCGTGCAACGTGAATACGTTACTTGCATATGCAAATTTCTATGATTTAATTTCATCCATTTATCTTATATTTTCATAGCATTTTCAAATTTTTAGAAATCTCGCGCACAAACTATATGAATCGGCAGTATCTTGTATCGTGCGTCTATCGTATGTAGTGCGTCCGTCTATCGCGCATAGTGCGTCCGTCTATCGTGTATCGTGCGTCCGTTTATCGTGTATCGTGCGTTTCGTTTGTAACCTTAAACGTTCACAGTACTGTATTAATCCTGCATATCACAGAGAACGCCAAAGGAAACAAACATGACAAAACTAGGATGTATAGCATTCGGGTGGGTGTTTGAACAAGATACAAATCTATTTTAGTATTATCACCCATCTTTAAACTGTACAAAATCTAAAAAAGCAAAAGTCATACTTAAAGAGACGTAACTTATACAATCGCTTTTTAAATACTTAAAATAACAAAACTATATGCTACTAAAAAGAATATACATTTAAAAAAATAACGAAATGATGCGACGCATTTAATATTTATTAATAATCCATCGCCTTCATAACTGAATAAGCATGTCATCAGTTTGAACATTGCAAAGAGTATTTTAACAAATTATTGCTTAATCTTAGTGAGTTGTAAATGTTTTAACATGAAGTATCACTGAATAGAGGAAAATATAAAAATGTAAGCGAGAATTGTATCACCAAAGTTTATGCGGATCATTTGTTTAAATTTTGTTAAAATACGGGCTATATTTTAAGATAAAAATTCAAAAAGGCATTATTTTCTCATGATTTTTTTTCAAAACATATCAATTAATTTCCGCTGTCTACATGTTAGTTGTGAAAAAAACTAATAAATGCATATCAGGAGTCGCCACACTCTCAAAACACAGCCTCCCCACGCAGCGAAAAACAAGAGAGGAAGAGAAAGAGCATGCTTGTTATAAGTATGTCAATTCAAATAGGACGCCACAAACAATTAACGAAAAAGAGAACCTTTCCTGTTACAGGCTCCTTAATATCATACAAAAATCTTCATATGCTTGACCACCAATAATAACTATAACCTGGTAAGATACGCATGTTTAATTTTTATATGGTTCGCGTCACGGGAAGTGTACTTCCGGAATGTTGACGTTACAAAGGTAAGCAGACGACATTACTGATTATGCATTATGTGAGAAAATCCCAATATTTAAACAGAAAAATAACGAGATTCAATCAATCCCAAATGACGGTACGATAAACATATAGGTTTGTCTTACTTTTAAAAATTCAATTTTCAAAAAATTAAACTTATGTATAGTATGAATTTACGAGATAAAAGAAAAACATTCTGTGCTCATAATCATTTAAAGCCAGCAACACCGTTCTCGTTGCTTCACCTATACACAACCTTGGTAAGATTTGGCAATTTTCATGTAATCTGAGTTGCAAGGGTGCGTTTGCATTGATATTTTATTTAAAAGCCTGGAATTATGCAAAGCAATAATATCGTTTTAACCCTCTCGAGTGCCAAAAACATTCTTTGGATATGGAAAAAAACAGTTTCTTTGAAAACTTGTTGACAATTAATCTTTTTTAAGGATATCTTATTGCTTGCATTATGCAGACAAACTAATTATATTGTGTATTACTCAAATGCGTCATTAAATGAACATTTTTTGTTAATAGGTGACAATAATATAACCCCAAATGCTGTCGTCATAGTGTTTTTAATTCTTTAGTCATCAAATTAAAACTACTGCAAGTGTTGCATATTTTCTGTGAACTTAGTATTTTTTGCAGTTTATTCTAAGCTTTCGTTTTTATTGCAGAAATACCATTGTTCGGAAAGTTTAGAACAGCTGAAGCCGAGTTCTCCGAAATAACCTTAATGTTCCAAATGACCCTTTGCCTTGTTTGCAACAAAAGAGAGATAAAAGTTGAAAACAGTTTATACGTGTAACTACAAACTTAAGGCATTCGCTTCCTTGCAAATACAGGAGATTCGGGGTTTTTTTGCAACTGCCACAAAAATGCTTCTATATGAGGGCAACGACAACTTAATGAATATCACTATAATTTTAACATGTCTACTTGTTTGCTAGCTTTACTCTGGTCTTGATCCGGTGTGAAACTACGGCAAGATGTTTTAATTAAAGTAGATATCCTTTTTACTTAATGAAACTCCAACCGGTATTGAAAACGTGCCAAGTTATAAATATTCTCCTGTTTTATGATTATGTGAGGTTGGTGCACCCGAGAACCTGGTTTAAACCCCCAGTGGCAATTTGATTTGCCACTGACCGTTCCAATGCGGTAACCCCAAGGGTTCTCTTTTCCGTTAATGGTTGGTTGTGTCTTGTGACAAAACAAGTGTGCAACTGGTGGGGGGGAGGGGGGTAAACCAGGTTCTAGGGTGCACCAACCTCACATTTGCCCCAACAGGTTCTCATATCACAAAACAAGTACAAGTTGTCTTGATGAAACAACTTCAACCCACTCACCAGCTCAACAATGTTGCATGCAAATGAACACACGTTATAAATATAAGAAGCTAAAGTCGAAGGGCCGGGTACTCAACGATCAATGATCTTACTGATACCAGATTACCTGGAGTCAAATTAGCAAGAGCATGAACAGGATGACAGGGATAAATGAAACAAATCGAGCTTCTGGGTTATTTTTTAAAACAAATATTTTCCTATAAACCTTCATAAACTATTTAACCCCCGGCACCGTCTCCCAACCAAAGAGGTAAGCATAATGATCAACTGTAGATGGGTACTCACCAGGCCTGCAGAACGCTGTAGAATATCATGTTGGTAACCTTTCTTCTTGAATTTACAGATAGTTTTTTACGACTAACCGGGAGAAATAAACATTGCATTTTATTTTCTTAAGTTTATAAATTAAACCTCCATAAAAACTGGCGGTGAAATACCTTGTAGCAATAATGATTTTAAACTGCACCTTTTGAATTAAATCTGGGTATCGGCGATATCACTTGAAAAAGGTTTTCCTTAATTTGGAATACGGATAACGCTGTTGTTTGTTATGCGAAGATTATATTCATTGATTATATTCATCATTGCAAGCTCTAGAAAAGCGAACAAGCTGTGAGATATAAACCCCGTAAGATGTTGCACGAGGAACATCGCCTCCTAAAAACGGAAAATTTAGTATATTGAAATTAAAATCATCTCCTTTATCATATATTTTAGTAAACGTATGTACTACGGAAACAAACAAATATATGTGATATGTTTATTTAGTTAATGTTTTAAACCGGTTAGAGTTTTCAAACACATGCCACTAATTAAAACATAACCTTCTTTGCAATTACATGTACCCATAAACAAGGTATTAATTTCCAAATTATTGTAAACGTAAGGATGTCACTGATATTGTTTACTTTGTCATTTTACGTCATAAGATGCAAACACTTTTGATTATGCCAAGTTCGGTGAAAACAGTTCTCAAATTACCTTTCATACAGAAAAGTCAAATATGCATATCAGGAATCGCCCACTCACAAAACACAGCCTCCCCACGCAGCGAAAAAGGAGAGGAAAAGAGAGCATGTTTGCTATAAGTATGTCAATTCAAATAAGACACCACAAACAATTAACGAAAATGAATACAAGGATATTAGATACGCTTAATTTACGAACCATGCATGCAAAGTAGTTCCGATAAAAACATTTTTTAAATTTGCAAAAACTTTGAATTAAAATTAGTTCAATGTACCAATTAATATGTTTTAACCATGCTTCATAAAAGCATTCCTCTAACTGAGCTGTTTAAAGGTTTTGCCTGTAACGTGGCTAAAAAAATCTGGAAAACCATTCGCAGAATAAGTTCTGTAAAATAAAATATATCCCAGCATGTCGATGATTTTTGACCTTGAAACGCAGTCCGTCTCGGTCATCGTATCTTGTCGCGGGTTGACAGTACCCACTGCAACCCTCGGCGAGTGGGTATTTTTATAATATCCTCAAAATAAATTGATTGGCCATTATAATGATGGCGCGCCATGGGAAAAAGATCTTCAAACAGTTGACATCAATCCTTCAGATAACTTCACATCACGTCATAAACCAAAGAAAACTAAATTGATTATGATGCATTTTGCTTTTTATAACATTGTCAAGTCAAAATGTGTACCAAACACATAAGTTTGTTCTGAAATAAAAAGTAGATAATTGCTCTTTTTGAACTAATTAATAACTAAAATAAGGTCAATAATTGTCCAAGGTTATAAAACTGAGCATAGAAACCAGTCTCAAATCTCAAGCATCTGATTGGCTGAAATGGCGACTGGTCGCCATTTCAGCCAATCAGATGCTTGAGATTTGAGACTGGTTTCCAATCTCAGTTTTATAACCTTCAGCCAATATCTCCGAAGATCACTTTGCCAGTAACACGTCTCATTTACTGGATTTATGTAGATTGCTTGTTTATTGTTTATTAAAGTTTATTATAATTTATCAAGTTTGTACGTTTCTTTGAAAGCAATACCTGGTGTAGTTTAGTTTTCCTTAGTTTGTCTTAAAAATCTTGCTGATTCTCTTATTGAAATGTTACAGATAAAATGTTTTAACAAAATTTAACAACTGCTAACAAAATTTAACACCAGTTTTGCTAACAAATATTAACACATGTAAACAAATAATAATAAGATATGCCATCAAATACTAACACATGGAAACACTTATTATACATGCAAAGGAATATTAACACATGCGAATAGATTTTAACGTAATCCAGCTCATTTGGCCTCATTAAGCATCGTTTTATCTGTTGAAATATTATAATCATATACATATTTTACAAAATACTCACAAGAAAACAATTATTCGTACATTTGCTAAACATGGTTAACTTGAAAGTATAACTCAGCAAGTTCATTGAACGAATGCCTACAGAAAAGAAATTTAGATTGGAACTACTTGACCATATTGGTTAAAGCTTGTTCGAGACATAAATATATGCATTGGCATATTTTGCAATTTTTAACAACAAACCTCTCTCCGGGTTTCACGTCCATAAACCCCAGTTACACTGGGCTGCAAAAAAGTGACATACTTTAGAATTTTTAAATAGGTCGCAAAGAATTCACTAAGTTTCACCAAATTTTAAGCATATCTTAATTCGTGGAAATAACGAAAACGGTTTGATATGGGTTCGCAATGACGATGATTTTGTAATTACATTAAGACAAAAATACGAAGTCGTACGAATGTTTTAACATGTTGAAATTTTAAGCGACAAGAAAGATAAATTTGCGTTTATTCTAATAATTCGGAGCTTTCGATACATTTTAAATCTATCCTAAGAATGCTGATCGTAAGTACTAACGCGTATTGGTCCAGCTATATTATGGCTTCTACTGTTCGCACAATGAAAACAGTACAGCGGGCCTCTACATATTTTACACGGTCTTACCACTGATATAGCTCGGTTGGACTATAGTCGTTTTTTTTCACGCCTCTTTTCATGAAGAGCTAACAAGAGATTTACAAACAAATCTGACTTTGAAACAGAAGCCAAGATTAGTTATTTGTTTATACAATTGTATTATTAAAAGAATGAGCAATTTTGTTGAAAAATATGCATTTTTCAGGTTCTGGTGCAAGAATTATTAAGGTTAACTGAAGCTAAAATGATAACCTGTCGATATAAACAGAAAGCATTAACTGGAACCATAAATTGTTAATGATTTGTTTGACAACTTTGCGTACAGATCTTAGGCATCTGTTAACAACTAACGATCGCGTACAGTTGCAACTATGCGTACAGTCTTATCATTTACAGTGACATAAAGAAAGAATCATTTTCTCGTTGCTAAGTCGTTCAAACTCAGGTCAACGAAGTACACAAGTTAAATAAATGAATTTTCTCCCATACCAACACAAATATGGTCCAAAATCTGTTTACACAAAGAAATTTGAACCCAAAACGTCCCGTTTTGTTCAATGTTTTGCTCCTATTTTCACTGATCGAGTTGGGAACGATGATGGGTAATAATAATACTAACCCTTCCTTTAAGTCTATATGATCACAGCAGGACTAACAATAAATGTTGTACTTACCACAGAAATATTTTTTTCCAAATGCACATTAAATTTGGTTTATTAACCAATAAATAATTCGATGTCGCAGATTTTTCTGTAAGCAACTATGTGATCATCGGCGTACAGATCAGCAACTTCCGTTTTGAGCAACTGTACGCTTATACACTGTGGATATTGTAAAGCGAAATAGGAAATTGGAAGGAATTCAATGACGTTGTGTCTACAGCATTTTGAGTTATTGAATTAGCAAGAACACGATGGCAGAAATAAGACAACGCTTTTAAGTTCTTTCTCAATAATTCCATGAAAAACTTCATGAAGTCTAAAATCCCTGAAAACCGCCTCAAACAGAGCGATCAACTGTAAATGAGTTTATCACCAAACATGCAGAGCGTGGTAGACATTCTGGTTGCAATTCCATTTTAATTAAAAGATGGTATTACAAAAGAGAACGCGGAATTGCATTTCAATCGAGAACGCGGAATTGCATTTCAATCTTTTATTTATAAAATTCTCTTTAAATCGCCGGTTTGGAAAAAAAACCTTGTTGTAGTAGTAATATTAAACTGCTATTGTATTTTTAAAGTTAAATATGGATATCTGTTTTTATAAAACTTGCAAAACGATTTTCTCAATTTGTGATCCTGATTTCGCTGTAACAGTTCAAAACCAGTTATAAAAAGATTGTTTTCATTGAAAACTTAAACATTGTTACAATCTTTAGAAAAGCGAGTAAGTTATGAAATATAAACCCTGTTAGGTGATGCACATGGGACATCCTATGTAAAAATGGAAAATTTAAATTATAAATTCAAATCGTCTTTTTTTGTTGTAGTTTAGTTATTCTAAGTCCAATTTGTACAGAAATATTTAGCTCAGTTAAGTTTGTTTGCATCCGAGGTGTTTGCTTTATAAATATAGAGTTCATTAGGATATTAAAGACCGGCAATGGAAATGTTCTCTTAGCCCACACTCGTTTAGTCTGAACTGGTCATATGAACTTTTTGTTCAATTAGCAAACATAACATTTCCCTATTAAAAGAATGATTTGTTGTGGTTATTTCAAGACTTTCTAAAGCATACGCGTATCCGTTGTTAATTAGTTTTGATTATATCTACATATAATAGCTCCCCGTAACTCAAAGAAACGAAGAAGAAACTTCGTCAGATTAATTAACAAATGATTTATAAACCAGTGTCCAATGTTATAAAACTGAGCACGGAAACCAGTCTCAAATCTCAAGCTACTGATCGACTGAAATGGCGACCAGTCGCCATTTCAGCCAATCAGATGCTTGAGATTTGAGACTGGTTTCCATGCTCAGCTTTATAACCTTGGGCACAGTACATCTACAATAGCTGTTTATTACGATATAGAACTTAGATATTATTTTAGGAGACAGTATTTGCTTAATTAGCATCAATAAGCGATCATATTTTACTAGCGTGACAACCCTTCTTAAATTCTGGTTGACCGAGTTCAATTTTCAGTCTAAGTTCATTATTCTATCGACGAAGTCCCAGAATGACATTTATTTAAGCAGACATCGTATGAGTCATGGAATTTGAATCCATAAGATCACAAGTTGCACGTGAAATATTTTTTTAAAATACTAACATTGGTTAATATAAGATGTATGAAAATTGTGAAACGTACATATCAGGAATAGCCTCACTCGTAAAACGGAGCCCTCCAAGATATGTCCTTACAAGGTCGTTGAGCACGATATTTATGTACTATGTTAATAGTACTGTACTGTTACCACTAAATTTACTTTTGTTTTAATATTTCGACAAGTTTTAAGATGGGTGGTTTCAGTATTCCAGCCAATTTAGATTTGAATATTGTTCAATCACCCCAAGGATACACTTCCTGTCTTTTTACTTTTGCCTTAATTTTGCATTTGGCGTTGTTCATATTATGCAGGATTTATATTCTCAGATCTCCTATCGAAATTTTACTCTGTTTAGTTCCGCCAATAGTTTTCTCGTTTTTTATCTGGGGACCATATGCTGCTGAACATGGAAAGGTATTAATCTGAAAATACAGCATTGAAGGTTCCATGTTCACCGCCATATGCACACCATCGTTTCGGATGGATCGAAATTGTACTGATTATTTGTGAAAAAAGTACGTATTTATTAAGACAATTATGTATAAACGTGTGGATCACAACATTGAAAAGATAAGCTCAAAACATAACAGTTGCTTCTTTGTGTCATATGTTTAGTTACGGAGGAAAACTGGAGATGCCTATAATAAATACTGTACTAATTAAATTTACACACCTTCTGAACATGTCATTGTTGACTGGAAACATGGTTTAATGGATTAAATACACAATGTTTACGGAATATAAACAAAAATGTCTGTTATTTTACCAACTATCATGAGTATATGTATGTTAAGTTTTACAGAAAATAACTTTATAACAAATATACATGTAGAGATGCAACTAAATTACCAATTAAACAAAGAGCAGTAACGTACTAACATACTTGTAAAGGTACGTATATGTATTAACAAACAAACTAATACTTTAATAAAACTTTTCTGAAGTTACAATGTTAGTTAAAGCGATATCACTGGACATTTTGCATGCTATAACACTTGAAGGCATTAACATATATGGCTTTCTCAGTGATGTTAGTTCTAAGTAAACATCAGAACTCCCCCAAAAGAGCAAGCATTAGCTTTAGAGTTTAAACCTTGAAGATTTGCTCTTCCAAAGGCAGGCGACATGTGTTTTTTTCAAAATTGAGTCTTTTTTTTTAAATGGCTGAAATATCTAGTTGAAACCTTCATCTTTTAAATATATTTGTACGCAGGTGTCGTTTGACCGCAATGCAAAATCATGCTTTTCCGCTCTTCAGTAATTACTTTTAGACCTCCCTGTGAACACCAATGTAGAATTGACCTATTTCTGGATTGTTAAACGACTAATTAATTTCAGCTAGAAGTCATTCGGGCAGCTTCGTTTTAGTATTCATCACATGCATACTCTGTTGTTTATGTTCCTTGAATACATGTAGTACCAACATATTTTTCATATATATGTACATGTACCATCGGCCCAGTTGCTAGTCTGATTGAATAATGTAATCAGAAACACCATACACTTTTTATATACACTTAATTGTTTTAAATAAATAAAAGAAAATATATAGTATTGACATGAATAATAATGTGTGGTACGTATTTTGCCTTTGACATTGTTTATATATTGGTTGTTCCCTTGTTTATAAACATAAACAACAATTTATTATAGATTTTTTACATCAGCTTTTATAATTACTTTTAGAACTCCCTGCGAGCTCCAAGCGAGAAGGAGCTTATTTCTGGAATAAGAGTGTAAACCGAATGATCAAGTTAAGCTGGGGTCAATCGTGTAGCTTTATATATCTATCTATCACATGCTTATTGAATTCTTGTTTTCCATGTCATTCACCATTTACATTTAGTTTTTATCTACCAATCGTGAAATAAAACCAAGCGCTGGTGAAATTGTCTGGTTGTTCACGTTTTACAAACAAGATCACCAACAACTTTATTGATGAAAATACATGACTGTCAAAGCTTTTAAAATGTTCCCAAGGAGCATTCAATAAGTCAACTTTATTTGTAAAATAGACGCTTTTTGTCCGACTAGAATATTTTTATTTATGAATTATGCATATCGCTTATTATTGCCACATCGAGATGCACCACCTCCCCACACAGCCAAAACAAAGTAAAGAGAAAAAGAGATCATGGGTTACACAATGGTCAATTTAAAAAAGACACAAATTATTAACGAAAACGAGATCCAGAGAGGTTATTGCCTGATGGGGGGGGGGGGGGGCAATTTTTATGGTGCACCAACTGCAAACATGCCCAACAGGTTCCTATACATGTATGAACAAACAAGTAAAAGTTGTCGTGGTAAAATAGCTCGGACCAACCAATCATTTTGAAAAGGATGCATGCAAAAGTAAATAAAGCATAAGAAGCCAAGCTTAAAGTATTGTCAAGCAAAAGGTGGGTACTCAATGATCTTAATGAGATTAGAGCTCCTGGATTTTAAAGAGCAAGAATACGATGCCCAGGAAAATAAGATCGAGCTTCTAGGGATTTCTTAAAGATTTTCCTATAAATCTTCATAAACTCCTGAGCCCCTGCCACCGTCATCCGAAAAATGAGGTAAGCAAAGGGATTGTACCTGTTGAAAGGTTAATCATTAAGCAGGAAAAATGATTCAGATTATCTTGTAAATAGTTTTTCTCTTTAAATTTATATCTGGTTTTATTCAAAGCGTTTGAGAGAGCAATTTTAATATTTTTTCAATTTTTATATCAAATCTCCATAAAGCAGTGGTTGACAAATTTCTGAATATCGCTGAGTTCGTTTTGTTTGTGTTATTTCAATATCTCCGTCAGTAGAACTTCATGAATTGTTCAGTCACTTCAAGGGCATATTTAAGCTTTTAAGAGGATTGACCAATTTTTTTCTCATACGAGATCTCTTAAGTTGCTCTACTTCGTTTTTTTTCAGTTACCGTTTTGTACCTAATTATTGTTGAAATATTTGTTTCCAAAGCATTCAGTTATAAAGTATTGTAATGTTAAGCTGTTAAGTTGATCGATATTGTAATAACGTTTTCTCATGTTTATGTGTGTGAGAAGTTTGATAAAACGAACAAGTTAAACTTCAACTGACAAAAACAACAAACAAATGTGGCTTTTCAAACAATCGAGGTGACATGATTTAAACATTTGTTGAAATGTAAGCATATCGAACGGGAAGTTAGATAGCATGAACAATAATGGCGATTTCACGCCAATACATAGTTAGCGTTGGCGATAACAAAAATGTCCATTCACAGGCTTTATAACTGTTAACCATCATTTCGAAATACTTTTTTTAAGATCTATCTTATTAACATTGCAAATATTTTATGCCTGTCTACGAGTTTCTGCTTCTTTTCATAGACTTGATCAACAATAAATTTAGTCCAATTGGAAGGCATTGACAAAGAAATTAACCATTTGCTCCCTTAATTTCTGCAGTTATAACAGCAGGTTTCCCATGAAATTATCACCAACCTTTAACACACTTGATTGGTGATATTGATAAAATAAGTAAACAAGCTATGGTTCCCAAACATTCGTAATCCTCAACAAGCTGGATTAGTGAATTTGGGAGGGTTGTAGTGAAGGTAAATTCACATAGAAAATTTGTAATTGTTTGTTCATTTGAGAACCTGACGGGCAAAGTGTCAAGTTTATCCACCACCTGATTTAAACACCCTGTGACAAAGTATTTTGCCACCTACCGTCTCAAGGCGGTAACCCCTCATGTTAATATTTTCGTTCATGTGTTTGTTGTGTCTTTTCAAAGTGATCACATATCTTTTTCTCTATTTGGTTTGGCTATGTTGGGAATTTGTATCTATTTCTGATATTTCCGCATATTTTACATCTATTTCACCCTTGACCCAGACGCTAGATTATGTGTTGTTGTATGAGAAATAGAGTTTACTCAATTAATATGAATGTTGCTGGACCAAGAAACATTATCAGAAATACAAACAACCCTCTCGAAGCTAAATCTATGTTCTTAAGTTTGTTGTCAAAGAAAAAATTCTCCGGAAATCGATCAGACTTGTGCCTTGATTATTTCAAGGCCAAGTTTTATTATTTCTCATCTGATGTTATTAACCATGCCACTACCTTAGTTCAATTACAAAACGTCTAGCAGTCTGAATGGCATTTGTCCAATTGATTTTAATATTAAAATTGCTTAATGACGATATTTGGAATCTTAGGGTACGTCGTTAAGAGTAGAACCGTGTTATTTCAGTTAATTAATTAATTAATTAATTAATTAATAAATTAATTAATATTTATATTCGTAGAGAAAATGAAGACATCAAACCTGTTATTAATCTTAAAACAATAGAAGAAAATGGAACTTTTAAAGCAAAATATCAAATTATTGCAGACTCGTTTTGATTAAGCCTGTTCTCGAGCATTTACACAAATATTGTGCTTAACCGCCTTTAAAGGTCTACAAATTTGATGGACTTGTTTTGTTTACGGCGCTACACACCGCAAATAAGGATACTCTGGTTATTTGAAAGATGATAAAATTACCTTTGAAAGCCACCGAAAACGACAAATATTACAGGCTCGGTTTAACTGAGCCTGTTCATGAGCAGTAATGAAGGTGCATATTTTTGTGCACGACGCCTATACTTAAACTTGGTGTAAAAATTATCTCGGAGAAAATCTTATAATATGCTGCTGTGCATTTGGCCGTCTCATTTGACAACTTGATCTGATTGTTACTGTTCTAGGGATCTGCTGTTCCTTTCGATAGACAAGCTTACTTTCTTATTCTGATTAGAACTCTGAATTGGCATGGGACCATTAAATTTCTATTATTATATTACCGCATATGAACAGTTTCAATCATACCGAGTCTGCAACATTTTGAATATTTGCCGTGTCCTCTTCCAGAATTCGTTGAATGTTATTGAAAAAGAAACTTTGAAAGCCACCGAACTTGACAAATATGAAAATATTGCAGGCTCGGTTTGATTAAACCTGTGCATGTGATAATTATGTTAGTTAATATAATTCCTGAGCATAACATTTTTCAAATATTTCTGTCCTTTTTATATGTGTTGTCTCAATATGGATAGTACAATCATTCCGTCGATATTCAAGATGTTAAAAGGATAACCCGAATAATCCTCATACCCTACTGAGCTCTCTTATTATCAAAATCTACTTCCTACTTAAATGTTTCATGATCGCTTTGTTTCTTCATGTACTTTATTTATTTGTTGAAATGCCTGTTTCCATTACAATCAATTACAAAACATTGTAAAGTCACTCTGACCAGCAATTAATTGATATTGTAATTACTTTGTCCTTTGTTTTTACTGACGAAACTTTGTAAACAAACTTGGAACCTTGAACAATTAGAGTTTTTACAGAAGATTTACGTTAGATTATATGCTGGGTTGTTGGATTTAATGTTATTTCCCGGAAACCAGTAAATGACTTCCAGTAGTTTTGTTTTCTAAACACTTAAGATAAATAGACATTTAGCATTATACCAGAAGGACATATTGACAAACCAACTACATGACGAAAAACATCAATTGTTTTCTTAATTGCCTTTTTTCTTTTATCGGCTACTAACCTTGTAAACTCTTCTGAAAGCGAGACAATACTGTAACTGAAAGCGAGACAATACTGTAAAAATAACCTTGAGAGACATGATGTTACAGGCAGGAATAAAGTGACTATTTCTATTTTTCATACATATATACACGACAGATTAAGTATTATAATAGCGCTGTACAATAAAAGCTATATAAGTACAACTGCATTAAGAGTGAGTTATACTGTTATTGCACTAAGGCAACGAAAAATCAATTGGGTCACATTCTTATAGGTAGAAAATTTTTTATGAAAGGTTAGGGAAGTACTTGCATTTTGAATAAAATATTTTATTTTTTGCTATATTATGTCAAAATTGTCTGAAAGTTTTGTAATCCAGAGAAAAGACAAGTAATTCGATATTAAACACTTAACAGTAACTTTGTGGACTTCATCCACGTCATACAAATCTTGAGGTTTCTTCTAAAATCACGTTCGGCGAAATAATAGGTCGTTCAAAAACGTATATTTACTTCTCAAGGACACATCGATTGTTGCAAAATGCTGATCTAGTTCAAAACCTTTGTTTATATGTCTTTATTATTTTTTTCTAAGTATTATTAAAAATTTCCATTTACCTTTTTTTGACTTGTGTTCAGTTGGAGAATTCTTTACCCTTCCAATATTTCCATAAAGCTGAGGATTACAGTATACCTCCTCTCTAGCCCTGTCCCATCTAACAATCATCACCCCATACCAAACTTGACTAAAATTTCCGTATTCCGAAGGATCAGAAGATGATTACTCCGCTCTAGCGCTTTCTTATCGCACAATCTGACATTTCCACTTACTAAGATTACCAAATACGGTAGGATTATACATCCGCTCTAGGCATGTAACAACCAGTCGCACCTACTAAGAGTTCCATATAATTCAGGAATCAATCTTCGCTCCAGCCCTGTCCTATCTAATAATCAGTGCCTCCTCTACTAAGATTACCTCGTAACAAAGGATTGTATCCCCTAACCAGCCCTGTCTCATCTAACAATCAGTCCCTTCCACTACTAAAATTATCTTATAACTAAGGATTATACATGTACCCTCTAACCAGCCCTGTCCCATCTAACAATCTGTCCCTCCCCTACTAAGATAATCTTATAACTAAGGAGTATACCTTCGATCCAGCCATGTTCTATTTGATAATCAGTCCCTCTCCTACTAAGATTACCTTATAACTAAGGAAAATACCCTCTAACCAGCCCTGTGTCATCTAGTAATCTATCCCTTCTAAGGCACCGTATAAAATCAGTCCATCCCCTAAACAGATTACCGTTTATCGAACGATTATACCTTCGCTCTAGCAACTTTCTATCAAACAATCGGTATGAGATCATAAGATCACCGTATACATATGGACTAGAACATATGAAAACATACAGCAGTTAACTAAAATATCCAACCCGTACTGTTTTAAATGTTGATTATTTCTGCTGACGTTCAATGTCATCGTAATATTTATTGTTGTATAGCAAAGAAACTTTCTTGGAGGTAAGTGGATAATTCGCCGTTAATTTATGTTAGTTTATATGGATCGCTAGTAAAAATGAGTTCACTTGCCTTAATACCCCTTTCGGGCCTCCGAGGTTTTGTGGTCATTCGCCGTGTTGTTCAGTATTTCTGGAAAATGCATGTTATTCAGCCCATCTCCACACTTAAAAGGCGCTAAGCTTAAAGATTTAATTAATAGTTAAAGAGACTAAAGCAGTCATGATTTAAAAGTTGAAAAAAAAATATAATTCAAAATTAAAATAAAAATACATATGCATATGCAGATTATTTTACTGATGTTGTAATCCATATGCATATTTCAAGAAAAAATATCGAATCGACAAACAATTGAAAGCGATATAATTATCATCACATGTGTAACCGTCGCATGAAGTTAAAAAACTATATAATATCATATACTAATTAAAGTATCGATGCAAGTTTTCTTTCTTCGATAAAACTCTAGGTAGGTCATTTAATAGAAAGTGCCGACTTTTGGATTGTTTTGATATCAAGTTTCTCTGAACAAGATTTATTTCTTAATTCAATAAAAAAGGTGTAAAGGACACGTAATGGAATGAGGTTTCTTAAGAAATGTATACTCACCCAAAGTTCTAACTGTAATGTTTACAATGTATGCTAGTTTCGTTTCTTCCCTATGTAAAGACAGGTAATGAAAAGAACGTTTTGGTGATGGAATCAATTATTAAATATCTTTTAAATCTTTATTGATTGATTTCTTTAATTTATCCAATACCATTTACTGACATTGTGTTGTCGAAATTAGAGTCAACGTGAAAGGGAGGTTATTATAAAATTTTATACTTTAAAGGGGATTTATTTGAAGAAAAATGCTTCCGATCATGAGGTTCTTCATATTTTCCCTTCTAACTATTGATCCTTAATTAAAACAAAACAACCACTTTTGAGCAATGTTCTGGTTGCTTGAGATTTAATTGCATGAAACTCTCGATAAACTGTTCAGGAGTCAACTTTTATAAGATAAATTGAAGACTGTTGTTGGCAGCTGATCACGAAAAAGAGTAAAGTCAATGTCCATCTAATGCACTAATGCAAACATTACGGAAAATGTAATCAATTAGAACAAATGTTTTTAAAGCGTTGCGAAAACGACATTTCAGACTCATTTTGTGGGGTAAGCGGTAACATGAAATTATTTAGTTAAATTTTGTGATAATTTCACCAATTATTTGTGAAGAAAAATAAATAATTGTAAGTTCTTGAAATACAGTAATAACTCGAATATCATAAAATACCACAGACGATAAATTATTTTTTTTTCGTGACGGGACCAATTATTTCTCTACGAGCTTTTACAAAGTTAATGCATCATTAAGTTTGTGTTAATTACACACATTTGAGACTGAGCGGAAATAAATAATCTTATTTCTTCAACATAACTTTCATTTCAAGAACAGAAATCATCTTTAAAATTCACAAAAGGATAGTTTATTGACCTTTATTTTGCTTGTGAAAGCGGAGCGCAAACCGATCCCGTTAAGAGCGCAATGAAAGCGCAATCGAATTGGAAACGGAATGAAATCGAAACGAATCGCTTTGAGCATTTGGATCGCTTTGAGTGAAAAGACCGGAGCGTTTTGACCGGATCGGAATCGCTTTAAGCGTTTGGATCGCTTTGAGTGAAAAGACCGGAGAGTTTTGACCGGATCGGATCGCTTCTATTTATAGTTTTTCAGTTATATATAGTAGCGATCCGAATCGCTTCTTGTGATTCTTTAAACTACTTTAAACAACGCAATTTTTGACAATTATTTAATTGAGTTTTCTGCTATCAAACACCAGTAATAAAATATTAATAAAACGATAATTTTGTTATAAAACTGAAAACTTATAATAGAAAATGATGTGTTTGCCATTCACACGCATGATATAATTGAAATTAAGTTCGTAACCTTTTTTGTATAAAGTGGCCTTTAAGCGAAAATATGTTATAATGTATCTTACACAAACGAAGAAATAATGAACATGTACATGTATACTTAAAGAAATTAGAAACGCAACTTCTTTAAACAAGAAAATTTTATGCATTTCTTGTTTAAAGAAGATGCGTTTCTAATATCTTCAAATACATATTATATAGTAAAAGAAATAAAAAACGCAACTTCTTCAATCACAAAACATATCTTGTGTTTCAAAATTAAAGAAGTCGCGTTTCTAATTTCTTTAAGTATACATTCACCCGTGCTACATTATGGCGTGAATTTATTATTTTATTTAGTAAGAAGATTTGCGACTGAAATGTATTTAATGCTATTAAACAAAATTGAACGTAAACATATATTAAGTCAAGTATGAAATAAAAACCATAAACGCTGTCCAAAACTAAAAGAGAAACTATTTTTTCCCTTTTAACTTCAGCGATGAAAAACGAAGAAATAAAAACGATTTTCACGATTTAAATAAGTTTATTATCGATGTTTCACATTTAAAGCCCATGATGATCTCTTTTACTTCTATGTTACAGCATAAATTACGCAAAACGGAACATATAAGTCTTTCAAAACTTCAATATTTCTGCGTACATTTATGCTGAAAAATTGTTTAGCTCTTCAACGGTATATTCTGCATGTTTTGATACTTGCTAGAGCGTAAATTTACGCTTAAAAGTTTTATTAACTGCCTATTCATGCATACGGACCTAAGGCATTTACTGACTTGATTTATGCCAAACCAGCTCGGTTCCTAAACATCTCAAATAACATGAATCTCACTTATATCGGGTGTAATTTACGCTTATATTTTAAAACTGCAATGTAATAAACGCTTATAATACATACCTTACTATTTATAGTAACAAATTTATACAGTAATTTTGGCTATTATTGTCCAGACTGGGGCATTATCATATAATCGGCCCTCACGCGAGGGCTGATATCATGATATCAGCCCTCGGATTTGACGCACGTGACGTCAACGGCTACCAGAGACGTCATCACTTGACCACTATGGCCGCGGCCGAAAAAACCATTGAGTGTTTGGCGAATCGGAATCTTAGAATTGGATAGTATTATCGCAGAAAAAAACACCAAAAATGTCAGTGCCGAAGATACATTTGCGTTCGTTGAAAGCAAAAAAAATTAAATACGAAAGAAAAAACGCAAAGTGATATT